>SJYA01001349.1:1841771-1952270 GCA_006410615.1 Neotragus moschatus | reverse complement strand
ACACAACTCATTTTTTTTGGGGGGTGGGGGTGGGGTGGGGTGGGGATAACAGAAGCCAGCCCCAGACTGTGTACCAAAAGCAGTCATTACCAGTTGTGCTGGAGAATAAGTCTCTTCAAAATACACAGTGCATTTAAAAACCATATATGAGGCTGAGCCACTGCTGTCATTACCAATTTTAATTTAGCTCCTTCAGTTTGCCAGGCAGATAAACTCTTTAGTGCTGTTTTTTAATCTATTTGCCACATTTTATGTTTAAGATTATAGTAATATGGACAGGAGAAGGAATCACTTTTAGCGGAAATAAAGAAATAGATCCGCTTATCAGCGCCCATCAGAAAGTTCATTAATCAGCTAGGCTTTATGCCCTCTAAATTGAAAGGTTAAATAATCCTCTCAGGAATATTTCTCGGCCCCTCCGCCAATTGTCCGGAGAGGAGCTGCCATTCATAGCACGCGGGATCGGTGACAGGGTATCTTACCACTGTTTGGACCCCAAACAATGATGGACAAATGGCCTGGTTTACAAAGAACCTTTTAGTACACGGATGGAAAAGGACCACAAGCTTTGATGAAGGGTGGAGGGATGAGGAGGGCGTGGAGACAGGATGTGGGGGAAGGGAAAGAGAAGAACACATACATGTGTGAATCCACTGATACTTTATGTGAATGTTTACTGAGGTAGACTATAAAACACAGAGACCACATTAATATACATCTTCCAACCACATGCAATGCTTAACATATTCAAATCTGCCTATATATTTTGCATATAATTGCACATAAACTATCCCACTGAAAAACTGTAGAATAATAGAAACATAGCTTTATTATATTTATTAGCTAATTTACAGGGGATCCAAATAAGCCTCGAGATTCTCATTTTTTCGTAACTTCACATGAAGTGAAGTTACGAACACATACTTCTTCCCCTGCTGATAGCCCACACACGCTTATCCTACTGAAATACTCTTAGCCACCAGCCACAAAGGTAGAGAATTCCACAGCAGTAAGTACCTGCTTAAAGAGGGGGAAGTAATGCTTTTACTCCATCTTAGCTCCTGCTTGTTCTAAAATAAAGAATATGGAACAGGAATGCTCTTTGAAAGACTATCAATCACATCCATTGAGGAAGTATTTTAATTTTTTGTTGTCCTTTCTGCTGGACCTATATGAAAATATTGGTGGGAGTCTTCAGAACAACTGACCAAGCTCTTATAACTCAATATTTTGCTGTGAAATCAGGCTGGTTTCTGGCATCAGTCATATGAAGGCACAGGAAGCAGTTTTACCTGAAGGGCAAAAATTGATATGCTATTTTGTTTCATTTTTTATCTGATTAACATAAACTCTCTAGCTTTGATAGAAAGTATTATAATTGCTTATGAGAGATAACTATATTCAGATGACACTGAAGTTACCACTTAAGAATTATACATTTATTAACAATGTGTTTTTTTAAAATGATATCATTTTATTTTTGTAATGGTACACATTCTATATCATCATTTTCATTGAGAGGGAGTAAATATGTTTGTGATCTACTCTTAAAATGTCTTTATAATGATTTTTAGGCAAATCAAATTAAGAAAATAATCTGCTATATTTAATTAAAAGTTACCTATATTTCTAGAAAAGATGAGCATAACTAGAAAATGAAAACTGAGATAAATAATTTTAAGAAAAGACACTGCTTATGGGGATTTCATTTCAACAGCTCTAAAGAGGAAACATTTTTAGGAGACAGACATGAAAAGGGTCATTAAGACTTTAAAATACATAATCTGAGTCCAGTGTTTTATTTCTACAGGAGTGAGTCATCTGTGGGATGGCTGTATTGGCGCTCACAGAGTGTTGAACATAGGCTGTGTGTTAGGTACTGTGCTAAGTACTTTACATTTATTATTTCACAGCATACTTACAACAACCCTAGAAGGCTTTATACCCATTTTTCAGATGAAGAAATTGAGGATCTCAAAAGGAAAATATTTTAACTAGGTTTGCACACCTAATAAATGAAAGTTATAATTTAAACCAAAGTCTGATTCCAAAACTGGCATTCTTTCCCCTATATTATGATTAAAACATTTCCTAGTAATTTCCTCAGAAATAAGCCTGCCCTTTCACCCCAATTTTACAGTGCATTTTTCTAAAGACTTTATGTGAGAAGGAATATGGTGTAAAGAAAAATAAATGAAATGTGAGTGATTGAAGAATGAGGGAATTAAGATTTTATTGTATAAATATAGTTAAGGAACAATCCAAATTTTAGTTCCTTTAACTGAAATGTGGGATAATCCACAAATACATGTAAAGGAACAATACTTATGTAAAACTGGTATTTATAGACATCGATATAGTACAAAATTATAAAGGTGACCTTAAAATCTATTTAAGAGCTAATTCTGTATGAGTTTTAAAAAAGAGGAATTAAAATACTGGGATAGCTTTATTAACAATTGATTTACACAATGAATCCTTTTTACAAAGCTAATACATATTTCTGAACATTCTTAGTGAATAATTCTTGTTTTTCAAATGTGATCTAGTAGTGTATTGGTATACCAATTAAGGAGGAGATCTACTTTAATTCCAAAGATATTAAAAAAAATATTTTTGCTCAACTGTCCTCTAAACATGTAGCCTTTTTCTTCATATAATAATTTAGATATTTCTAAAAAACCAGAGTTACTGGTCTTGGAGGACCACTGCTGAACTCAAAACAGCTAGAAGAAAATATCTGCAAATGTACAAAAATGTAACTCTCATGACTTTCTGGTATGTGGGGATCAAATGGCAAATGAATTCCAAGTCTAAAATCTGGGTTTATCAGCAATCCATTAACTTATAGTAATTTAAGAGATTTTGCTTTTAAAATATTAAACTTAATTCAACCTAAGTTTACAACTGTATCTTATATCATAACAGAAAATACAACACTAATTGAGAGAGATTATTCATGTCAATAAGTCAAGGGGTTCTTTCAGGAGCCTTTTCCTGAAGATTAGTCAAATGACTGAACACAACCTTTAAAGGTTATAGTTGATCATGATTGTGAATAATCGATTCCTAAATACTTAAGACCTGTTAGGAATTACTGTAATCTACCATGTCATTCACATGCATGACTACTAAAAGGAATGCTTACTACAAATATCACTGGTCCAGTTTACTTTTATTCTTGTACTGAAATGTCCAGAGAAGATCATGACAAACTAAGTCACCTGGAATACATTTAAGGGATGCATGAACCACCTGTTCAAAGCACATATGAATAATAATCACTCAAATATGCTAAAATTGTCCTACCTAATAATTCTATACTTTTAACGTGTATTTAACATGACAAAGAATAACCATTCAACATTTCAGATTTTTAAATTCTAATTTATTATACAGCTAGGTATTATTGTGTAGTATTAAACTTCATGAATCTTGAAAATTCTCAGGCTCTCTGCTTACATTGACTTTTGTCATATTTGGAACAATATTTCAAAGTGTAGAGCTTCAAGGGAAAACACAATGTAGTTTTCTTTGGGATTATATGAATGATGTATGTTTTTTAAGGAGAAGAAAGAAAATATTTTTAAAATGTTATACATGCTAAAATTATAAATACTTAGAAATTGAGATTTACTTACAACAAAATTTAAGTATCAAGAAGAAATTGCCTAACTATAATTCCTTTGTAAGTATAAAGGCAAACACACTAAGGAAAAGAAAAAAAGAGTAGTAAAAAGCCCAAATGTAATTTCCCATGTTTCTATAATCTTTAGGAGAAACATTTATTAATAGGTAAGAAAATATAAATCGCAACAGGTATTTCTTTAAAATTCTAAAATGGAAGTAAAACTTGAAGCTCATATAGTAAATATATGTTTTATATGTAATAGACTTTGCTCCCAGCCACTAAGGGGCATACAAACAGCACAGGGATTTTTTTTTTGTCAGTTGAAGAAAGGAAGTTTATAATAGAGCTTAAGATTCAATTAGTTTATTATTAGCAACATGCACTACCTAAAAAAACCAGAAATCACAATAATGGGTGATTAGGACATTAAACATACTTAGAAAATGACAAAAACACAGCTGTTTCCTGGACAAAATATTTATAAAGAATCTTTTCTATATTGTGTGAATGCTGCATACTTCTCATTTCTTCTGAAACATTTAAATCTATATTAGAATTATTTTCATAAAGCACTTGATATTATTTAAATATATTAAAACAACTACTCAAAATATGCCATATTGATTCCACATTTAAAACAAACTAATTTTTGCATTAAAATAATGGAAATCAAGTAAATTGGGCATTCTCACTGAAGGAGATGAATTCATACCTCAATATTCCTTTGACAAAATAAAAATATGAAGGCTCTCTCATATGCTTTAATAAATAAACTATATTCAAATCTAAATTAATTATTCTACTCAAATTAAAAAATAAGTTTGTACATATACAATGTCTAGAGGTCTGATGAAGCACTGTGAGAGTAAAAATAACATATGCATTTATAATTCACAACAGTCACCTTTTTCCCCCTTCCTATTACAGAAGCTTTCGAAAATTGCTTTTTGATGATTTGGCAAATTGTATTTATTTTTAAATGAATCTCATTTATTGAGATTGATAATTCCAGGTTTCATTTGCTTTGAAATTGCATTTTCCAATTGCTTCCAATGATAAGTTCTAGCAAATGTGGTCCAACATGCTAGTGAAAAAAATCAGTTGACCTACTCTGTAAATGTAGTAATTATCTTTTATACTAAATTCAAAACATGGTTAGATTGAACTAAAAAATTATTAGCAAAATGGTGACACTAAATTCTTTAAGAACAAGGTGAGTGTTTAAGTAAATATTAAAGTACTCACATAAATTTTCCATTTGAAAAAATCTTAAAAAATTTTGGTCACTGTACAAATATATTTTCTATCTCTGCTATCAAAATGGAATACTAGAAAATAAGTCATCGATGCTTATTCAGAAAACTCTTTTTATTCAGACACCAAAGCTAATCTGAAACAGAAAGCAGCATGATTTATTTTCTAGTACTACAATGGAAAGATGGCCCTGAGGTACTACAAAACAGTCATGTACCATCTGAATCCTCAGAGCATAGCACATTCACATTTATGGTAGTGTTCTAGTATTATTAAGGGCATTTTAATAAAAACTAAAACTCCGAAAAATTTTACAGAGATATAATATCTTAATAACAACACTTAACCATAGTGATTCAAGACATAGAGGAAAAAGCCCTACAATTTAAATAAGGGTATTCCCAGTTCTTAAGGAAGCTGGCAAAGTGAACTGCAAGACCAAAATAAGGGCCTCCAAAATGAATTTATAAAGTCTTAGTTTGTGATAATTTGTATGCCAGGCTTCAAAAAAAAAGTATGAAGAAAAAGGTGACTTAAATAATTCTAAAATAGAGTGAGGCTTAGTTCTCTCTTTGGAGGTATCTGACATTTTAAAACACAGTATGTAACCAGTTCTATATCCATAGACACATATACATGGAAGAAAAACCAAAATCCTAGCGCTTGATATCCGCTGTGTGGATGAGATTCTTGTGGGTTTTACAGTTCTGTTTATGTAGCCAAGAAGCTCTCATTTAGGAGATTCCCAATATATAGTCAATGAAGAGAGAAAAAGAGAGATTTTTGTCCATGAAAAGAAAAGGTTTTGGCTTGAGGCTGACTTTTTGAAGCTCTTTTAACTTTCCATTTTTTTTTCACATTTTAAGTTAATTAAAATATATTCCATTTTAATATTAGCCAGGTAGAAAACTGTCACCCACCCTAACGGATATCACAATTCCAGGATAAATACTTTTGTATAGCTATTGCCTTCTAATGAAATTCCACTTTCTTGGTCCTTCCTTTTGGACTATTAAACACAGTTCTAAAGTTAAATTTGAATCTGTTGGCATTTAGGGTTGCCTATTCAATGTATGGCAGAGAATATTTTAGAGAGTAACATTCAAACTCCCATTTCCATACTGTGAAAATCCAAAGAACACATTTCTAAATTGATGTTTTCAAGTAAGGAGAGAAAACTAAGTGGCAACATGAAATGATATTGTTAGTGATGGTCCATAAGATACACTCTGGCATTCAATTAGTTCAGGTAAGACTACTATTAATTACTAGTAAACGCAGGTCACAAGCCTTTCCTAGACTAGAAAGGAAGACAGGGAAAGCTATTCCTTTCTATTCATGTCCCTGAGAGCAAGTATTTTGCTTTTCGAATTCTAGGTATTTCAAACATTATATATAAAGAAACACTCAAAACCTAATTCTTTCAAAAAGGTCACATTTGCTTCCTGTTTAAAACTTTTAGTTAAAATAAAAGGTAATAGGTTATAACATATTTTAACAATGCACACAAAGAAATCCAAGCACAAAATTAAACATAAAAGATGTATTGTCCTTTTTGGCTCTTAATATATATCTGCCCCCCAAATAGCAAACTCCTGGTTACTTTTTAAAGTAAGTAGATTAAAAACAAGATTAACAAAATGTCTAAAACATGTCAAATTATAGCCTCTACTAGTTAAAAATTCTGTTGGTTGTAAAACTCTGTTGGTGGCCATTTTGGCCTGGGATTTTTTAATATAAATGAGACTAGAAATGACAGGGGATGGGGGAAGGGACTTTCCTTCTTGAATAGTTAAAGAGGGAAATTTTTAAAATCTAGAATGAGTTATCTGAAAGATGAAAAAGAATATTCAAAGTTAGGCTTTACCAAAATCTGAAAATATTATAGAAATTAAAATACAAGAATAGTGCTATATTATTGAAGATTTAAAAAACTTTCTAAACATTTTTTGAAGGAGGTAATATATAAACTATTCAGAAAAATTATTTAACTGCTAAATAAAAATCATATATTATTCTTTTTCCCACACAGATCAACAACCTGATAATCTAAAGTCATTAAATTATATGATATAATTTTATAGCCACTAAATAAACATATAAAGAAAAATGACATGGCCAAATATTTGTTATAATATGGATATATATATATATATACACACACACATAAATATATGTAGTGCCAGAGTTTTATTAGGATGCACCCTTTAGGATGATGGTCTTATTTCTTTTTTCTTTATTAATATAGTGAGTCTAGTCAAGTCTGGTTAAAAAGCTATTATTCAGATATAAGTTATAAAGGAGACTTTATTTGACCTCTCATGAAATTACTGAAAATAGTGAATACGTCTTTAATTTTCTTATTTCAGAATATGTTTTAAGGAATTTCTGATTTGATTTCACAGGCTCATTTAAACCAGTCAACTCTACCATCTTTCCTGTGTGTTTGAGAAATAAAACTATGTTTAACCTACAGATTTTTTTTTTTTAAGAAAGTGATTCCTGGATAGATCTTAAATTGTAGTAGTTAAACTTTAGATTGTGTAAATGTCCTTTTATCCTCACTGACTGGCAGTCAGATAAATGCAATCAAAAACTTCTCAAATGTAAACATTTCTAAACTAGATATACAAATACACTTCTTCCTTCAAAAAAGAAAGCACAGTTCATTCTGGAATAAGAAATGGGCATGTTTTGGTTAGAAAAATAAATTAATCAATGATTATGTATAGAAATATCCAAATTTAAGAAGATTAGTTTAAATGACTATGCAATAGCAGTTCTAACCTGGGCTTCACTAGTTGGTCACTGCCCTGATTGACGCCACATTCATGTGTGAGGGCTACTATGAGTCAATAGATGGCAGTCCATCGCCTAGTAAAAGAGCTGAAGATGACTAAACTCATCATGTATCTTGCTTTTATTCAAGATTAAATATTGCTTAATTGCACACATTAGGATATTGCCTATATGCATAATTATTTTAGTTGAATTGATGTACATGATTATAAATATACTTGTTTTGCATTTATGCTTACACAGGAAATTAACACTTAATTACTTATTAATTGAAACTTGATAATTTAGAATTGTGATAGTTATTTCAATATTATTTTGAAAAATTAATCATGATCCCAGATTTAAGACAAACTTTTCAAAATGATTTTGTTAAACCTACGGACAGAATATACTATGATTTCTCCAAAGGCAAATTTATTTTGTTTTTACTTTTTTCTAACTATTCTTTTTACAATTTATGTTTTTTCAAAAGCTAAAATATTAAACAAACCTTAAAATATGTTATACCAAACATTGATTTCTATTCTTCTATGATAGTTATATTAAAAAAATATATAGGTGCAAATAATGAAATGAATAGTTTTAAAATAGTTATTTCCTACATTTCAAGTTTTCATGATTGGAATTCTCTAACTTACAGGTAAACAGAAAATTAATGCAATGTCATATACATTAGGCTATTACTTAATAAAAATGCTGATGAAAACTTGCTATACAGTTCCAAAGAGTGAAAAGTATAATATATGACTCAATTCCAGTTAAGTTTAGGCTAAGAATTTCACCATAGTGTGTTAGGATAAAAAAACCTGCTACCTATACACAAACATAATGTATTCATATGCATTATATCTGTAACATATATGTATAATGTATGTATATGTGTGTGTGCACATGTGCCCACTCACATGTGTGTGTATTTATTTATTTTTGAGTAGGGGATACCACTAAAGAATTTTAACAAAACCCAATTTGGGACTGAGGATAGTAGAGGAATTACAGCTTTATACCAAGAATCTTTGAACAAAGTAAACAGTGATAACAGAATGTGAAAACAAACCACCTGATATACTTCTGGGGCTTGTAACAGGAACACGGATAGTCTGAGTCAACTTATTGGTTTGTTTTTACTTCTTAAGAAGACATGCTTTGTAAAAACTTTACCATTTCTATTTTACTATGTCCTCCTACAAACAAAAAACTTTTTTTTAGTAAGTTAAACTTTAAAGAACTGCTTTTAAATATACTGTATAACTAAGTACAAGAGTAATTTTTATTGTTGTTTCTTGCTCAGCACAACATATTTAATATATTAAAAGAAATGACTAGTGGGTCTATGGTGAATTATTGAAATTATTTAAGTTAAACATTAAAAATAAACTGACTCATAATATTGAGCTTTAGTCAATTTGATTCCACAGCAGACTATGTTTTCTACTTCTACTTGGCCTAAAATCATAGTAAAAGGAAACCAAATAATTAAATAACTTGAACGGTATAAAGAAGATATTTACACATTTTGAATAAGTGAAGAAGGGCTTAAGGATATGACAGCTGAATTGTTCTATGTGAAAGATACACTAGTTTTTTCTAGCTTCACTAAAATATAACATGTAAAGCTTTCAGTAAAGCCAGAAAAATTATGGATAGTATGTAGATACTATGCTTGTGGATAGTGGATAGTATGCTTGTGGACTGTAGATAATACAACATTTTAAAGACACTGGGTTACTGGATTACTACTGTTCTTTTTTGCTCCTAGCATACTTTTCCCTTTTAATGAATGTTATCTAGGAAAATTGAGAAATACTATGATATAATCATTAAATGATGTGAGTAATAAAAAAACAATGAAAATCTTTCAAGAACTGGAAAATAAAGGACAGAGTAGTGGGCAGGGAAGAAGAGAAAAAGTATATTATTGCTTTCTCAGTACAAAAATGCTTCAGATATTTATTATCTTCCAGTAGAAGATGCTTGTCTATATTTTATGGTCAACAGTTCAGAGAAGGGTAAATAGGCTAGGTCTTGGGGAAAATAAAAAAGGTGTTTCTACTCACCGTTAGGTGATACTGCCTCCAGATTTCTGGGCAAGCCTGGAAAATAAAAATATTGATCAGCTGCGAGCATGAAACAAGGTACTTTACAGCCTGTTGGTTTTGGCATAACCCAGCATCCACCGGTGTCGGTCACAGGAAAATAAGAAGCTTAACAGAAAGGGTCTGCATTTCAGCTTCAAAAACCTGGCTAGACAGTTTAATTGAATTTTACACTGGTTTAACACACTCCCTGCCATTGTCAGAAAGCCAGTAACAAAGTTTTCTCTCTCTTTTTTCTTTTCAGGTTAGAAGTTTTGGGCACTAAGATGAGATTAAGAGCCATAACTCAGTTAAACTGATAAATGAACAGCAGTGTTCAAAAATCAATAAGACTCACCAAGTACACCTTTTAAAATAACATTTTGAACCCTGGTAGTATGATAGAAAACAATTTAATAGCAACTACTTTTAAGAAGACTTCACTGTAGTTATATACTTCTGATGTTTTACCTAATCATTTGCTATACTCTATGAAACACATAAAAAAGAGCTAAAAAAGCAAAACAAAAGACAGCTTTAGGAATCTATACTCTATACCCTTCCCCATAAAAGTCAAGTCTTCTCCACTGATACATTTATAGAGATATAACTTTAAAAACCCAATAAAACCACAATAATTTTGTAAAAGAGTAATTTACTGAAACGAGAATAGGCAATAACAAAACAAAACAAACAAAAGCAACAGCAACAAAAACCAGTTAGGAGATACTTCCTTATGGACACACATATAAATCTTTCCTTATGCTTAAATTATGACTCTGTTAAAGAGATGCATCTTCTAACTAATTTCTTCATGAATAGTTGATCAGTTTATTATTGTCTCAGAAAAAGAACTGTTGAAGACAAAAAATATTTTCAATAATAACTATAAGATAGCAATGATTTTAACAAATTAAACTGCCAAGCTAAGTAAATGGCAATCCTTAAAGTGGATGTGAATTTATAGCTTTTGTTTAAAAACGCATATATACACACATACAAACATATACATACACATATGCATACATAAAATTAAGAGTGAGTTATATATTTTTTAAACCTTTATAATCTTTGAAACAGTTCTTTACCTAATTTGTCATTCCTCTTTATTTTTCAGGGTAGTGATAAAGGTAACAAAGATGATTCATACAATATTATTATTGTTTAATTCATAAAATATTATGGGGATGGCAATAATTCAGAAAATAACTTTTGAATGGCAAAATCTCTACTGATTATACCATCATTAGTGATAAAAATACGTATGTTCCAACCATACTGAAAATTTTATCCATTATGTATCTTAAGCTTAACTATCCAATGGAATTTTCTAAAGAATGATGTGCAAATTAGACTAATTAGTAGCCAACTTTCCAATTTAAATGTCATATTCATGTAAACTAAGGTGTCTAAATAAAAAAAGCCACTTATATACAGTAATCTCTGGATGAACAACACTGATCAAAAGCAAACTATTATTAGAAAGTAAAAAGTAGCTTCAGAAGGCAAAGATTCTGTTAGGTACCAAACAACAGATATAAACTTGTAGGATACAAAAGTTCTTACAGATGTCTGTGTGTGTATATGTATATATGTATATATATGTGTGTGTGTGTATATGTACACACATATTTTTATAAACACATTTACACACAAAGATCTAATGTACAAGATACCCTTAAATATTCATTCCCTATCTTCTATCATAAGCTTTTTGCTATGTATATATAATTTGAGTTGGATTACTGTAGAGATAAGTAAGCAGTTATTTATACATTAGTTATGGATAGTTCTTGATTACCACAAAGTCCTCAGAATAATACGGTTGAAAAATTGCAATCACTGAGTTGTCATACTCTGGCAGCACTCTACCATGTAACCTTTTCTTGTGTTGCAGCGATTTGGTAATAAAAGAATTACCTGGTTTTTGAACAATCATCTGATTGCACTGTATATGAAGATGATGCCTGATACAGAAAATTAGTACTAAGAGACATGAAACTTTTCTTTCATTAGACAATGCTGTTACAATTTTATAAACCCTACTTGACTATCTCACAAGTACTTTTACTCAACTTTCCCATACTTGGTTCCATTTTACATTTTCTATATATTTTCATGTAAGGTTAAAAGAAGTAAAAGAAATATTTTACTTAAAACGGGTGCCATTATAAAGTAAGTATCTTTAATTCTAGATACATGACATGTAACTATGTCTCATTAATGAACTCTTAAAATGTAAATGTTTCTTGCTTGCTGTAGCTTCAACTTCTTTTACCATTCCTAAGATACTTTATATATTTTTCTTTTCTTTTTATAATGCCATAGTATGCATATTTATATATTGCATACACATAAAACAGCATATGGAAAAAGTCAAATGAACTTTTTGGCCAACCCAATATATTGCATGGGAAACTTAAGATAAAATGAAGTAAATTCCATAGCAAGAGGATTACTATTACAACTGGAGCATTTAAAAATGTTTATTTAAAAATATTTACAATGAAGTATAGAGATATAAAGGCTAATGGAATGAACTAGAAAGTCCAGAAAAAAATAAAGAAAACGAATGACTAGTCTGCTGTGGAACTTACCTAAGATGAAAATGTAACAAACTATTAAAATACAGTTGTATTTGTTGGTTGTCCTGGTGATCTCACCTAACTGGCACTTAGATGGATGGCAACCCAAAGAGCCTCCTCAAGCCCCACAACTGAAAGCACACAAAGTGTACTTGTACATCTGCTTCAGCAGTGTGCTGCACTGTTTGCCAACTTTTGCCCAACTAGTTTTCCCCTCTATTGTATTTTGTATAATAAACCATACATGAATACTGAGTGTTATTATTCATAAAATTCAAAGATGAATCAACACAGTTTACCACACCAGATGAATTGAGAGAGTTTATATTGTGCATTTCGATCCATATTGAATTTTATCAGGTGCTAATTATTGTTTTACTAGAACAACGGCTTAGTGCATCTGTTGTTTAATTCCCACTTCCCTATTCTCAAATGTGAACATCAAAGAAAATAAAACACTCAATCTTAAACAGCCCCTGACAGCAGACCAAGACTCAAGTGCTCAATAGACAAGGCCCTTGCCACCAGTTCTCATATTTCCACAACAATGAACAAACACAAAAACAGCACTAAGCGGCCTTTCCTCCTCCTCAGCTCCCCTTGGCCAGTTGTCTGCCTTGTACTAGAGAGAGCCCTTGAACGCAGCCCTGCTGGGAACACAGCACAGGAGAAAGGATTAGCCTTACTAACATGCTAGCATTTGCAAAAGGGAAGAAAAAAACCCCAGTACTGTATTTGGTATATGAATAACCAAAATGTATGAGCTGACAAGAGACCAGGACAGGCCTGTGGCTCCCCGGGAGAAAATGTAGCTGTGATGAGTGACAGGGCTTTCAGGAAATATGTTCACAATCACAGACAGTGAAGGCCATGACCTAGATCGTTTAAGAGCTTGTCTTGTCAAATTATCAAAAGCTTCTTCCTCTCTGAATAAAGAGTGACATAAGTGAGTGTCAGAAAGCTGCAGGCTGACAAGCCAAGCATACAATAACAGAATGCACGTCACATACATGCTGAACACCGCCACTGCTAGCGGCAAATCTTAATGAGAGCGCGGCCAGCCCAGGAGACTTGGGTCCCTGCTGGCACAGCTACTCATCTCACAAAAATCCTTCAGCTCCAAGTCAGTTAGGCTCTGACACGACAACTACAATTACGAAACACAACTTTTTAACAGAATCCTCTGGTGCTTTGTCAAAGCTTCTGTTGTTAGGAGCTGGCTCCCTCAAGTCACTGCAGCAAAACAAAAGATTTAATAAAACAAGCAATATTCATTGATGGTGAATAACATAAACAAGAGAATAATTTAGTTTTAACATTTGCTGAATGAGAAGATATGAGAAGAAAAGCACGCCAGCCTCTGAACTCAACCACTATCTCAACTTTTCCATAGGCACATTAACGTAATTTTAGGTGCCTACATTAAAAAAAAATGCCTCTACTCTGAAGCTCTGTCAGCAGGCTTTTCATATAATTACAGCTATCAAGTGTTCTGATTGTCTGCAGTCTTTGGTAGTCACTGTGTATATACACTATTTCTCAGAAACATAAAATACTTATATATCCTGTTGTGTATGTACTCTGAATATATGTGAAAGACTTTTTTTCTATGTGGAATATTTTAAAGAGAATATCCTGGGCATCAGCCTGCCATTAAAATTCCATAAAGATTGCTACAAGGTCTGAAATCATAGAAATATACAATTAAAATTCAAGATAAATTTTAATAGTTTTATATTATTATATAAAGATTTGTCATTCATGATAAAGAGTCATAATCATACAACAGATATATGCAGCAATGTGTAACGAGTCCATACAATTTCTTTTTTTAATTTACCAGTCAATATGGAAAGCCATGCATTGGTTTCTATCTCTAAGCTACCTCCAAAAGGAACCACACTTCATTAAATCATCTTCCCATACAAGGTCAAATTTTAATCAATCCCTATACTCTTAATCCTCTGTCATCAGGGAAACTAACAAGCCTAATTTTTGCTCAAAGAAGTTTCTCTTTGGAATTTTCCTCCTAACTTAAGTGCAGTTATGAGGGCATCAAGTTTGTCAGTAGTAGATTACATTTCAGCTTTCTTTTAAAATATAACATTTTATAGAGTTACATCAAAATAATCAACCAAAAAATAAATAATACATATGTTATATTGCATTACCTTAAGCAACTATATTTTCATTAAAAAAATTTCACCTCAGAGAATCACAAATATTTCTGGAGACTTCTTGATTATGATTCTAGACTACTAACATAACTTAATTTTACAAATAGTTGATAATGTTTATAATATATACTTGCTAGGTTTTAGCTAAAAGTAAACAATATGAGAGCCAGTAAAATGAACCATGATAAGGTAGTGGCTAGTATCAGTGACTCCATGACCAAATGGTAGAATTCAAATCCTGGCTCTATTATTTACTATTGCAGGCAAGTTACATCTCTATATCTCAGTCTCCTCATTGACAAAACGGGGATGACAATACTTTTTCAAAGGGCCGCTGTAACGGTTAAAGAGACGATAAGCATAAAGTCTTTAGGACAATGCCTGACACATAGCAAGCACTCTATTGTATTAATTATTGCTATAATGACATCAATTTGGCACTCTCCATACTTTTGATGCAATAATTGATCATGAGGAAATGAGCATCAATTAGGTACCTGAAGTAAGTGAAATCTATTGCATAATGGTCAACTCTTGGATGTGACTAGATCAGAGAGAAAGCAGAAATTCAGTTTAACTGAGCTGTTGATAAAGATAGAAAAAAACTTCAAAAGGACAAATCAGAAATGCAGATTTTGTTAGGATTTAGCTGCTTGTGGTCTTTATAGGAAAAAAAAAATCCAGAAACATCAATGACCATTTACTATGAACAAGTACTTATTTTTATATTCAACTGAGCTCTCCTCAGTAATGTTTTTAGTTGTTTGAAAATACATAGAAAAGAATATTTGATCAGATAAAGCTGATCTTGTACTTCATAGTTAAGCTATGGAATTAAAAAACCTTAGAATATTTTGATCAGTGGTATAAAACAAAAGTACTCCTCTACATCATTCTCAAAGCTGACATACTTTCTTCAGGTTACTCAAGCTTACTTGATTCCTTTCTTCAACAATGTTTAAACAATAATAACAATGCCAGCTTCCTCACCAGCCTTTCCCTCTTGCCTTTCTTTGTTATAGTAACCAGAGATCTATCACCTGAAGGGAAAGAAAGTGGATATCAGGAAGGAGAAACTTCAGAGGTCTAGATCCCTATTATTTTGGTAACCTATCCAGCCTATAATCCACGTACACAAGATAAGATAGAAGTTTTATTTCTTGCTCTCTAGCATCTTAACTGTATATAACTTTCAGCAAACTGAGATTTCCTATTTTTAAACAAATAAACAAAACATACCCTGAAAAACAATTAAAACTCTATGTTGATGACATCCTTTAATTATAATTGCTAGAAGCTGATTTCATTACCCCTTTGGTATTGGTGCTTGTGTTCCGAATAACTGTAAACTAGTTCTCAAAGGTGCTATACCACCATTTCCTTAAGCTCACTAGTAGGCACCAAAAGTTTTAAAATAGATTAATAGAGATAAACTAAAGGTAAAATGATTTTAAAAGGAAAATTTATAATTTTTCTCACAAACCAACTGCACAAAGTCCATCACAGATAACAGCTACAAAGAAATACCTGTTTAATTGTTTAAAACTACTGAAATAATCCTAAATCATCGTTAGTCAACCACACTATACTCTTTTGATTTATAATTATGTCCTGTCATTCAGTTCTAGTTCTCTGATTCTCACAGAAATTTCCTGGGAAAATTTCCTTTTCATCTTCTTCTAAGAATCTTACAGCATCCAGGACATGTCAAGTATACAAGTAATCCCCTTTAGGTTCAAAAGTGTTTTCTGAAGCTTTATTAGTTTTAGCCCCTAGAAAGTTTTTTTTAAATAAAAGAATAATATTAAACATTATAAAAGTAATGCATATTCACTATAAGAATAGAAAATACAGATCAACAAAAATAAAAGCTACCTATAATATTACCACCCGAGATAACTGCAAACATTTCAGAGTATTTCAATCCAAATTTTTTTCTATATACAAGCAATAACAATTAAAAAAAAAAAAATCAATGCCATCTACAAGAAGATGAAATATTTAGGTATAAACCTAAATATGAAGGGATTTGTGTATATGGAAAACTACAAAACTCTGACAAGAGAAACTGTAGAAGATCTAAATAAATGGTGAGGTATATATACCACGTTCATGGATTGGAAGACTCAAAATAGTGGACTCAATTCTTCCCACAATGATTTACAGATTGAACACAATATCAGCCAAAGTCCCATCAAGATTTTTCTGTAAGTATAGACAACTCACTGTACAATTAAATGGAAAGGGAAAAGAACTAGAATAGCTACAGGAATTTCATAAAAGAATAAAGTTTAAAGAATCAAATTATGTGACTTTAACACTTACTATAAAGATAAAGAGAAATCAGGACAGTGTGGTATTGGTGATGGGACAGATACCTAAGTGCAAAACAACAGAGTTGAGAGTACAGAAATCAGTTTACACAAATGTGATCACTGACTCTTTGGAAAAGATACAACAGCAATTCAATGGAGGAAATACAGTCTATTCAAAAAATAGGGAACAAGTGATTACCCATAAGTAAAAAAATTAACCTTGATCTAAACCTTACCCTATGCAAATATGAACTCAAGATACATCATAGATTGGAATATAAAACATGAGACTATAAAATGTCTGAAAGAATACACAAGAGAACACTTTTTAAACTGCAGTTGGGTAACAAGTTCTTGAAAATGGTGCCAAAAGCCCGACCCATAAAAGAAAAGACTTAAAAATTGGATTTCAACAGATTTAAAAACTTCTTCTCTGTCAAAACAACAAGAAACAAAAACAAAAGACCAAAAAACTGTCAAGAGAATTAAAAACAAACCATAAACTAGGAGAAACTTTACAGATATCACATTTCCAGTGAAAGACACAACTAAATACTGGGAAAAAAAATCTAAAAATTCTAATTAAAAGTCAAGAAAGGATCTGGACACTTCATCAAAGGTGATATAAGGATGACAAACAAGCATATGAAAGGATATTCAATACTGTTAGCCATTAAGCAAATGCAAACTAAAATCACAGTGAGATAGATACTATCCAACTATTAAAGGGCCAAAACAAAAAATACTAACAATAACAGATGCTGGTAAGGATAGAGAGCAATTAGAACTCTCATTTTGCTGAGAGTCTCATTTTTCTGGTGGGAATGCAAAATTGTACAGACACTCCGGAAAACAATACAGCTGTTTCCTATAAAGTTAAGTATACACTTATCATATGATCTGCAATCTCCATTTGGAAATTTACTCCAGAGAACTGAAAACCATGTTCACACAAAGACTGTACACAAATGCTCTCTGCAGCTTTATATGTGATAATCAATAGCTATAAATAATCCAATGTTCCTCAGTGGAGAAACAAACTATATCCATAAAATCAAATATTACAGAGAAACAAACTACTGATACATGCAATAACTCATATGAGTCTTCAAATATTATGTGAAAAAAGCTGGCCTCCAAAGTTTACAATGGTATAATTCCATTTACATGAAATTCTCAAAAAGATAAAACTATAGTAATAGAGAACAGATTAATGGCTGCCAGAATTTAAAGATGAGTGGAGGGTGTGACTATAAAGTATGAGGACGTTTTTGAGGGTGGTAAAACTGTTTCTTATCCTAGTTGTGGTGGTGTTTACATAAACCTATACATATTCATAAACTGAACATCAAAACAAAAGTAAATTTACTAGTAAAGGAAAAAAAGGATGACTAGATTGGCTTACTTACCATACTTAAAGATTACTTGCCATATTATTCCTAAAATGTTTGTAAGAGGCAATAGAATAGTGCACATTAAATTTCAAGGTAGAAACCTATATATGGGTCAAGAAGCAACAGTTAGAACTGGACATGGAGCAACTGGTTCAAAATTGGGAAAGGAGTATGACAAGGCTGTATACTGTCACCCTGTTTATTTAAGTTATATGCAGAGTACATCATGTGAAATGCTGGACTGGATGAATCAAAAGCTAGAATCAAGATTGCTGGAAAAAATATAAACAACCTCAGTTATGTAGAAGATACTACTCTAATGACAGACAGTAAAGAGGAACTAAAGACCCTCTTGATAAGGGTGAAAGGAGAGTAAAAAAGCTGGCTTGAAACACAACATTAAAAAACTAGGATCATGGCATCCAATCCTACCACTTCATGGCAAAGTGACAGCAGTGATGGATTTTATTTTACTGGGTTCCAAAATCACTGCAGAAAGTGACTGCAGCCATGAAATTAAAAAAAAAAAAAAAAAAAAGATGCTTGCTCCTTGGAAGGAAAGCTATGAAAACCTAGATAGCAAGCATATTAAAAAGCAGAGAAATCACTGTCAACAAAGGTCTGTCTAGTCAAAGCTATGGTTTTTCCAGTAGTCATGTATGGATGTGAGAGTTGGACTATAAAGAAAGTTGAGTGCCAAAGAACTGATGCTTTAGAACTGTGGTGCTGGAGAAGACTCTTGAGAGTCTCGGACTGCAAAGAGATCAAACCAGTCAATCCTAAAGGAAATCAATCCTGAATATCCACTGGAAGGACTAATGCTGAAGCTCTCATACTTTGGCCACCTGATATGAAAGAGCTGACTCATTGGAAAAGACCCTGATGCTGAGAAAGACTGAAGGCAAAAGAGAAGGGGGCATCAGAGGATGAATCGTTAGATAGCATCACCTACTCAACGGACATGAATTTGAACAAACTCTGAGAGATAGTGAACGACAAGGAAGCCTGGTATGCTGCAGTCCACGTGGTCACAAAGAGTTGGGAATGCCTCAGAGACTTAACAAGAAAATTATAAAATGAATATATGCTCATTATAAAAACAGAAAATAAAGATCAATAGAAATTTTAAAAACCTTCACCTATAATTCTTGATTTAACTACAGTAAGAGGTTTGGAATACTTCAATTCAAACTTAAATATTTGAGTTGTTTTTAATTTTCATTATTACAAACAACCCAGGCTCTAATGATAAAGAATCCACCTGCCAATGCAGGTAGACATAAGAAATGTGGGTTCTGTCCCTGGGTCGGGAAGATCCCCTGGAGAAGGGCATGGCAACCCATTCCAGTACTCTTGCCTGGAGAATCCCATGGACAGAGGAGCCTGGCAGGCTGCAGTCCATAGGGTTGTACAGAGTTGGACATGACTAAAGCAACTTGGCATGCTGAGATGAACATTCTTGTAGCTGTATCTTTGCAAACATCTATCACTTAATTCAAAAAAAGTTATTTAAATGTACTTTTCTAGCACAACCTAACATTGAGTACCGTTATTAAGACATTTTTTTCTACTAATCTTTAAGAGTTTTTTATATGTAATTATCCCATCATATATTTTATAATAATCTTTTTCAAGTTGTGGTTTGCTATTCAGCTTCATTAACGGTCTCTTTGGATAAAATGCTTTTTTAAAGTTAAGTCTATTTCATTTATGGCTTCTGATGTTGGCGTCTTTGTTTCTAGTAAGAACATTTAACACATTCATTTATTGTGATAATCGATATATTTGGTCCTATTTTAATTCTCAAACTTTTTAATATATTATTATTTCCATTTCCCCCTATCATTTGCTATCTTAAGTTTCCTTTGCATTATTTTAAAATTAGTAACTTTAAAGTTATATGGCCTATTTTTTCTTCTTTTAAACTTTAATTTTATTCGAATTGCTATTATGGATTTTAAATTTTTTAAAGTTTTTTTTTCTAAAATTAGTATTAAGTTTAAAAGCAGATTAAGAGGAAGCATTCAGACATGTTGGGCTTCCCTGGTTGCTCAGAGGTTAAAGCGTCTGCCTGCAATGTAGGAGACCTGGGTTCAATCCCCGGGTCGGGAAGATCCCCTGGAGAAGGAAATGGCAACCCACTCCAGTATTCTTGCCTGGAGAATCCCATGGATGGAGGAGCCTGGTGGGCTACAGTCCACGAGGTCACAAAGAGTCGGACCCGACTGAGCGACTTCACTGTCACTTTCATTCAGACATGTACTGTGTACTTTCCTGATTTCACTGTTCATTGCTGCTTATTCTTTGACTTTTTCAATAAATTTACAAATGTACAATAGCTTGGCTGTATCATCTATTTTTCTCAGACTGCTCTAGCCTCCAGAGATTTCTCTACTGCTTCTTGGTGTTTAGTATTGCATAGGAGAAGTCTGATGCAAACTTGATTGTACGTGTGTTTGTGTAATGTGTTTTTTTGTTTCCATGATTGTTGTTTGATATTCAGAAATTTCACTAGGATACATCTAGATGTGGGCTTTTTTTCTCCCACATATTGAGTGTGTGCGCTTTTGATCAGAATTTCCTTTGTTTATTTTGCTTTGCATGGCTTTTCCTCTATCTTCTGTATTCACACTGTAAAGAATAAGTTAGTATCCTCTCAGTTTCCCACTATTTTGTTTACTGAGTTTACTTCTGATTCCATTTTCAATTTACCAATTCTTCATATATGCCTGTAATTATTTTCTATTGCTTCATCTTAAAAAAAAAAAAAGGTTTATGTGAATCTTGCCAGTGGTGGGAACTAAGGTAGTATCTGCCAAGGACTGCACAGGTCTCTGAACAATTTATTTATGGAAAAGTTTAGACTTCATCAAGTTTTAGTTTTCTTAATCAGATGTTCAGTTTGTTTGTGAGGTAGAGGGAAGGAGTTATAATTATATGGATCTACAAAGTAGGGGTGTTTTATTACACTGAAAATCTTTATCTACTCCATTAAAAGACCATTCCTATTGTCCTAGATTCTTACAACTATATTGAGTTCTGTATAAGCATCCTAAACCATGTAAGGCAAGAGAAGTAGAAGAGGTGATGAGATGGGTAACAGAAAAAGATTTAATATTAAGACAGTATCATTTACTTCATTATTGATTCCTACCTAAAAGGAAAAACAATAAAAGTGTAGAATAATATCCAACGACATAATTTATTTGAAAATTGAGTCAGGTCTTCCTATATATTTGAAATTCCCCTACTATGATTAGTGTTAGCCACCCTAAAATGATTAGTATTCTTAGAGTGTGTACTTTTCCCTGAATATCTTTAACTACAGATATAATTACTTTGTATTATATAACTGAAAGCTTGGTTAGTTAGTCATATTATATAATTTACTTATTTCTTGAACTTCTTAAATAGCTTACTGTTTGTATTATTTTTGAATCAAGGAAATGATCATTAGATTGGTTGACTATCCCAGGCCCGAGGCTGGGGGTGGTGGCAGCCAAGAGGAACTACCCCACATTCGAGGTAGGGAGCGGCGGCTGCGTTTTGCTGGAGCAGCCATGAAGAGACACCCCACGTCCAAGGTAAGAGAAATCCAAGATGGTAGGCACTGAGAGAAGACATCAGAGAGCTGACAGACTGAAACCACAATCACAGACAACAGGAGAATTTGATCACACAGATCAGAGCCTTGTCTAACTAATGAATGGCTTACCATGTCATGCGGGGCCACCCAAGACAGAAGGGTCATGGTGGAGAGGTCTGACAGAATGTGGTCCACTGGAGAAGGGAATGGCAAACCACTTCACTATTCTTCCCTTGAGAATCCCATGAACAGTATGAAAAGGCAAAAAGGACAGTGAAAGATGAATTCCCCAGGTCGCTAGGTGCCCAATATGCTACTAGAGATAGTGGAGAACTAACTCCAGAAAGAATGAAAGGATAGAGCCAAAGCAAAAACAACACCGAGGTGTGGATGGGACTGGTGACAGAAGCAAGGTTCGATGCTGTAAAGAGCAATATTGCATAGGAACCTGTCTAGGCCCATGAATCAAGGCAAATTGGAAGTGGTCAAACAGGAGACGACATGAGTGAACATCGACATTCTGGAATCAGTGACCTAAGATGGACTGGAGTGGGTGAATTTAACTCAGATGACCATTATATCTACTACTGTGGACAGGAATCCCTTAGAAGAAATGGAGAAGCCATCATAGCCGACAAAAAGAGTCTGAAATGCAGTCCTTGGATGTAATCTCAAAAACGACAGAATGATCTCTGTTCGTTTCCAAGGCAAACCATTCAATATCATGGTAATCCAAGTCTATGCCCCAACCAGTAATGCTGAAGAAGCTAAAGTTGAATAGTTCTATGAAAACCTACAAGACCTTCTAGAACTAACACCCCCAAAAGATGTCCTTTTCATTATAGGGGACTGGAATGCAAAAGCAGGAAGTCAAAAAACACCTGGAGTAACAGGCAAATTTGGCCTTGGAGTACAGAATGAAGCAGGGCAAAGGCTAATAGAGTTCTGCCAAGAGAACGCACTGGTCATAGCAAACACTGTCTTCCAACAACACAAGAGAAGACTCTACACATGGACATCACCAGATGGTCGACACTGAAATCAGATTGATCATATTCTTTGCAGCCAAAGATGGAAAAGCTCTATACAATCAGCAAAAATAAGACTGGGAACTGACTGTGGCTCAGATCATGAACTTCTTATTGTCAAATTCAGACTGAAATTGAAGAAAGTGGAGAAAACNAGATGGTCGACACTGAAATCAGATTGATCATATTCTTTGCAGCCAAAGATGGAAAAGCTCTATACAATCAGCAAAAATAAGACTGGGAACTGACTGTGGCTCAGATCATGAACTTCTTATTGTCAAATTCAGACTGAAATTGAAGAAAGTGGAGAAAACCACTAGACCATTCAAGTATGACCTAAATCAAATAACTTATGACTATACAGTGGAAGTGAGAAATAGATTTAAGGGACTAGATCTGATAGACAGAGCGCCTGATGAACTATGGNCAAAGAAATAACAGGCATTCAAATTGGAAAGAAAGGAGTAAAATTGTCATTATTTGCTGACAATATGATCTTACATAAAGAAAATCTTAAAGAATTAGTAAAAAAAAAAAAAAACCTCTTGGAACTAATCAATGATTAGTTGGTTAGTGGCAACTAGTTAAGTGGCAGGTTACAAAATCAACTTATAGAAATTACTGGCATTCCTTCATACTAATGATAAAGTATCTAAAAAGAAGTGAAGAGAGCCATCTCATTCATAACAGCTTCCAAAATAATAAAATAGTAATAAACTGAGCCAAGGAAGTGAAAAATCTGCACAGTGAAAATGACTTTTTCTGGGGAAAAAAAAAAGGACACAAATGGAAAGACATCCAAGTTTATGGATCAGAAGACTGCTGTTTTTTCAAAGATGAGTAAACTAACAAAGATGATGTCCATAATTAAGACTCTGAATACTTTCAGAGGTTGAAAATCTTTTCCAGTTGCTGTATTTTCTTTCACTGTATACTATTTAAGGAAGATGACCAGAACCCAAGCAAAACATTGTATGGGATTTATGAAGTTCAAGGGAGCCGATCTTAGCCTGTACTGCTTAATAAATAAAACTTTTAGCTTCCAAGTGTTAATGAGGATCTGACTTCCTTAATTTCATTTTTGAAACTCATAGCTTAGATAACTAAGCTCCAGAATTTGACCTTATTATTGGATTTTAAAGTTAAATTTAACTGCAAAGTGAGAACTAGAATGAGTTAACATATTTAACAAAATTCCCAGTGGCTTGCTGGCTCTATTTATCAAAGACTCATGTCTTAGTGTGACTGCACTGAAGATTAAGTTCATTACTAAGTCCCCCAAAATTCTCAATAAAATACTAAAGCTTATTTACCTTTTCATTTTTAAAGATGTTCGCTTTAGAGACTATACAAGGACAATCTTTCTCCTCTTTTGGTGGAAGCTAGGGGGTCTTTTCCAATGAGTCAACTCTTCACATGAGGTGGCCAAAGTACTGGAGTTTCAGCTTCAGCATCATTCCCTCCAAAGAAATCCCAGGGCTGATCTCCTTCAGAATGGACTGGCTGGATCTCCTTGCAGTCCAAGGGACTCTCAAGAGTCTTCTCCAATACCACAGTTCAAAAGCATCAATTCTTCGGTGCTCAGCTTTCTTCACAGTCCAACTCTCACATCCATACATGACCACTGAAAAAACCATAGCCTTGACTAGACGGACCTTTGTTGGCTGTTCAATATGCTATCTAGGTTGGTCATAACTTTTCTTCCAAGGAATAAGCGTCTTTTAATTTCATGGCTACAGTCACCATATGCAGTGATTTTGGAGCCCCAGAAAATAAAGTCTGACACTGTTTCCCCATCTATTTCCCATGAAGTGATGGGACAAGATGCCAAGATCTTTGTTTTCTGAACGTTGAGCTTTAAGCCAACTTTTTCACTCTCCACTTTCACTTTCATCGACGTGAGTCTGAGTGAACTCCGGGGGTTGGTGATGGACAGGGAAGCCTGGCGTGCTGCGATTCATGGAGTCGCAAAGAATCGGACACGACTGAGCAACTGGACTGAACTGAGGGGGTTCTGGAAAAGGAACCATTTCTACCCTCTACAAACTTATTCTTAAATCTTACATGAAAAATACAGAAACCTGCTCTCAATCTGCTAGTTCTACTGAAAGTGACTAATACTAAGCCATGAGGCCAGCGCTAAAGGGAGATTTGGGGAGGCTGGGGGAATTCATCGGGTTAGTCAGATATGACTAGAAAGCATACCATTCAGTTGAACTTCAAAATAAGGATTGGTCTTTTCTTTAGACTTTGTGATAAATTACACTCCTTCAGTTAAAAATGTGGAACTTTTACCCAGCTAAGGTTATTTCCATAAGTTTAAACATAATTTTAACCACAAAAAGTTCACATGTTCATTTATTAGGTGGTTTGGGAACAGTTCCAACGAATTATTAATGGCTAATTCTGGGATTTACTCCTTGAACAATGAACACACATGAATTTTCACTCACATTACATGAGTTTTTCAAACACCCATCAAGAGAATAAGAGACCTCTAAGCACAGAAATCTACTTAACTTCCTAGGCGAAGTGTTGTCTCCCAGTTAAATAAGCATTTTATAAGCTTATTCAACCTTTAATTAAGGAAAACAATCAGTCCCAGCCATGACTCCTTCCTTCAACATTATGCTTAAATATTGAAATGCTGTGAAAAGTGAGAATAACAAATATATCTAACCTGATTTTCCTTATTCTCAATAAAGTCAGTTCAATTGTCAGGTGTCAGCAGAACCACATATTTAACTAAATGCATATATCAAACTATTAAGAGGAAATCAGTTTTGAATATTCATTAGAAGGACTGATGCTGAAGCTGAAACTCCAACACTTTGGCCACCTGATGCGAAGAACTGGCTCATTTGAAAAGACCCTGAAGCTGGGAAAGTTTGAAGGCAGAAGAGAAGGGGATGACAGAGGATGAGGTGGTTGGATAGCATCATCGACTTGATGGATATGAGTTTGAGTAAGCTCAGGGAGTTGGTGATGGACAAGGAAGCCTGGCATGCTGCAGCCCATGGGGTTGCAAAGAGTGAGACATGACTGAGTGACTAAACTGATTCTTATTTGGAAAATATTTTCATCTATTTTATAATGTTAGTTGCTCAGTTGTGTCTGACTCTTTGCAACCCCATGAAGTATATATAGCCCACCCCAGGTTCCTCTATATACAGAATTCTCTAGGTAAGAATACTGAAGTAAGTAGCCATTCTCTTTTCCAGGGGATCTTCCCAAAACAGGGATCAAACTGGATCTCCCACACAGCAGCATATTCTTTACTGTCTGAGCCAATGATATTTTAAATAAGCTTATTATCAAAGGTGTTTATTATATCCACAATATCTGCACATTTAAAACAGAAACTTGAGAGGATATTCTGAGGACTTAAACTGACAACATCTAGACTGTCAGTAAGTGAATCTTCTCCATGTACTTTTATGAAGTACAGCATCATTTTAACTTTCAGACCTTTGGCAAAGCCTAACTTTGCAATGTATATAGACAGTTTTAAATTCTCTTTTTATGTACAAGCCATCAGCAAGAAGAGAGACTCTGGCAGACTTAAAATTTAGATTCTTTCTACACTTCAGATTCTCTTCCGCTGAAAGGTACCAATAATGTAGGTTGACTTCTGAAGGCCTTGAGCCATCTTTCTACCCTTTACAGTGTAAAACTCTGGAAGTTCACATCAATACTTTTATACAGTAGTTAACAAGTGAAGAGCTTTTCCAAAATCACTGCAAACAGTGATTGCAGCCATGAAATTAAAAGATGCTTACTCCTTGGAAGGAAAGTTATGACCAACCTAGACAGCATATTAAAAAGCAGAGACATTACTTTGCCAACAAAGGTCTGTCTAGTCAAGGCTATGGTTTTTCCAGTGGTCATATATGGATGTGAGAGTTGGACTATAAAAAAAAAACTGAGCACCGAAGAATTGATGCTTTTGAATTGTGATGTTGGAGAAGACTCTGGAGAGTCCCTTGGACTGCAAGGAGATCCAACCAGTCCATCCTAAAGGAGATCAGTCCTGAGTGTTCACTGGAAGGACTGATGTTGAAGTTGAAACTCCAATACTCTGGCCACCTGATGTGAAGAGCTGACTTATTGGAACAAACCTTGATGCTGGGAAAGATTGATGGCAGGAGGAGAAGGGAACGATAGAGGATGAGATGGTTGGATGGCATTACCGAGTCAATGGACATGAGTTTGAGTTAACTCCAGGAGTTGGTGATGGATAGGAAGGCCTGGGATGCTGCAGTTCATAGGGTCTCAAAGATTCGGATATGGCTGGGTGACCGAATTGAAATGAAGAGCTTTCCAAGCAGAATTCAGGAGTCATAGCAAGAATATGAATATGACTCATGAGTTTTCATTAATAATTGTCTTTATACATTTAACTGGTACTCTGGTATTACACAGATCCTGGTGTGGCAATAGGGGTGTAAAAAGTAAAGATGGAAGTTTTCTTGATCTCCTTAATTTATAATAGGTTAGTGCATCTCCAGTTACCCAGGGCTTCATAAATTCCAGTAGGTGGGAAGATGAAAATGACAAGGCTGGAGAACATCACGGTCAGAGGGTCTTAGCCTTAAATAAGTCAAAGATATATACACAAAGAGGAAAGAGAAATGATTTAGAAATAGTAGCAGCCAGTGACTCATTGGAAAAGACCTTGAAGCTTGGAAATGAGGGCAAGAGAAGGGGGTGGCAGAGGATCAGATGGTTCAATAAAATCACGGACTCAATGGACATGAGTTTGAGCAAAGTCTGGGAGATGGTGAAGGGCAGGGAATCCCAGCATGCTGCAGTTCATGGGTCACAAAGAGTCGGACATGACTTAGTGACCAAACAATGGCCAGTGAGAAAGAGCTTGACCCTAATCAGCTTAATTCAGAGGTATGTGGGTCAAGAAATAATGAGCAGCAAGAATTTGAGAAGGCTGCAGGGGAAACAATATTTTCTGTGGAGGGCCAGGTTTCAAGATAGATTTAAAGCAAGTGTGGGATTAGCTGAATAGTTTCACCAATCTGGAGCCAGAAAGAAACTGCTTCCAAGTGAATCCTCATGAAGAGCTTCTGGGATAGTAGAAGGACTTTTAAGTTTCTTCAGAAAAAGTCAGTGGAGGACCTCCCTGGAGATAATGCGGATAGGAATTTGCCTGCCAATGTAGGGCATGTGGGTTAAATCCTTGGTCCAGAAAGATACCACATGCCGTAGAGCAACTAAGCCCATGAGCCACAACTACGGAGCCCGAGGTCTAGAATCCATGAGTCCCAACTACTGAGCCGAAGTTGCTACAGCTACTGAAGCTCGTGTACCTAGCACTTATGTTCCACAATAAGAGAAGACACTGCAATGAGAAGCCTGAGTACTGTAACTAGAGAGTAGCCCCCTGCTTCACAACTAGAGAAAGCCTGTATGCAGCAATGAAGACCTGCTGCTGCTAAGTTGCTTCAGTTGTGTCCGACCCTGTGTGACCCCAGAGATGGCAGCCCACCAGGCTCCGCCATCCCTGGGATTCTCCAGGCAAGAACACTGGAGTGGGGTGCCATTGCCTTCTCCAATGAAGACCTAGTGCAGACAAAAACAAAAAGTCAGTAAAGCTCAGGTTTGATTCCCTTGGAGTAAAGCTCCAAGGGAATCCTATACCAGGTGGGCAAGCTAAGAAAAGATCAATTCATGTCCAGGACTTTCACCATGTAATTTAAAAAACAAAACACAATGGCAGATCTTTGCAGATTTAGGGTAAAAGGTGATGCCTTCTCTGATGCCAGCCACAGTCTAACCCTATCTTAAAAAAAAAAGTATAATAACTGAGGTTATTAATCCTCAAGGCCTTTTTAGATAAAGAGTTTAACAGACATTAGAGGCCAAAATTAAGAAGTTAAGCAGAATGAGCTACAGATTTAATCATAGCTAATTACATAACCTTTAACAAAACATTCTTAACTGTTCTGTACTGTGCTTTCCTATTTAAAAAAAACTACTCATGACAATGTCTGAGCCTCTTCTGTTATCACAGACAAATTAGACCATGTTTCTAAGAGCTCTTTGGAAGAAAGAAGTTAAAAAATATGCTTTTAAACCTAACTGCCAAACTAGAAAATCTTGCTAAGAAATTATAATTGACAACTTAATGCAGAGAACAACAGAATAAATCTAAGATAACTTAAAATTTACTATTTTTAAGAGTTAGCAAATATTGAAAAATAAGTTTAAAACTACTCTGGAGTGAAATGACACTGTCCATCTCTATACTGTGTCTTGAGACTCATATTCAGCCTCACTAGGGCCTAAGAAATAAAATCTGAAACAGTAAGATATCATTTTCTCCTTATCTGAATGTCCAAAAAATTTAAAGATTGATTACAACTAGGGTTGAGAGTACTTTAGGACACTGGTAGCAGTGGATACACTGCTTCAATGGATACACTGGTTCAATCTTTTAGAAGAATAATCTGGCAATATTTATGCAGATATACTCTGATGGCCAAAAGTGAAGAGGAACTAAAGAGCCTCTTGATGAGGGTGAAACAGGAGACTGAAAAAGCTGGCTTGAAACTAAAAAAACAAAAAACAAAAACATCATGGTATCTGGTTCCATCAATTTGTGGCAAATAGAAGGGGAAAAAGTGAAAGCAGTGACAGCTTTTATTTTCTTGGGTTCCAAAATCACTGCAGACAGTGACTGCAGCCATGAAATTAGAAGATGTTTGCTCCTTGGAAGGAAAATTATGACAAACCTAGACAGCATATTAAAAATTAGACACATCACTTTGCTGACAAGGGTCCATATAGTCGGAGTTATGGTTTTTCCAGTAGTCATGTACAGATGTGACAGTTGGACCATAAAGAAGGCTGAGCACTGAAGAACTGATCTTTTCAAATTGTAGTGCTGGAGAAGACTCTGGAGGATACCTTGGACAGCAAGGAGATCAAATCAGTAAATCCTAAAGGAAATCAACTCTGACTATTCATTGGATGGACTGATGCTAAAGCTCCAATACTTTGGTCACCTGATGTGAAGAGTTGATTTATTGGAAAAGACCCTGATGCTAGGAAAGATTGAAGGTAAGAGGAAAAGTGGCTGACAGAAGATGAGATGGTTAGATAGCATCACCAACTCAATGGACATGAATTTGAGCAAACTCCGGGAGATACTGGAGCACAGACAAGCCTGGCATGCTATTGTCCGTGGAGTCGCAGAGTTGGACACGACTTAGTGACTGAACAACAACAAATGTATATATCCTTTAATAATACAATTTCATTTAGAATACAACTTACTGAAATACTCTTACATGAATGAAGAGATATAAAAACATGGTAAAAAGATGTCTATACAAGCACTGTTTGCTTAAAAAATCTAAATGTACTGGTAGAGAAATAGCTGGGTAACTGGTAAAAAAAAAAAAAAAAAGAATAAAGGTTAGCCATGAGAAAGACAGCCTTTATGAACTGATATAGAGACCTATTCATAAATAATTAACTGGAAAAAAATTAACTTACCAGACAGTGACCCTATTTTTGTTTATAAAAACCCTTTAGAAACTACAATCAATAACTGTTATATTATTTACATAAGAAACACATATACCAATCATTTATCCCAATAGACAATCATATTAATGTTTTAAGCAAAAGGCTCTAGGCATAATTCAATATATGCAAAATTTTAAAAATATTCGTGCTTTATATCATGTCTTCGGGAAGAACAAATTAAAGGAAAAGGTTCCTACTTTTTGTGAGGGCATACTTAATTCTATAGCCCTTCTGGTTGAAATTGTGACTAAAACCCCACAGACATTTATAACACTACACAAAATGACATCTAAAATAAAAATGTGCTAAAATTCAATGTGTTACAAGTAACTATCTTCTAAGTTACTTCTGTCTTTTTAAATCTAATGAAAGATCTAAGATAAGCAGATTTAAAGTGTTGGTGGCTTGTCTTTCCTGCATGAGACTATTGTACCACCAAGAGTCATCAATAAGCAAGCTTCATATCGACCCTTGTATATAACTGTTAAGTATTTATATGCATGTATTTCATCTAACTATGAATATGTGCATAAATTTTACATGTTTTTTTATTACATATCTCTTTAATTTGAACCTTTACTTTGGCAAACACATTATGCCAAAGAGGCTAGCACAGGTTTACCATTTTTGCTGATGTTACTTCCGGATGAACCATTCAGTAGGATCCCTATCCTGATACATGATCTCTGGCAAAAGGGACATTGACTATTATTATACACAGAGCAGAGAAACATTCTTTTAAGTAGGCTGGCAGATGGTTACAAATTGGCATGATGCCCCCAAAGCCTGACAAATAAGTCATTTGCTAGATACTCACATCAGCATAGTGGCCTATCATATCACATCGGTCACAGCGTTTTCTCCAGGAAGCTCTTTCAAGACATCTGTGAGTAGAAGACATAGGCAAACAACAGCCTAAGCAAAAGCGGGCTGGACAGGCATACTGGAGGTGTCCTCTCTCAGAACAGAGGCAGCAGGGGCGGACTTTCTACATGGCAGACAAAAAAAAAAAAAAAAAATCTCTTTAGCAAAATACTTTAGTCTCAAATAGAATACTTCTTTTTCAGTATAATTGCTTAAAAAAATTATTTCCATTTGGGAACCCAATGAAGGTCAAATCAAACATAACTGTAAAATCAAACAAAATATCTTAAGTCAGAGTCTTAACAAAAGCCACCTGTATTCCGTGGTTGCCACAAAGGCTTAGTCCGCATGTATACTATTAGCTGGCATCTATTCATATGCCTTGCTTTGTAGAACACTGACAAAGTCGAATGTATCTAAGACGAAAAGTAGCATGATGAGGATCTGGAAGCTAAGTCTAGGAGAAAGAGGTCTAACAGAAAGAGGTTGCTTTGCCTGAAGAAACAAAGGTAAAAGATGAAACAAGAGAGTCACCTCAAATACCTAAAAGACAATCATTTGGAAGANAAAAAAAAAAAAAAAAAAATCTCTTTAGCAAAATACTTTAGTCTCAAATAGAATACTTCTTTTTCAGTATAATTGCTTAAAAAAATTATTTCCATTTGGGAACCCAATGAAGGTCAAATCAAACATAACTGTAAAATCAAACAAAATATCTTAAGTCAGAGTCTTAACAAAAGCCACCTGTATTCCGTGGTTGCCACAAAGGCTTAGTCCGCATGTATACTATTAGCTGGCATCTATTCATATGCCTTGCTTTGTAGAACACTGACAAAGTCGAATGTATCTAAGACGAAAAGTAGCATGATGAGGATCTGGAAGCTAAGTCTAGGAGAAAGAGGTCTAACAGAAAGAGGTTGCTTTGCCTGAAGAAACAAAGGTAAAAGATGAAACAAGAGAGTCACCTCAAATACCTAAAAGACAATCATTTGGAAGGAGCAGGTAAGGGATGAAATATTTGTTAAGGGCTAAGTGTCAAGAAATGTCTAAGAGTTCTGTGTTATTTCAAAGGCTAATGTATCTGTTGAACATAATTTACATTGATAAACATTTATAAATGCCTAAAATTATAATTTTCTAGCAATGAAAATTATCCCACAATGAAACAAGCTGCGTCATAAAGTAGAAGACTTAGAACCAAAACCGAGTCTCAAGAATCAATCTGATTCAACCTCCTCATTTTATAGTAAAGAAAAGAGAAGCACAAAAGGTGAAATGATTTGCCTAAGGTTGTACAACTTCTAATGGGATACTGAAATTGATTCTCCCTTGCTCGTTCTCTCAGCCCCCTGATTCTGGCTGTAGATTTATTATCCTTTACTATTACTGGAGGCTGTGACCTACATGTACATTTAACATGAAATGTAATCCATATATTACGTAACATATTAAGGATTCTAACCCTACTAGTTTAACAATATGGAAAGAAACATTTATTTCACATACTTGTGGGAAGGGGCAGTTTTTTGACAAATGGCCACATTTGTCACAGTTTCTACAGGTAACATTTTTGTTGGCTGTATAGTATCGATGGGTCCATCTTCCAGATGATCTTTTATTACCTATCTGTGCCTAAGGGAAAAAAAGATCAAAAATGAAAATTATTTCACTCTGTTCAACAGAATTAACAATCATAATCTGTTCAATTTAGAAACTAGCAACAGGGAACTTTATGTTCTTAAAGGAGTTAAAAAATTTAAAAGGGTACCATGAAGACAACTCTACTTTTTGTTTGCCCATCTCTTGTATTCTTTTACACTTCTCCATAAGATTCCATTTCTTTTTATCTTTCTCTGTTTATAGTTCAGGTCTAGTAAGGGTGCTGATGCATCATTTAGACATTACAGTAGCATTCAGAGTCAAAGATATTGCTGACATATATCTGAATGTATACTACATTTTTCTGAATGAGAAGTTTGCTTAAATTTTTAGTTAGGGGTTGGTGTTTTTTTTATGATTTTGCCCTTTACAAAGTTATAAAACCATAGAGCCACCAAATACATTTCTTCTTTGAACAGCCCAGGGTTAATCCCTACAAACTGGATTTTAACTTCTAAGAGAGAAAAAGATAATGTCCTCCCCCTAGAGTCCTTTTAAGATCTATTCTTCTTACACTGATCCAATTCCCATATTCTAGCCAAAATCCAATATCATGCAAGAGAGTATTAGCAAAACATATGATATGGACTATCTAAAGGGGAAAAACTAAATGTCAACCATGCTTTTATCTTGTTTGGTTTAATTTTTGAAAAAAAGTTCATGTTTCACTTATTATCCTACTGAATTAGCCAAGTAGGTCTCAAAAGGAGACACAATATCATTATCTCTTAAAACTTTCCTTATACCAAATTGTAAAATTATTCTCTTTTCTAGCCATCTGTCACAATTAAGGCTAATAATTGAGAAAGACAAACACCTGCCACATCCTAAATATAGACTAACCATTTCCTTACACTGAAGAAGCAGTTATTTCCGGTGTTGATCTTGAGTGGTACCAGGCAAAATGGGCTGAGAGGACTCATCATAGCAGAGAAGAAGCAAAAGGGATAGGGGACTAAATCATTAAGGCAATTAACTGACTGGAGAAAATCAAGGCTTAACCATGCTTCTGAAAAATTCATCCACTCATAAACTAAAATTACACTTTTTCTTACAAGATACTTAGACTGCTGCTATGTTTGAAAAACTTATTAAGTCATCACAATGAGGTAAAAGGAAACTATGAATCAAAGGAAATTATTAATCTATTATTCATAACTTTGATTTTACCTCAATGTCTTTGTCACTGATGAACCAGTTCACATCATCTTCTCCTACAAAACAAATAAAACATGTTACTCAGTCTTTACACCTTTAAAGCACTTGATTGACAATAATTATTCAATTTGTTAGTACTGATATTGAACTACAAAGGTATACTGAGAAATGTAAATCCCTTAACATCTTGACTCTGTTACTACTTCTGTGGCTCTGAAAATACTTAACCTCTCTTAATCTGTTTCCTTACCTGTGAAATGAGAGTAACAGTATTTTCCCTGTATAGCATACCTAAAAAATCAGATGAGATGTGTCAATTAGATGAGATATGTGAAAATGCTTGTAACATCATCAAACTATAACTCTCTGAAGAGACCAAAAACCCAACAGCAGGTGCAAAAAAGAAATCTTATCTGAACTTCCCTTATCTGACTAAAGCCTATTTCATGAGCTAGCTGCCACAACCCCTTTCCCCAACTCAGAGGTCTCTAATCAGGAAAGTCACTGACCATGGGTACCAGGACATTCCTCCAAAATTGTGGAAAGACACATCACAACCTTCTATCTTCGGAAGCTCTAAATTCTCCCTTCTGTTAAGTTGGTATACAAACTTTTACCCTTCAGCAAGTTACTCCTTACTGAGTGCTTCCACCTTTGGTCTTTTCTCCTGTTACTCTCTCTACTGTCAGTTAATTCGCAGCCCTCCCCACCATTCAGACCCAAGTAGGTAGAAGAAAGGTTTTTCCTTCCAGTATCAGTATGAACTGTGTCCACCAACTTCTCATTGTAGTTAACCTTCATTGTAACATTTTAAAAAGCTGGACTATGAATATTATCTCATGATGAGAGCTAGGAATTTAGCACTGTATTTTTTACAACATCAAAAGTAGTGAAATAGGAGAGGTCAAATATCTAGCAGCTGGTGATTGGTTTAAAAATACAACTGTAAAAACCTAGTGGGGTGGGGAGCTCTACCTTTTCCTTTATCAGCTGTTTTCTTCTCCTTGCACTGCCCCTTTACAAACTTGCAAATGGTTGCTATCCCCTTGGTCCACCCATGGCCAAGGAGGAAGGGACATATGACTAATGGACTGAATTATTTTTTTCTTCCCCTAGAGCAAAGTTAAGATTTCCTACTTTCTCCTACCTACCCTTCTTTTCTATCTCAAAAAAACAAAACAAAACAAAACAAAACACAAATTGAGCTTGACTCTTCTTTGAAAGGAATTCTGAAGAGACATGAAGTAATCTACATTTTCCCAGGACCACCCTTATGGCAGAAAGTGAAGAAGAACTAAAGAGCCTCTTGATGAAAGTAAAAGAGGAGCGTGAAAAAGTTGGCTTAAAGCTCAACATTCAGAAGACGAAGATCATGGCATCCGGTCCCAACACTTCATGGCAAATAGATGGGGAAACAGTGGAAACAGTGTCAGACTTTATTTTTCTGGGCTCCAAAATCACTGCGGATGGAGACTGCAGCCATGAAATTAAAAGACGCTTACTCCTTGGAAGGAAAGTTATGACCAACCTAGACGGCATATTAAAAAGCAGAAACATTACTTTGCCAACAAAGGTCTGTCTGGGCAAGGCTATGGTTTTTCCAGTGGTCATGTATGGATGTGAGAGTTGGACTATAAAAAAAGCTGAGCACCGAAGAATTGATGCTTTTGAACTGTGGTGCTGGAGAAGACTCTTGAGAGTCCCTTGGACTGCAAGAAGATTCAACCAGTCCATCCTAAAGGAGATGGGTCCTGGGTGTTCATTGGAAGGACTGATGCTGAAGCTGAAACTCCAATACTTTGGCCACCTGATGTGAAGAGCTGACTCATTGGAAAAGACCCTGATGCTGAGAAAGATTGAGGGCAGGAGGAGAAGGTGACGACAGTGGATGAGATGGCTGGATGGCATCACCGACACAATGGACATGAGTTTGGGTGGACTCCAGGAATTAGTGATGGACAGGGAGGCCTGGCGTGCTGTGGTTCATGGGGTCACAGAGAGTCAGACACGACCGAGCATCTGAACTGAACTGAACTGAACTGAACCAGGAGTAAGTGTCTAGAGATATATTTTAAAATAAAATACTTTCACTAAGAAAACCAAGAGGCTGGTTTACAAAAAGACCAATCCATAGGAGAGCAGAGATGCTGTACTGATGATTATTTTCTTTATAAAATTCGGAGGCTGCATCCATATACTGAGAGTGGAGAATACATTAAATAGCTGTAGCTTCTTTTCCTTCATCATCACCATCTATGCTATTATTCTTTCATTCAAAGGATTCATGTACCTCAACGTCCTTCATCATTAAAACTCAAAATGACCATTAAAAATCACTAATTACAGAACTGACTTAATACTGTCTTTAAAAAAAATGAACTCTTAAACCAAGGAAATGCAAAATAGCAACTGTTAATCAGCCCCAAACCCCAATAAATTTACACATGAAGAGAGAATTTTGAAAAAAGGGAAGGTTTATGAGAGGGATCAGCTCCACTTAGATTGTTTTAACATACCTGTGGAATTCAACAATATCTAGGTTATATACTAACTCCTCCTCAACAAGCTACAGAATATTCTTACTATAGAAAAGTTGTCAACAAGTATACAAAATAGGCTTAAGTTACAAATGAAATCAGACTTCTTGGTGGTAAATGAAGTAAAGACATCACCAGGAACATACAAGTCAACTCTTGGCCCTACTCATGGTTCAGTTTTGATTCTATCCTGGTAATGACAGCTGACTCTTATTCCTTTCCTGTTTGCTTCTTAACCTCAAATACAAACCTAATGGAAGCTTTTTCTAAGGGCAACTCATTAGAACTTCCACAGGCAGCCATTCCCCATTTCATTAAAATTTTGGTACAGATTTTGTCAGAAACCTGGGCTCCAGTCTTAATCCTATCTCTTATTTGTTATGTGCCAAAGGGCAGGTTATTTATCCTCTCTGGGTCTGTTTAATAATGAATTGGATTAAGTGGTATCTGTGGTACCTTCTAGCACAGTTTCTGTGATTATATCAACCTTTCATTCATTACTGGAATAAAATACACTATCATTTAAGTCTACATAACCTAAATCCTCCAGACTTCTGCAACCAACTCAGTGTCTTGCCTTAAAGACAATGTCTCACAGGGCCAAAGAGCACCCATTTTCTCTGTGTGTACTGCCATCACCACAGAATATAAAATGGGATTGGCCTAACATGTAAAATTAGGACTGTCCTCAGTTTAGTTCACTTCAGTTCAGTCGCTGTTGTGTCCGACTCTTTGTGACCCCATGAACCGCAGCACGCCAGGCCTCCCTGTCCATCACCAATCCCCAGCGTTCACTCAGACTCACGCCCATCGAGTCAGTGATGCCATCCAGCCATCTCATCCTCTGTCGTCCCCTTCTCCTCCTGTCCCCAATCCCTCCCAGCATCAGAGTCTTTTCCAATGAGTCAACTCTTCGCATGAGGTGGCCAAAGTACTGGAGTTTCAGCTTCAGCATCAGTCCTTCCAATGAATAATCAGGACTGATCTCCTTTAGAATGGACTGGTTGGATCTCCTTGCAGTCCAAGGGACTCTCAAGAGTCTTCTCCAACACCACAGTTCAAAAGCATCAATTCTTCGGCATTCAGCCTTCTTTACAGTCCAACTCTCACATCCATACATGACCACAGGAAAAACCATAGTCTTGACTAGACGGACCTTAGTTGACAAAGTAATATGTCTGCTTTTGAATATGCTATCTAGGTTGGTCATAACTTTTCTTCCAAGGAGTAAGTGTCTTTTAATTTCATTGATGCCTAATTTCGACTCTTACCTACCTGTTAGTCTTGTCTTGCTAAGATCCAGGATGATGATTCTTCTCAGACTTTAGAATGATAATCAAAGCAATAGCTGGTAACTCTGTCTTTGCATTAAATGTGCTCAGTTTAACAAACATGTATTGAAAGGTTACAATAAGCAAGGTGCTGTGAAAGTGAAGTAGCTCAGGTGTCTGACTCTTTGCGACCCCGTGGACTGTAGCCTACCAGGCTCGTCCCTCCAGGCAAGAATACTGGAGTGGGTTGCCATTTCCTTCTCCAGGGGATCTTCCCGACCCAGGGATCAAACTCGGGTCTCCAGCATTGCAGGCAGACACTTTAACCTCTGAGGCACCAGGGAAACCCTTCCATCAGGGAAGGGGGTATGCTGCTGCTGTTGCTGCTGCTGCTAAGTCGCTTCAGTCATGTCCGACTCTATGCGACCCCACAGACGGCAGCCCACCAGGCTCCTCCATCCCTGGGATTCTCCAGGCAAGAACACTGGAGTGGGTTGCCATTTCCTTCTCCAATGCATGAAAGTGAAAAGTGAAAGAGAAGTCGCTCAGTTGTGTCCGACTCTTAGCAACCCCATGGACTGCAGCCCACCAGTCTCCTCCATCCATGGGATTTTCCAGGCAAGAGTACTGGAGTGGGGTGCTACTGCCTTCTCCGGAAGGTGTTATAGGGTAAACAAAAATGAGTAAGAGCTTGCAACCGAGTTATAAGCTGAGTGCTGAAGAATTGATGCTTCTGAACTGTGGTGTTGGAGGAGACTCTTGAGAGTTCCTTGGACTGCAAGGAGATCCAAGCAGTCCATCCTAAAGGAAATTAGTCCTGAATATCGATTGGAAGGACTGATGCTGAAGTTGAAACTCCAATACTTTGACCACCTGATGCTAACTGACTCATTGGAAAAGACCCTGATGATGGGAAAGATTGAAGGCAGGAGAAGGAAACAACAGAGGATGAAATGGTTGGATGGCATTACCAACTCAATGGACATGAGTTTGAGCAAGCTCTGGGAGTTGGTGATGGACAGGGAAGCCTGGTGTGCTGCAGTTCATGGGGTCGCAAAAAGTCAGACACGAATGGACAACTGAACTGATTTACAATGCTGTGTTGATTTCTGCTGCACAGCAAAGTGAATAATCACTTATATGTGTGTGTGTGTATTTATCTCCTCTCTTTTTTTAGATCCTTTTCCTATATAGATTACAGAGTACTGAGTAGAGTTCCTGTGCTATACTGTAAGTCGTTATTAGTTATCTATTTTATGTAGTGTCTGTATATCTCGATCCCAATCTCCCGAATTTTCCCTCCCTCCACTGTCCCCTTTGGTAACCATAAATTTGTTTTCTACAGCTGTGATTCCTTCTGTTTTGTATATATGTTCATTTGTACCATTTTTTAAGACTTCACAAGTAAGTGATATCCTATGATATTTGCCTTTGTCTGATTTGCCTTAGTTGATAATCTCTAGGTCCATCCATGTCACTGCAAAATGGCATGATTTCATTTTTATGGTTGAGTCATATTCCATTGTATATATGTACCATATCTTCTTTACCCATTCATTTGTCAATGGACATTTCCCTTGTTTTCATGTCTTGGCTATTGTAAACAGTGCTCCAATGAACATCTGAAGTGTATGTAATCTTTCAAATCGTTTTTTCCTGGATGCATGCCCAGCAGTAGGATTGGTGGATCATATGGTAGTTCTATTTTTAGTTTTTATTAATTAACTCCATCATGTTCTCCATAGTGGTTATACCAGTTTTGAAACCGTCAGTCTTTTAAATTTTAACCTTAGAATGGATGTGAAGTAGTATTCATTATGACTTTAATGGTCATTACACTGATGAATACTGTGAATAAAAACAGTTTTGTTGCCTCTTTTCTGACCTGTACGCCTTTTGCTTTTTTTTTACCTCACTGTATTATACAGGGCCTCCATTACGATCAGTGGTGACAGGAAATAATCTCTGCTTTGTTTCCAACTATTGGGAAATATATATTTTTTCATAATTGAGCATTCTGTTTTGCTGTAGATCTTTCATAACAGGTTTAAGAAATTCCTTTCTAGTCCTAGTTTCCTGGGTTTTAAATATGAACGTGTGCTGAAATCTCAGTACCTTATCTGCATCAACTGAGACAGCCCATGGCTTTTCCTCTTTTTCTCTTAATATGGTAAACTACAGTGATTTCATTTTCAAATACTAAACCAATCTTGTATTCTGGGATTAACTCCACTTGCTTAGGATGTATTATTCTTTAAAATGTACTGCAGAATTCAATTTGCTACTATTTTATTAAGAATTTTTACATCTGTGTTCGTAAAGGATACTGATTATACTTCTCTTAAAATGTCTGGTTTTGACATTGGTATAAAACTAGTCTCACAAGAGTTCAGAAGTGTTGGGAAGAGTTGGTATTATTTTTTCCTTAAATATCTGATAGAATTCACCACTGAAGCCATCTAGATTGGAGTTTTCCTTGTTTGTGAGTTAAGAATTTTACTTGTAGAAGGTTTTAAAAGAGTAATTCTACTTTTCTTTTCTTTTTTTTTTTAGTAGATATGGAGCCATTCACATTTTCAGTTTCTTCTTGCGTCAGTTTTGATAATTTGTGACTTTCAAAAAATTTGTCAATTACTTCTAAATTGCGGAAATTATTGACTTTAAGTTGTCCATACGTCTCTTGCTCTTTTCCTTTGAATAATCTAATTTGTACTTATGCCCATACAGTAAAGTTTTAATCTCAAATATATATTTCAGTTTTAGAAGTTCCATTTCTTTTTTATACCTTTCATTTCTCTTATTACATTTCTCTCTTCCTTTAAATTTCAGAGTACATTTTTAACAGCTGTTTTAAAGTCCCTGCTGCTAATTTCATATTCTCTGTCACTTCTAGGTTTGTATCACTTGACTGATTTTTCTCCTGGTTATGAGTGACATTTTCCTGCTTTCTTAATGCCTAGTAATTCCTGCCTCCTCCCCGCCTCCTGCCCTCCCCCCACCCCCAGCCATGGATGCTACTAAGGTACACTGTTGAGTGTCTTGATTTTGTTTTCTTACTTTAAAAAGTGTGAGACTCTGTCTGACAAGCAGTTAAGCAACCTCTAGATCAGGTGATCCTTTTGAGACTTTAATGCTTTGCTAGGGTGGTCCAGAGTAGACTTTACTTAGGGTTAGAGTTTGAGTAAGCTCTGGGAGTTGGTGATGGACATGGAAGCCTGGCGTGCTAAAGTCCATGGAGTCGCAGAGTCAGACACGACTGAGCGACTGAACTGAACTGAAGCCCTGCTACCAAGATATATCTTCTGGGGTCTCTCTTGAATGTCCTGGGTGTTCAATACTGTCCAATCTGGCAAGTAAGAACTCAGGTAAGTTCTGAGAATTGTTTGGTAAGTTCTACGAATTCTAGTCTCCAGTACTCTACTCCACAAATTACAGCTTCTTTAGTCTCTCTGAACTCTGATTTCTGTCTTCTCCTCTTAATGAGATGGCCACTATGCCTGGGTTCCCTTTCTTAGTATCACAATGCAGGTTGACTGTAAGGCGTATATCATTCATTTCCACATTCTCAAGAATCATGGTCCTGTACTGCCTGTTGTTCAATGTCTGAAAATGTGTTATCTGTAGTTAAGTCAAACCACTAAAATTTTTCATTTCATTTTTTTGTTTCAAACTACTATATATTTCAGCTCTGTAATTTTCCTTTGCTTCATTTTTATATCTTCCATTTCTCTTATATGCCTCTTTCCCTTTAAACCTCCACATATTTATAATGTCTGTTTAAAGTCCTTGTCTGCTAATTTCATCATCTCTTGTCAGGAGGGCAAGTCTGGTCTAAGTTAACAAATTATGGTTGGAAGCAAACATCTCAAGTAGGATTTTAAGTCATGAAGGACACGAGTAAAAAGAAAAGGCACAAGCAATGTAATGAAAGAGGTAAAAGGATACAGCAAACAATACAGTCTGACTGGAACAAAGTGCAGTGAAGTCACTCAGTTGTGTCCGACTCTGCAACTCCATGGACTGTAGCCCACCAGGCTCTTCCGTCCATGGAATTTTCCAGGCAAGAGTTCTGGAGTGGGTTGCCATTTCCTTCTCCAGGGGATCTTCCCAACCAATGGATCAAACCTGGGTCTCCCGCATTGCAGGCAGACAATTTACCATCTGAGTCAACTGGGAAGCCTGGAACAAGGGGTGTGATAATTCCTTTACTAAGAATTTTCACCTTTTTATACATACAAATATTGAGCATTAAAATATTATTACTTACAGGAAGTTTTTCATTTCATTTTCACCTTTAACACATATGAGGACTTATGACTGTTAAATCTATTTTTCCAACTAAGAAATTTCCTATGTCCTTCCTTCATTAGTTTAACTTTAAAAGTCTTGACTTCCTACTGTGTGGAGTGCTCCAAGAAACAGTACAACAGGTCTCTTTCTGCCAGAGTAGTACTCTTCAAAGCAGAGACAGTCCAATAGCATTACAGAGTGCTTTTGTATTTCCTGTCTTCTGAAATAACCTTCAAAACAAAAAGGCAAACCCCAAAGAAAAGTGAACCCATAACCTTACACATTTTACACATTTTCTATTTCTGGAACTATTCTGCTATCTTTATTCTTCCCTCCCTTCTTTCTCTCCTTCCTTCTCTCTTTTTCTCTCATGCATAAAGATAAACATCCTTCCTATTTATATGGGGATGGTGACTCACTGTCTGTAAATTGTTTTAAATATATATTATACCTTCAGAACAATCCTGTAAGTATGGTCACATAAATATTCATTTTTTAAATATGTGCTCACTACAAAAAACAGCAATTGCTGCTTTTGTGATATGTAGTGCTAATGCAGCTATTTTTACCCATAAGACTATACTCAAGTTTTCAAAGGAACTAAGGAAGAGTTTGGGCTAAATTTCTGAGGAGTAAAGCCAATTCATGCTTCACTTCAATTATACATAGGCTGCCTAAATTCTGATGGGCGGGAATAGGTAAAGATCATTTCTGTACTGAGGAAGCAGCCACAATTATTGAGCTGGTTCTCTCTCTCTCTTTTTTAACAAAAGTTAAGATTTGTTAAAGTAGGAGTTATAAAACATTTTTCCAAAGATCACCAAAGACTACTAAAGATTTCAGCTCAGCATATTCAGTTGGTTATTTTAGTGCAGAAGCCAGGCACTAAGAAAAATCTTTTCTTGAGTCTAATGCCCTATAGTCCCTTCTTACACGGAGGCACATATAGTGCCTTACATAAAAAATTCTAGTAATCCTAATTTCTAATGTCTAAAATTTTAAGTCTCATTATATTTCAGTGAAAGGGTATATGTTTATGATTTTCTCTGCAAACAGTAGACCTGAATTTAATATTCAGCAAAGAAGATATAAAAACTGACTCTGCCACTACTAATTATTTAAGAATGTAAAATGCAACTTTCCTCAAAGTGTAAAATGTTTTCACTTAATGCAGTGTCAAGTTAATTCTGAACATATATTCACTGAAAATTTCTCATGTAAAAGACAATGTAGGAGACAGAAAGATGACTATGACATGGTGCTTGCCTTCAAGGAACTTATCATGTATCTCTGGGCTAAAGAATCCAAAAAGCATTACTGTGTTCAGTAAATAACCACAATCATCTCATTTTTAAAAACATAGGATGATTTAATTAACATCAAGTCTTTAAAAAGATTGACGTGGAAGTCACTCAGTCGTGTCTGACTCTTTGCTGATCCCAAGAACTGTAACCCTCCAGGTTCCCCTGTCCATGGAATTCTTCAGGCTGGAGTGGGTTGCCTTTCCCTTCTCCAGGGGTTCTTGCTGACCTAGGGGTCGAACCTGAGGCTCCTGCACTGGCAGGCAGATTCTTTACCATCTGAACCACCAGGGAAGCCCCCAAATAGACCGAAAGTCCTCTATATTTGGGATATGTATTATTTAACAAGAAATACTCAATTCCACCAATTATCAATTAATTACCTTATGTTGACTGCATGATCAAAATAGTGTTCATACAATACTAAATATTTAAGTTCTCCAACAACTGTTTTTTTCTCCAAATATCTGTGAGTCTAAAGACAGGCTCACAGATGGGGACCGGGAAACAAGAAACAGTGGTTGCTATGTATCTGTAATCCCTAAGGAACCAAGATTTTGGGCCTTCTTAACACCTTTTCTCCCTTGAAGTAGACAGCCCAAACTATGACTCATGACATGGCATTATTCAACTGGATATGCTGAACTGAAATCTTCTATAATCTTCGGTGATCTCTGGAAAAACATTTTATTAACTCCTACTTTAACAAATCTTACACATTGAAATGTTTAAAATAAACCACAAAACATAAAGACGATAAAAACTGAGGTTAAGTAATTTGGTAGTTATAGCACAAAAGACAAGTCAACATCACATTTCTAATATATTGCCCACACTCCCTTTTTACATAGCTAATATTTTAAACTAAAAGGTCTTACTTTTTCTAATTTAACACTCCCAGTGCTTTCCCTTCTCTGTACTTTTGGTCATTTTATTCCCTTAATCTTTAATATCATCTGCCTCTTTGCCTAGTTTTCCACCTAACCCAGCCCAATTTCCATGACTATAAATTCTTTTTTCCTGCAGGGCTGCTTTCCTTTCAGAGGGTGGGGAAAATCCATTTCCTGGCCTTCACCAGCTTCTACAGGCTGTCTGCAACTTCCAAGCCAGCACGATCTCTGTTTCTTTTTTTCCTTTCTTACTTTCTTGTGGGATCTAATTTCCCCAACGAAGGGTCGAACTTGGGCCCTTGGCAGTAAGAGCTGAGTCCTGACTACTGGATTGCCAGGGAACTCCTGTGATTATAACCTCTGAATATGACAGCTCAGTTCTTTATTCAGTACTTTTCTCATTTGACCTCTGTGAGCAGTTAACAATTTTTTGGCTTAAAACACAACCTACTTTGCTAGTTCTTCTTCCCCTTGACAGCTTCTTCTTCCTTCACTGGCCTCGTAGTATATTACATTCTTTGTCCCAGGTTACGTCACACATGCCCACTGAGAGAACCACTAAATTTGTATTTCTAGACCAAATCTTTTCTTGAGCTCCTGATCTATGGGATACTTGGATCAAACTTTGTATAGGCAACTCAAAATCATAATCACTAAAAATAAATTCTCTACTTTTCCCCCATTCCTTGAGTTTCTCTCTTAAAAACAAATAATGCTACTTTTCCTCCTTGTAAGTTCTCAATAACTTAGTTTATTTTCCAAAACAAAACCTCAGCTCTTCTCTCTCACCTTTCAAATAGTTGTTTACCAAATCTATTCATAATAACTTCAGTGCCATTAGGTTGACCCAGAGACACTTAATTTCTCACCTAGAATTTCTATCTCTAGTACCACAACCCATTCTGCCTTCCCTTCTTACCAGAATAATGTTTCTCTTTTTAGGGAGTCCTCCCCACCCCCACCCCAGGTATAACTGATATACATTAGTTTCAGGAATACAATAATTTGATATTTGTATATACTGTGAATGAAATAATGTTTCTAAAACATAAACGTGAAAACATTATGCCCTGAATGATCCCTCAATGCTTGCAGAATCAATGTAAAACTCCTTTGTGTGCCACACAGTACCTTCTAAGATCTGGTCCTCATCTATTTCTCTGGACTATTTCACCTTCTGGACTCTTGTGCTCCATCTATGCCTAGTAATTTCCCTAAAGTGTCTTCGTGTCCTCTGCAACTTTGCTTATGTATGTATTCCTTGAAACACAAGCCAACTCCAATCTCAACCACTTGGAACTGGGGGACTTGGTCTTCAAGTCTCGAATCACATGTTACCTCATCCACTGATGTTGCCCTGATAACTCCTCAAAAGCAGAAATGGTCACTCTTAAATTTGTAACATCCTGGATTTAACCTTAGCATTCTACCTTATCTTCCACACATCAAAGCATAATTGTGTGTTTATCACAGGTACTCATGTTTACGGAATGAATTACCTAAATAACATTTCTTCTTTTGAATTCATTCTGCAGAATTATTTTCTCTCTCTCTTATAGTCTAAAGCAGGTTATTTGTATCTCTTAAGCTACTGAGAACATTTTGCATTAAAAAATATTTTATTTCCCTCACAAAGTCACAAATTGTATTTATCCAGTTATCAGCACAACATCTTGCATACTTTGAATTACATTAGGAAAAAACTTAAAAGAAAAAGGGAACATTCATATGTTTCCAGTAAATACTATTCTGGAGTACATAAGCCAATAGATAATTATATAGATTCTCACTGTATACATATAAAAGCTCAATAGGATAAATGATCAATGACTAAGGAAAAACCCTGGAATTTCTGTAGCAAGCAACTCTAGAAACTAAAAAAGAAATTTAAAAAATCACTTATCAAATAAAATTACTTGGCAAACACAGGATCCAAATGTAATGTAAGATAATTGGACATTTATTGATAATCTTGCCTGTACCTACCCAGTATTCATGGATTAAAGATCACAGAGATAAAGCTGCAAGATATTTATGTTACGTCCTTTCTTGAGTCTAACTCCACTATGCCAGATTTCCCCCTGGGATCTTCTCACTTTTAATAAGCAACTGAACTAGCCACAAATAAAGTTACTATTCCCAACTTCATCAGTAGCATCTGTTATTTCAACGGAAACTTTTGAAATACACACAATGCCACATGCAAATCCCCTGAGGGCTGAGCCACTTTATTCACAAGCATTCTTCTCAAACTGCTCTTTATTTCTGTCTTAGTTTTCTCTTATTTATACTTTTCCACTTAACACTGGTCACAAAACCATTTTGTCATTAAATTTTTGCATTGTATAACTGGCAATCGTTTAAATAAAACAAATTTTAGTAAAAGAATTTGCAAGTTAGGCATCAAATTGTTCATCTGATTTTAAATCAAATTAAATTTACCAGAAATTTTATATTTTTAAGTGTGTGTCAGTGATAAATGGGGATTTAGCTTTTCTTTTTTTAGAGGTAGAGGAGGAAGAAGAAAGAGGAAATAAATACAGGTGCTTATGAGCACAGAGCTCTTGCAAAGCATATCAGTCATATAAAGTCATATAAAGGCTTTTGCGTAACCCCAAAGATACAGACAGACAGACAGACAGACACACACATAGATTTCTCTCTCACTCCCATTCTTGCCACTCCCAAGGATTTAGAAAATAAACCACCTGTTTAAGAAATATTTGTTTAGAAACAAAAGATGCCTCAAATTACACTAGCAAGAACAGAAAAGGAAAAACTATCAACAGAAACGGTAAACACAGTCAGGAGTATGCAAGTTGTTTTTTGTTCTTAAGTGTCTACTATGGTGCCTATTCCTAACTTTCACCCTTTTCTGTCCAAAAGGCAAAATATACAATATGGACACTTGAAACATTTGTAAATGACAAGCACACAATATTCAAATTTAATGAAGAGGCTACTTTTTAAAAGGTATTATAGGTTTCTAGAGAAGATTTAAAGGCTATATAAATTTGGTATCAACCTGCTGGTAAAATTTTAATACCAATCTGGAAGCTATATTCTTTCAACCATCCTTCTATTTAACACTTCTTTGTCTACTTTCCAAATCCTTTTTCTTTACCTATCATTAACTTTGTAAGTGAGCATATGTATGGTTTTCAATGTCTGATTCTCTCTTCACTTTCTCCTTGGTGAAGTAAGTCACTTCAAAACAATTCATTTTTATTATTTTGGGGGCTGATATATTCTTCAAATCTCTCTCCAGATCTTAAGACCAAATATGTCCAGGCTTATATTTATAGTTGTTTATAAGATATATCACATTTATACTACAGTCATTGCAAATAAAACATATCCAAAGCAAAACTCATTTTTACAACCCCACTTGAAACTGGCTCAAAATGCCTCCCTGCTATTGTTAATGATTCAAAATGTAGGTTTATTTTCAGCTTAAGCCAATGTTTCATCCCGTTATCCAATCAGGCCAGGTCTTAAATTCTACAGCATATTCCTTTACAATGTCTTTCTAAGCCAATATTCCAGTTTCCTTCAAGTTATTACCATACATTCACCACCTCAGATCTAGGATTGTTGTACTGTCCTTGTGCCTTCAACTTCAGATGATACATACCAGCTTTCTCTTCAAATACGTAATTTCCCATTTTATTGCTAATTTTTATCAAGAAATAGATGCACATGGTTTTAAAAACTCCAATAATACTAAAAAAGTGTAAAAGAAAAAAAAGCAGTTCTCTCCTGTGCTGAGAAGAGAGTGCTGAGCCCATTCCTGTGCTAAGCCCACTCCTCAGAGGCAAACAGTTTTAGTTCTATTTCTTTTGATATTTACCTGTATTCTTCTAAATAATGTTCATTCTGATATTTATGGATTTCTCTATTTCATGTGTTAATATCTAAATTCCTAATAAAGTAAAAGAGGATTCAGCTTTCTAATAACAATCTATCTGAATTTCTTTTTCCTCCATCTCCCCTCTCAGGTCAATATTCAGTTTATGGCTATATAGTAGTACACTTTTTATTTAGCTATCTTTGTATCTCCAGTATTAGGGCAGTTAATTATCTTCAATATCTCCAGGATTATGGGTTTCCCTGGTGGCTCAGAGTGTCGCTAGTGGTAAAAAACTAGTCTGCTAATACAGGAGACATAAGAGACACGGGTTCAATCCCTGGATTGGGAAGATTCCATGGAACAGGGCATGGCAACCCACTCCAATATTCTTGCCTGGAGAATTCCATGGACAGAGGAGCCTGGCAGGCTACAGCCCACAGAGTTGCAAAGGGTCAGACACAACTGAAGCAACTTAGCACACACACACAAGAAAAACAGTCATTAATATTAATCATCTGGGTCCAATAGACCCTTTAATAATTGAAGTCATTGTACAAATAAAAAGTGATAATGAAAAATAATATGATCAGAAATCTTAAGAATTTACACATGGCACATCCAAATTATTATTTTATATATTCCTATTTTTGAAGTTAAATATACCTGAAATGTATAATATCCTGGAATACAACTAACTGCTAGTCAGTTGTCATGTATGAACATAGAGCACAACCATTGTGTAAATAATTAACACCACATTTCAAACATGTCTCTTCTTTGCTCCATAATTACAAAGTATTTTTACTTTTTGATTTATAAACACCAATTAGAATGACCAATCCAGTTAACATTTTTCACTTCCTTACTATCTATTTCCTTCCAATCAACCCTGCATACACATATGCCTTCAGCATCTGTCCATTTGAAACAAACCATATCAAGTGAATTTTGGTACACAAGTATCATAAAATATGAAATAATACTACCATACATCCCCTTATCAAAGCTGGATGGTACAGATTCTTGCATAAAATACTGTGTAGCAAAGAACTTCCTGTTGTTTGAATGACTACATGAGAATACTCTTATTTCCTTTCTGCATTTAAAAGGTCAAGTTCATCACATTATTAAAGTCTAGATACTACAACTTGTCTCTTTGCGTTCATGTTCTGATTCATCTAATAACTTGTGAAATGTCTTTCTCTGTTAATTTTCTTTTATTTGCTAGTTTGGGCAGAAAATGTAAAATTCTGGATTTTTTTTAACTTTGTTCAATGAAAAAAAAAAAAAGTAACCTCAGACTTCTTTTACACATTCATGGAAGATAATGCAGTACTCTGGGCATCAAAATAAGGAAACTGAAGGATGATCAAACAGTGAAGATTTATTTCACTATTACATAATCATTCTACGCAATTCCCTCATTCCGCTGTTTTTAATTAGTTTAACTTTTTTTAATGCATAGTTGGAATAATTGATGGGTATGATAAAATTATTCTTAGAATGATGAAATAGTAAAATGCTTTAAGAAATGGCAAAAATAAGATCACTAGGATTCTATGATGTATCTCAGATTTGCAAAAAGAACCAATGGACTCATTTAGTAATTCTGGAGTTTTAGTCTATTAAGAAAAGTAAATTTTTTCTCCATTCTCTGGAAGGTCTCTAAGAAAGAATAAAAGTCATGAAATATACATTCTTAGAAACAGTTAAAAATGCTCACAAAAGAAATAAACTAAAACCAGGTCTAATGAACCTGATGGTATACTGAGGGTTAAACTAAACATTATTCTCAACTCTTACAATAATAAACATTATTCATTCAATAAATACTTAATTACTGCCATATTGAGGCACTGTCCTGGTCCCTGAGCTAAATAAACAAAATAGAGATTGCTGCCCCCATAAAACTTAAATTCTAGTGTCTCTCTAGGGTAGACAATAAACAACAAACATGACAAATAAGTAAATGATGTATGTTAGTAATAAATGCTTTTGAAAAAAGAAAAAGTAGAGTATGGTAATGGGAATTGGTAGTATTAGATATAAATTATAATTTTACATAAGATGGACAGACTAGATCTCATTGATATTTAAGCAAAAACCTAAAGAAAGGAGACCAGGGAATTAGCCATGCAATTCTGGGATATCCCAGGCAGTAGGAATAGACAAAGCAAGCAGTCCTTAAAGCAAGTATATTCTTGGTTGTGGTTGGTGAACAGCAGGGAGGCCAGTGTGGTTAGAGCAGTAAAGCAGGGAAAGGAGAGGTCAAAGAAGTACAGGGTTACCAGTTTATGAAGGGCCTTGCAGGCTTTATAAAGATACTTGCTCTTATTCTAAGTGACAGGGGAAGTCAATGGAGGATTTTGAGCAGAAGAATGATATGACTTGACTGACAATTTAAAGAATCATTCAGTTAAAATTAAAAAGTGAAGGCAAGTAAAGAAGTAGGGAGATCAATTAGGTGGCAATTGCAGTAATTCAGTCAAGTAATGATGATACCTCTGACCAGGATGGCAGCATAAGATGTGCTGCGAAGTGAAGGAATTCTGAATATATTCTGAAGGTAGAGTCAATGAGATTTCCTAATCAACTGGATGTGAATGTAAGAAAAGACCAGAGTCAAGGATGACTCCTACTCCAAGCAACTAAAAGGGTATAGTTGATGCAACTAAAACCTGTAGATGAAGATGCTTATGGGGAAAGATGAATTTCATTTTGAACAGACTGGATTTTTGATACTTATTAAACATCCAAATTACAATATTGAATAGGCTACTGGATATACCAGTCTTAAGTTTGATAGACCTGAAACTGTAAATATAAACTTGTTGATTATAGCATGGAGATAGGACTGGGTGACTGCACCAAGGGAATGAGTATAGGAAAAGGATAAAAAAGGAGCAAGGATTTAGAAGCAGTCATCAGTGAGTGGGAGGAAACCTGTTGGGAGGAAGAATAAATGCCCCGTAAGCCAGCTAAAAAAAATGTATCGAGAAGAGGTGCTGTCAATTATGGGGAATGCCATGATAGAAAAGGCTAAGATAAAGGTTGAGAGGTGACTCTTGTAATTATTAGCAAATTACTGTTCATCTTGATAAGAGAAGTTTGAATGAAGCACTAAGGCAAACACTCTACTGAACTGAAGAGAAGTGGAAGAAAGAGACTTGAGGCAGAAAACAGAGACAACTGTTTGAGCAGTCTGACTATAAAACATTCATCTAAAACATGATAACCTATTACCTTAAAACTTTTACCATCTAATGACACCAGGTGACTCAGTATGTGGAGGAGAATTTGGGTATCACATGGAAGACAAGCCCCATAAGCTACCCAAGTTTTGATTTAGCTTCAGAAAGATTACTGACAGAACTGTCTTTAAATCCAAACACAAATAGTCATCAATGGACCTACGATAACTATTACTCAAAACTGAGATGGCTGGAGAACAGCAAGAAGTTATGGAGATATTATTATAAAAAACTTTGAATTCAAAAGAAAACAAAATTTAAAAACCCATCTTAGTTGTTAATACTTTTATTCCCTCCCTTTTTTAGGATAGATAATACTTAAAAACAAATTTTCATCTTGAGTTTTGAGGAAATGCTAATGTGCATTATCTCATAGTGCACAATACATAAAGAATGTTCCTTTCCAAATTCCACTAACAGACCCTTCCAGAGAAAGAGAATCCAGATCCTTTTTAAAAAACACAAAAAAGCTCAGTGCTCTGTGATGACCTGGAGGGGTGGAATAGTGGTGTGGGAAGGAGGCTCAAGAGGGAGAGGAATATATGTATACATATAGCTGATTCACGACACTGTACAGTAGAAACTAACACAACATTGTAAAGAAATTATATTCCAATAAAAAATATAGAACATAAGGACAGCTAATACATAAAGAGCTTATTCTATGCTAGATACTGTATTAAGCATTTTTACACATTTTTTTTTCTAATTTAACCCTCAATCTTATAGAGGCAGCTATTATTATTTTCACTACATAATGAAAAAAGGTGAGGTTTATGTGAGTTTTTAAATAATTTGTCTAGTGCCACACAACTTGTAAGTGGCAGACCAGAGGCTTACTTCTAAACCATACTTTTAACCAACATGTTCTTATCATCCCCTAAATTATTTTTATGATGAGTCTCTGGTTTATTTGGTAATAAAATTGTTACCAAAATCCCCACAATATTATCATTTTATCATGTAGCACATACCAATCAACATGAAAACAACTTGCACTCTTCTACTTTTTAATATAGGACTGTATTCTGAGAGGAATAATGGTATTATCTGAAGAACAATGCTGATCCTTTATAAAATTTGATAAAAGTAATGTCCCAACTTTCCAGTTATGGTCTATAAGGGGGCAGGAACCATTTTCTTATCACAGTACCACTTGTACCTCTATAGCCCTAATGGTGTCTGGCACATAATAGAAAGTCATAAATATTATTTAATGAGTAAAACTGGAAAAACCAAGTGATCCCTAAAAAATATGTCATCTGTTTTATTGACCTTTAAAAATTAACTGAGATCTATCCATGGCATTGGTTAGCTCTTCTATTTACATGTAAGCATCAACTAATTCTGACTGATTCATAGCTTGCTCAACTAGCTATGAATGGTTTTGATTTTTTTAAAATTACAGCCAAAAAGAAGAATGTTGCTTTTTATAGGCCAAAGGATCTGAACAGATCCTCCCCCAGAATCTGCTCTAAACTTATAATGCCACAATCTACTTGCAGTAGGATCAATACTGAAAAATAAAGAGAGGAAGAAGAAAAGACAAGGAATAGAAAACAGTGAGAGAAGAAAAAGTTAGAAAATAACAAAAGAAAAAGAGAAAGAAAGAAATCATTCTTTTCCCAGATATATTGAGATATAATTGACAAGAAAGAAATGATCTTTTAAAAATACCCATCTTAGAATAAAAGAGAAGCAGTTTATTATGCATGTAAACATCAGATATGAATTGAAATCTAGGTTCTTCCAAAACATACTGAATAATTTTGTATTAATCATTTTAATTCTCAACTTCATTTTCTCATTTGTGAGCAAGAACCTAGCCCCTGAATGACCTTTTAAAATAAATTCTTACTTTTTTCCTCTCAGGAACCAACTCAAATGGTACCTGCTTGTTCAAAGTCCTTGTCAGAAACCAATCCCTCTGGATTATTTTCTCTATGAATTCTAGTGTTTTACAAAATCTCCATAAATTCCCATCCACACTAGACAGATGGATATACTTAAGAAAGTTTTGATAATAAAATCTTCTTTAAATCCTAAACTTGTAAATAGAAATACGAATTAGCAACATATGTGAAATATTTGTTAGAAACATACACAGTTCATGCCCCCTGGGAATACACACTACTCTCCACCTCAGAAAGACCATGACTATTTATATATAATCTCTATGCAGTATGCACTATTGAGGCCGACTAGGCAGGGTTAAAGTGGGATTTTCAACAAGGCTCATAAATCCTGAGGTTAAATACACATGAATTAAGGATGTTTAATCCAACTTAAGATACCATCTTTTCATATTTAAAGCAGCTTCCCTTAAACAGGAAAAATACAAAATACATGAGCTGGCTCTGACAGCAAAGCTCCTGCAGAGGTAATGTAAAGGTCCAGTTTTTTTTAAACCATTTAAACATATACTGTGTTTACTTTCATTTCCAAAACATATATGTCCTGTTAAGACCAAAATACTTTAAAGTAGCAAAAAAGCTATTTATATATAAAAAAAGAAACTTAGCAGATTTCAAAACTTAACAAACATCATTGCTTAAATATAATTAGGACTAGCTACATAAAATGAGAAGGCATAGGTTTTTTGGACTGTGTGTATAAACACACATAAATCTGTATACACACAGAGAAAACAGTTAAACAGTTTCTACCTGTTTTTGTGTACTCCCTTTCAGATATTGTTCCCCTAGAGTCTTGGCCTCTGTTGCTTTCTAACTTGAATTCACAAAATTCAATGGCTCGTGGTTTTCAAAGCTTAGGGCTACGTTTGCAGAACAAAGTCGCTTTCTCTCTCTCTGTTTTTTTTGGTGGGTACAAGTATGGGGACCACAGGAACAGTTAAATTCATGGCATGGCTGGTCTACCACACAGTCGGGGGAATTTTTTAAATAGAGCCTGTCACTCTCTTGGCCCATCAATGGGATTTCCTTCTCAAACTGCTGATTCGTTCAGGTACACAACAGAGGAAATTTCAGTTAACCTTTGTTTCACCCCAGGGAAAAATCTGTCTCAAAGTATAAAATGAATAGATTAAAAAAAAAAAAAAGCAGCTCAGCCACAGGGCCATTCTCCTAGTGTTCACTGCAGCTTAAGTTAAACAGTAAAAAGGGACAGCGGAATGTTTCATTCCCAATGGAAAATCTGAGCACAATATAGGACTTGGAGATCAGTAGGTCACAATTTATTTTGATGACTAAACCAAACCAACTGTCCTTTTTCTGTTTAATAAACTTGAAAAACTCCCCTTCTGATAATTTTATGAATCAGTTATTTTTTAATATCACCATTACCCTACAATTTGACTGAGGTGCCTATAACAAAGTTTGCATCCTCAGTTTTTTTAAAACAACAAAAAAGTAACTCAAGAATAAAGTAGTATAATGGGGAGAAGGGGAAAGTAGGGATAGAATAAATCAGTTATTAAATTTTGTTATTTGTTTTAAAATAAAAATTCAAGTGGGTAAGGGCAAAAAAAGGAGACCATTTTTCCATTATAAAGTTCTCTGTTTTCAAACAATGGGAGTATTTAGAAAAGCTACAGTTAAGATTTAGATGTGAAATCTTGTGGTGAGGAATAAAAACAAAGAAAACAACATAAAATTTGTTTCCCCTGAAATTAAGATAATTTAGAATTTGTATATATATAAAAATATAAAATTATAAAAATACTTTTTAAAAATATAAATTTTAGGATGGGGAGGATATACGCTGGCTACCTAGTCTTCATTTCTTGCAAATGATTTCTGAACCTCATGGAACAGAAAAAGCATTGTTCTATCAATACTTTTTATACATATTACATGCATAATTCCTATACATTAGCTATAAACAGACACTGCAGCTATTAAAAACAATAGCAGGATATACTTTGCCTCTGGGACTAATGTCATGACTCAAGGCCTTCTTGCTTAAATTTTCTTACCATCTTTTTTGAAAACATTTTGGGGGTGATAAAATACAGTGTAACATTTACCATCTTAGCCATTTCTAAGTGTACAGTAGACATTAAGTACATATTATTGTGCAACCATCACCACTATCCATCTCTAGAACTTTTTTAATCTTACAAAAGTGAAACTCTATACTCATCAAACAATATTTTACCAATTTTTGATGGAGAAATTGGAAAATATGTTCTTGTTCTACTAATAAGTTCTCTGCTCCTGAAAGTGCAGCTGATGCTAATATCACAATTCATTCAGAAGAGACTGGAAATAAGATGGTTATCGCACATCTTGCTCAAAAGGGTTAAAACAGAAGAGACAGACTTAAAAGGTGGAAGGAAAGTGGAACCCTGTGACCTTAAGAAATATACACTGGGTCAAAGACAAAGTGGATGTCTTTATTACAAAGCAAGACTTTAAATACAGACTATTAAAGAATATTTACTTATATTTGCACATTTTAATAACCCAAAGAAATCATAATTCATCTCTTTTGTCGAAGAGTTCTCTCAGCATTCTTAGCCTAGGAAACAGAACCAGCTAGATAAGTAGATCGGTTACTGGGAACTAAGGAGAAATCATTACTAAATGTCTATGTGAGATTAAGTACAATTACATGTGGTAAGAGATATATTTAAAGGCCTAGAGGAGGACTTCTCTGGTGGTCCAGAGATTAAGAATCTGCCTTCCAACGCAGGAGACACAGGGTCAATCCCTGGTTGGGGAACTACAAAGTCACATGCTGTGGGGCAACTAGCGAAGTTCACGTGCTGCAGCAAAGACTCAGCACAACACGACTGAATCAATGAATAAATAAGTCAATAAATACCTAGAGGATATTTTACCAGTTTTTTCTGAAAATCTCTTCTTTGTACCAGAAAAAGTGAAAGTGAAAGTCGCTCAGTCGTGTCCGACTCTTTGCAACCCCATGGACTATGTAGTCCCTGGAGTTCTTCAGGTCAGAATACTGGAGTTGGTAGCCTTTCCCTTCTCCAGCAGATCTTCCCAACCCACAGATTGAACTCAGGTTTCCAACAATGCAGGCAGACTCTTTACCTACCAGCTTGACATCATATACAAATAAAGCCCTCCGTACTCTATGTAACAGTCTGAAGTTACTATTCTCTACAGAAATAAAAATACAAGTCTGCTCTGTTCTTTGCTTTTACAACAGCATTTCTAATGGTAAATGCTCTGAAATGAACCCTGGTGGCTCACTGGTAAAGAATCTGCCTGCAATGCAGGAGACCAGATTTGATCCCTGCATCAGGAACATGCGCTGGAGAAGGAAATGGCAACCCACTCCAGTATTCTTGTCTGGAGAATCCCCATGGACAGAGGAGCCTGGCGGGCTACAGTCCATGGGGTCATAAGGAGTTGGACATGACTGAGCATACACATTCTCTTACATAACTGTAATACAAATATAAAAAACCAGGAGAAAAACAGTTATACAGCAGTGTCATCAAATCTAGATTTATTTGGATTTTGCCAACTGGGGTCACAAAGAGTCAGACATAACTGAGCAACTAACACAGAGAAAAACAAAAATATAAGTCTGCTCTGTTCTTCGGTTTTATGACAGCATTCTAAAGGTAAATTGCCCCTAAATGAACCCATCAGAAACACTAAAAACAAAGATAAAATAATATAAAAGTTATTTTAAGAAACACCAAGATTAAAAAGTATATTAAAATGGCAGGAATCCACGGGAGATAACTTTCCATGGGTAAGAAGATTCCAAAATTCCAAAGATTCCATACAGCAGACTGAATGAATTTAATAGACTGATATAAAAGTAACAATACTTCAGCAGTCTAGATCATAAAGTCCAAATAAACAGGCGATAAAAATTCAAGAGAACTCAAGTAAGATTTATGAGCCAGGGGTGGGATGGGATTAAAGATGGATAAGATGGAAGCAGCTGGTGGCAGTGGTGGTACAGAAATAACGCAGCAAAAGCAAGCATTTAAAGAACTTCTTAGAATGTTCTATCAACTCTGGAGAAGAATGCATATTCTGCTACTGGGTTTTGTGGTCTATATGTGTCCATTAGATCAAGGTGGGTGACAGTATCATTCTGAACTATGTCCTTATCCTTTTTTGTTGGAGTGTAGTTGATTTACAACGTTGTGTTATATCCCTATTCTTAATCTAGCATTTCGATCAATTACTGAGAAATGGGATATGTATCAATATATCTGATTATGACGGTGGACTTCTCTTACTCCCTTTAATCCTGTCTAATTTTGCTTTATCTATTTTGAAGATGTGTTTGATTTTTGTGCCTTTCCTGATGACTTGATCCTTTATTTTCCTGAAATGTCTTTGTTTTCCTCTAATACTACTCTTTCAGAAGTCTACTTACCTGATATTAATGTGACCACTACAGTTTTCATGTGCTTACTTTAAGCATGTTGCATCTTTTATCGTCCCTGTATTTATAAAAATTTCTCATGTTTTGTTTTTAACAATTTGACTGAGTCTCTTGAACATATTCAATTTTATTTTTCACCAATTTAGGGAGTTTTTTCCCATTATATACATTTTCTGCCCATTTTCTTTCTTCTTTCCTTCTGAGACAGCAATGACACTTTTTATATTGTTTTTAATCTTTTATTGTTTCATAATTCCCTCAGGTTCTGCTTTTTTAAAATTTGTTTTCAGAATATTTTTTGTCTCTGCTTTATAACTAGATAATTTTGGTCAAGTTCATTGACATTTTCAATCTATTATTAAGCTCATCCAGTTAACTATTGTATGTCAGATAATGTATCTAACATCCTTGAACACAGTCAATATGACTTCTTTAAAATCCCTGTCTGCTAATTTCAACACTTGGGTCATCCCAGAGTCAGCATTCATTAATAGCCTTTACTTAAGTATGCATGGAACAACAGACTGGTTCCAAATAGGAGAAAGAGTACGTCAAGGCTCTATATTGTCACCCTGCTTANGGTGTTCTTTAGAAGGAATGATGCTGAAGCTGAAGCTCCAGTACTTTGGCCACCTCATGCGAAGAGTTGACTCATTGGAAAAGACTCTGATGCTGGGAGGGATTGGGGGCAGGAGGAGAAGAGGATGACAGAGGATGAGATGGCTGGATGGCATCACTGACTAAGATGCTAAGAGTTTTTTAAAAATATTCACAAAGAGTTTGCTGTGCTAAGCCCTGTGGGGAACAAAAAGTCTAAAACACAGTTTCTGCCCTGAGGAACTTACAATCAAGTTGGGGCACAAACAGCACACATGAAATGATAATGACAAAACTAACACATAAAGAAAACTAAATGAATGATACTCCCCTACAGGAAAAGTTAACAAGGTTGAAAGAAGGAAAGACATGGGTTAATAGTGACCAGAGAAGAAATCATCTTCAAGAAGAAAGTCAATGAAATCATTTTCTAAAATGAAATGATGTCCCTCTCCAACCAAGATCTTATCTTTTATTAATTACAAATTTTATTTTCCAATATATTCCTATCATATCTTCTGAGTAACAAATGGGAAAATTTCCACTACCTTTGTTATAGAAAACAAAGTGATAGATAACTCTTTCATGACCAGAAAGCAGTAAAATCAAATATACTTCTTGTATCATAATTTGATTTCTCAGAAACACAATTACATATTCCTAGAGTTCTCAGGATACCTTTTAGAAATACGCACTGATTTTTAAGATTTCTGAATCTTGATATTAAAAATTTTTTGTGTGAAATAGGGCATAAATATCTTATTTGTATGCTTCCAAGAAGGACATTATTATGTCCCATAGCATTCCTGCCAAACAATCACAGCTGAAATTACAACATGAGGAAACATAAGACAAACCTAAACTGAAAGACATTTTACAAAATAACTGGCTGGTACTCTTAAAAGTGGCAAGTTTATTAAACAAAGACTAAAACTGTGCCAGATTAAAGAAGACCATGAAATTACAATAAGTAAATATAACTCTGGATTCTGGATTCATCCAGGCTTGGAAAAAGAATGGCAGTTATAGAATTAATGACATTTGAATAAAATCTGATATTATTATTATCTCAGTATACAGTATTATATCACTGTTAATTTTCTGATTATGTGAACTGAGTACTATGGAGGTGAATAAGACATCAGCAAATTGGGAAGCTGGATGAAAGGTATACAGAAATTTTTGCTTTTAGTCCAATGTATTTAAAAACGAAAAGTTTAAAAATTGCATTATATATATATATATATATATATAAATAATACACATACAGCAGCCAACCAAAATGTGAGGATGATGGGCTAGATGTTTAGAAATGGAATGTAAGCACATGAGAGAAAGAAGGTGGTTGTGGACTCCCAATTTCCCAATGCCGAATTACTGTTCTCAGGTTTTCAAAGGAGGATTTTCTCCTCTCTTTAGTGAGAATTGTAAACATCTGCAGAATATGTGTTTGGCTAGTTATTCTTTTTTATTCCAGTTTGAGATTTGGTGGCCATGTCGGAATACTCAATGGTTCATCGAAAATGGTGTCATCAAAAATGTTGTATGTAGATGCGCTAAGGTTTAGAACTATCTTTCTTCTCAAAGAAAGGGTTCCCAAATGTAAGAATACATAGATCTTTATTAGTTCACACACCCTAATTTAAGCTGAAAGATCTTCCTGTCTCAACAAGGTATATGCTGCTCTACAAATATTTATATAAATTACAAGGCAATGGTACCTCCTAGAGCCTTGGTGGGCTATGAATTTTGCTTTGGGTGCAAGGTAATGGCAGCAATCATTTCTATTATGATACCTAAGCAGCACAGAGGGCAAAATCTGCCTTTAGAAAATGCATACATTGGCTAGCAGTTTTATTTCATTTCATGTAATAGGAAAGATAATCTACCCATATCATACTCAAAGTTTTCTAATTCTATTATTTGGAATCTACAAATTCTCTTTTTTAAGATGGTGAATTTAAGTTACTCAATGTTAATCATAATTTGGGAAATATAGTTTCTAATATATGCTTTTTATATGGAATTGTTCTAGTATTCATGTATGGATGCGAGAGTCGGACTGTGAAGAAAGCTGAGCGCCAAAGAATTGATGCTTTTGAACTGTGGTGTTGGAGAAGACTCCTGAGAGTCCCTTGGACTGCAAGGAGATCCAACCAGTCCATTCTAAAGGAGATCGGCCCTGGGTGTTCTTTAGAAGGAATGATGCTAAAGCTGAAGCTCCAGTACTTTGGCCACCTCATGCGAAGAGTTGACTCATTGGAAAAGACTCTGATGCTGGGAGGGATTGGGGGCAGGAGGAGAAGGGGACGACAGAGGATGAGATGGCTGGATGGCAACATTGACTCGATGGGCGTGAGTTTGAGTGAACTCCGGGAGTTGGTGATGGGCAGGGAGGCCTGGCGTGCTGCAATTCATGGGGTCAACAAAGAGTCGGACACGACTGAGCGACTGAACTGAAGAAGTGTTCATCTGTGGTTTTCTATTTTTTCTATCAATCTATAATTGAACTTACAAAAGCTCTCTGATTTCCTCTCATTAAAGTACATTCTGACATGTAATCCCTGCCCACCCCTCCCCATCAAAATCTTCTTAAATAAAAGAAACTTCATATAATAAGCACTTGGGAAGATCATTCCTATTTTCTTGGATGAATTATATAAATGAAATAGGTTGAATCTTTTCAGTTTAAAAAAAGGAACTAAGGTATTATTTTTTATCATAGTGCTGTAGAAAGCAACAGTTCCTACTTTTCTTCTAAAGTCTCACTTTCAAGACATCAAAGTGGCACAAGATTGGGGAGGGGGTGAGAGAAAGACAGAGTCCCAGAAAGAGAGACTGATTTGAAGACAAGCAAAGAGGTAGAGAAATATGGAAGAAACAGTTTGGCTCATGGAAGAGTGCTCTGGCATACAGCTTGGAAAAACAGACTAGAGCCAAATCACTGAGAGGCTTAAATTCTAGGCTGAACAGGTTATATTTAATTTCTAGGCAACGAGGAGCCACTGAAAGTCTTTGAAACAAGAAAGCCATGATGATATCTCTACCATAGGAAAGTCAGTCCAATAGCAATGTGGAAAGAACTTAAAAGTAGCCCAGTGACAGTTATCATTGTAATAGTCTACCACAGCAGTAGCATGGAAAAGGTAAAAGATGCAGGGCATTATCTAAGTAGACTCCTTAGGATTTGGCCTTTTCCAGAGAAACATATACAAGACTTGAATAACACCATTTCATTAAAAATGAAATTGGAAAACAATAAATAAAAACATACCTAGAAACAACAAAGGTGAATTGAATTGGGGGTCGGAGAAATGGGGAACATTCTTTTGGGATCTTTGGCAATGTCTTCTACTCTGATCTTGAGAAGTAAATAATTTAGTCCTGTGAAGTAGTCACATGATTCAAACTGAACACTTTACCTACCTTTTTAAAACTGAGGGCATGAAAAGTAGAAGCCAAATAAAAGAAGATTCAGTCTCATATAGTTAAAAAAAAAAACAAGAAGAAGTGTCATATGTTTCTTAATTCTGTCTGCTGAAAGGCTCCTTTCTCAAGGGTATCACCTAGGGAAGATTCATAATTGATAAATGTATAGCTGCAGTTCTTTACCAGGAGGAAGAACATTTGTTTTCTCTCCTGATGGGACACAGGTTTCCTAGGCTACCAAATTTATCCTATCAATATACCCTACACTGCCATACACAATTCAGAAACACAAACTCAAATGTGGGAATACACAAATCAAAGCTTATTTTGTTACAACTTAACAAACATTAAAAGAGCCTGTTTTTGTACTTCGAACAAGTCTTTTAACAGCCTTTTTCACAGGCAATTTCTTCTTCTCTGATGAGAGTTCAAGACTAACTGTCATGGAGAGGTCTAAAGAAAACAGCAGGTTTTCCTAAGGGATCCTAAGCATCAGCAAGCACAGATTTAAAAAAAATTTTTAAGTACATTTTTATTTTTACCATTTTACATTTTTGTGCCACTTAACAGTTATAAAATGCTTTTAATACTCCAACTTTCATAAGCATCCACTAAGGAGATTAATATTGTCTATTTTTTCTATTTTATAGAAGAAACTTAACAAGTTTGTCACAAAACTAGTAAGTGACACAGCAGGGGCTCAAAATCAGGTGTTGAAACATTTAAATGATTTCACCATTGAAGACAAATAGGAATTTTATAAGGTCTGAGATTTTTAATATCAACTAAAGAATCTTGGGCTCACATTTTCCCATAGTCAGCAAGCTCATGTCAGGTCTTAACCATGTATAAAGTGAAAGTCGCTTAGTTGTGTCTGACTCTGCGACTCCATGGACTATATAGTCCATGGAATTCTGCAGGCCAAAGTACTGGCGTGGGTAGCCTTTTCCTTCTCCAGGGGATCTTCCCAACCCAGGGATCGAACCCAGGTCTCTTGCATTGCAGGCATATTCTTTATCATCTGAGCCACCAGTGAAGCCCTAACTATGTATAAATCTTTACTAAGACAACACAGACTAGTTGGGAAATAAGATAGTATATGATCTGCTCCTGATTGTGAATAACTACTTTCTACAATTTTGACTAGATTTTCAAACTTTCTAAATTTATAAGTTACTCTTTTAGATAATCTGCTTTTAAAAATTATTTTAAAGTATGGATTAGGGTCTTAAAATCTCTTTTAATTGGGTAAACTTTTTTGTTCATACTTGAAAATGGAGATAAATTCTAGCTAACTCCTGAAGGAATCTTCAAATATCCCAATTAATCTTTGTACCTATAGTCTTCTCCAAATGTGTGTTTATAATACACAATGGAATTGGCCAAGCAAAAAAGATGACATAAAATGATCTGAAAGATAAAGTAGTTAGTAAATGAAAAGGTTTAAATACTTTCATCTATAATCTTTTGATCTTAACTGTAGGATTTTTAGAAGGATATATGATTCGTTTCCTTAGTAAAGATTAATATATGAAGGTATATATGAATTTTAGAAATAACGTCATAAAAAGTCTTACACAAAAATATCCACTAGTAACAAGCTATAAATTTAACTGAGAAATATAATAAAAACCAGAACAGTTTTTGTTTTATCTTTTGAAAATATGAAATAAAAGAGTATATAGAAAGATCTAGTAAATAAAAAACTAAGGCAGGAATAAACAGCTATTTTTCAACAAGAGACTGAAATGCTAAAATATGTTCTGTTCACTATTCTGGTATTATAGTTAGGTGAGCACCAAAGTTGATGCTAATCTCATAGATTTACAAACCTGGAGAATAAAATAAGTATGGATGGGCTTATAAGAAATAAGTCACAAAAAAATCTAGAATGAGAAATTAAGAACAGAAGCACTGGTTTTAATAAGAATCTTTTATAAAATCACTTCCAACATGAAATTATTAAATGGATTAAGGAAATTTTTATGCCAATCTTTAAGAAAATATGTAAGAAATATCTTCCATGAAAAGATCATCTTGGTTAATCCAGGTATTTAAGTACTTTTGAAAATCTTTTTTCCTAAGGAGGGATGAACATACTAAAGAATATCTTCAAAGTAAATCTTAAGACTTTAGTTACAAAAGAAACAGCATAGAGTATGCCCATTAAGACTGAACAGGCAAAACTCTGCGGTAGGAAGAAAGTCCACAAGAACATGTGGGAGAGAGAAGATGGCCCATCTTTTCTGTCAACAGTGTCTTTTTCTGAGAGAGAAAGAAACTACAGTAGAGTTTTAGAAAGCTGCGGAGTCACAAAACCAGGTAACATCAGCATCAAAGACACAAGTAGAATACTGACTTGGCAAAACCTGACTTTCCTAGGACCCACTGGGAGGTCTAGATGGCACAGATGACCAGGAGAGGGCAGCTCACCACTGCAGCTGTGAGTCAAGATGCGATCTGGCATCAAGGGGATACTCTACCTTACTTACACTTTCCATATTCAAATAATGAAGAAGTAAAGATACTGCTATTAAAAACTCTAAACAATAGATAAAATATAATAGCACAAGTCATTACAATGAGTAGCTAGTAAGAAAATTTTCTGATAAGCAAGCTGGAACTAGTAAAGTAAGATGAACCTAAAGTTCCTGTCCCTCTCAGATAAACAGAATAAGCAGCACTGGCAATTACACTCATTATGATAGTGTAGATTTACTATCTTTTTATGATCCAATGCACTTTTTGTAAACAACAACTTTCTTACAGTTTATCTAAGTTTTCAAGTATCCAAACTTTTTACCAAAATAAATTCAGAAAAATACAATGAATATACTCTCTCATAAATCAAAGGATTTGGGGGGGGAAAATCACCACCTTACATTAACCTATTACAAAACCCAGTACTTCCTCTTGAATTATACATATCTTTGAAATACGTTGTTTATAATCTGTGTTGCAAGCATAAATTTGAAGATTTGTATTGTCAAAAAAAGAAAAAGAAAATAGATTGCTGTGATCAAATAGACCCGTCTGGTTTTCATCAAAAGAATGACAAAGGATTGAAACTTTTCTAATTGTTAGGAGACTGTATAGACTGGCATAATTTCTTCCTTTTGGGCTGAAATCCACTCAAGGAGTATGGGAGTAAAACACTCTGAGCATCACAAGTAATTTTTTAAGAGTCACATTCCTTCATTTACTAAAAAATTCTCGTTCCTATGAACACAGTAACTGGAAGACAAGTAATTAAGACTATTAAGTGTCTTAATATTTCTTATTTCATCAGTGTATTACCTGTTGTTTAGATGTTTACCCTAAATCGAATGAGAAGAAATACTGAAAAAGAACAAAGGCAATATTGATTACATAAATGGTTAAAAACTATTTAAACCTGGAATTTCATTTCCTTGGTGAATTTCTTGAAGTTTAAAGGCAGTACTTTCAAGCCCTTTTTATGTCATAGTGTCTGAAGAAAATGATGATTATACAGCATGTTAGGTTAAATGGAGGAGGGCATTTTCAGTTAGAACACTAGCCCAGAAGCTCCAAATGCCCCAGGCCCTAACAGGCCACTCTGGGGACAGAGAGAGTTGGTAACTTGCTCACCTGTAACTTACTTCAGTCACAGCAATGGCTCTGCCACATCAGTCAGGGAGTTTTTATATAAATATCTGACCAAATGTAAGGAGCTAGGGAGAGAATGAAGGAGTAGCTGCAAATCTAGCTCACCAATGACGATGTTCTACAATACAGAAAGAGTGCTGGGGGAAGCAAAGAAGCAGCCAAGTGTAAATGGGGTCTGTGGGTTGACTTCTTCACCTTTTAAACACACTGACAGTTTCCACTCCTACGTGTATGGTCTATTTTTCTTTTGGACCATTTTTTTTAAGGTCTTTATTAAATCTGTTACAATTATTGCTTTTATGTTTGGGATTCCCTGGTGGCTCAGAGGTTAAAGTGACTGCCTGCACTGTGGGAGACCTGGGTTCAATCCCTGGATCAGGAAGATCCCCTGGAGAAGGAAATAGCAACCTACTCCAGTATTCTTGCCTGAAGAATCCCATGGGTTTTTGGCCATGAGGCATGTTGGATCCCAACTCCCCGACCAGGGATGGAATCAACATCTCCAATACTAGAAGGTGAAGTCTTACCATTGGACCACCAGGGAAGTCTCTCCTACCTTTTTTGAAAAGCCCTGTTCATTTTAACAAGACAAAAGGCATTTAGTTAGAGAGATTTCCTTTTTTTTTTTTTTTTTTTGAGAGATTTCCTCTAAAAATATTGCTGTAGTTTTAAAGAAGAAAAAAATTAATAAACAAAATTATTAGAGATATTTTTCTTGATTGTCTTTTTTAAAAATCTCTCACATGGGTACAAGATTTACAGGGGAAATCCAAGGTATCAGCAACTGCCAAACCTCTAGTTTCTAGCATTGAGGGCCGGTAGGTGATGTATGAATATTTAATTAATCAAGTCACCAGGGTCAGAACTAAATAATAATCCATAGTCTCTCCCTTTAATCAAAAAAGATCAAAATTTTTAAAGTTCAAATGGTAACTAAAAGAAAGATAAATCATAAAGTAAATCAATAGAGTAATTCATCTGAATTCCACTGCAAAGACCTGCCTCTGAGAACCCCCAAATGATTAAATTGTTACAGTTCTGGCTGCTAGGGAGTTCTGCTTCCAAAGGCCCCCAGGGGAGCAGTAAGTCTTTACTAAAGACACAAGTTTTTAAAAGAAACTCAGCTAACACCTGCATGAAAACAGCCCAGTTTCTGCCCCTAATAAGGGTAGGAGCTCTATTAAAGTCAAATAGACTAATCAGTCTAAAGGCAGTTTGGCAGGAAACTCTTCAGTAAAACCGGACAGGGACAGTTTACTGGGTGTGCAGCTTCACAGTTGCACAGGAGCCTGCTCTCAGAAGGCCTGTGCTCGGCCGAATGCTCTGTATTGCCATCCTGAAATTCTTAACAATTTTATCTTTGAACTTATGGTTTATAACTGAAGATCAATGGAGCAATGGAACACTAGAAGAGGAAATATGCCAAGTGTAAGCATATCCACCAAGCAGTTGGCCATGGCTTATCAGCCCAAATATGTATAGCTGAGGCAGTCGTGGGTACCACAAGGTACTCTGGGTCAGCCAGAACTGAGCCCATAGTGGCAGTAACAATAGTGGCAGTGGCCCCAGGAAAGAGGAGGGGCTCTTCACGAGACTATGCAACGGAAAGCCTGCTTACTCATCTGTCATTGAAACCTGTCCCAGTGGTATATGCACAAATATTAACTTCTCAGTGTGAGTGCCCAGGATAGGATGTGCCAATGCTTATTAGATTTTTTTCAGTAAATTACTGCAAAGTAAAATCATAATACATGGTTATTAGCATGTTTGGGAGTTATTAGACTTCAAAGAATTCAGTTCTGGAAAACCGTTGCAATACTGCAACCCACAGGCTTAAAAAGAGAAATTAAAGATTGTTGCATTTGATGGAAAAGAATATTATTTCCATATGATGCTCTGGATGAACCAATTATTAACACAGAAGACAACTTAAAAATTAATTTTTCCTTATCATTGAAGATATAGTGATAGAATACATAACCAGACATAGTAAATTCTATACAACTCATGAAACCATTTTTGGTTGCCTGTACAGCCTCCATAGATCATAAGAAACAGCAGAGGTTGAATATATATATATGTACAACTGAACCACCTTGCTGTACACCTGAAACTATCACAACATTGTTAATCAACTATATCTCAATATAAAATAAGAAGTTAAAAAAAGGAAATAGCAGAGAAAATATTTAAATGCCAATATATAAATTTACATTTAAAATTAAATTCACAAAAGTTGATTATACAAAGTTAGATGTTTTTAGAAAAACTGCTCTGTAAAAATCACTGGCTCTAGATGTTCAAAATTTGTATCTTGAAATAATTATCAGAAATGTATGCCAATGTTGTCAAAACCTATAAAATGCTCTTACTAGCTCCAGTAACAATTACATCAGAAAAAGATCCTTCTCAAAATTAAAAATTATCAAAAATTATTTGTAACCAAGTGACTGATGTTACTTTCAATTATATCAATTAAAAATGAAGTTGCTAAAAGTATAAATTTTGATGACCTGAAAATTGAATTTGCAAAAAAGGCAGAAAAATCACATGATTGATCAAGATATCACAATGATAAAGTATTATTATAGTATTAAAACCATAAGCCCCCAATTTTTTTTTTGTAATTTGTAACTTTATACTGTTACTCAGACATTGCTATTTCTAATATGTTTAAAGGAAAAAGTGTTAAATATTTGTATCTTTAACTGTACTTTTTTCCTGCTTTTTGAACAAGGGTCTCTCATTTTAATTTTGTACTAAATCCCACAGATTATGTATTATTCTGGAAGGCTAATCCAATAATAAGCCAAGTCTTCTCTAGCCTTGGCTGTTGTCTTGCAAACTCCTCTGCTTCTCAAGGGCCAACCTTAAACACTGATTCATTGTTCTCCCTTTCTGTTTTGTGCTAACTATATCTATCTCTGGCCACCTTTCTCTATTCTAACTTCTGTGCTATGATTCCTGAGCCTGATCTCAAAGGAATAGGTTTTTAAGCACCCATTTGATACCTCCTCCCCACAAACTCTCCAATGTTACCTTCATAATAATCTTGAACTAATTTCACTTTATTCCCTAAATTCAACCAATGATTAAATCTCACTGGATCTCTTTCAATATGCCTCTTGAATCTATGACTTAACCTCATGCTCATTCTGATTATCTAGACAAAGTCCTCATAACTCTCTACTGAGAAGAGAGATCTTACTTACACATACCTTTCACATCATCTCATCTAATCCTCCTAAAACCCCTGCAAGACAGGTAAACACATTCTGATGTAAAAATCATCCTATTTTAAAACTGAACTTGAGCAACAGAGTAGTAAAGCATTCTACTCCAAGTCATGATGAAAGCTAACTGCTTAGAACTATCAGTTCAGTTCAGTTCAGTTGCTCAGTCGTGTCCAACTCTGCAACCCTATGAATCTCAGCATGCCAGGCCTCCCTGTCCATCACCAACTCCCAGAGTCCACTCAAACTCATGTCCATTGAGTCGGTGACGACATCCAGCCATCTCATCCTCTGTCGTCCCCTTTTCCTCCTGCCCCCAATCCCTCCCAGCATCAGGGTCTTTTCCAATGAGTCAACTTTTCGCATGAGGTGGCCAAAGTACTGGAGTTTCAGCTTTAGCATCATTCCTTCCAAAGAACACCCAGGGTTGATCGCCTTTAGAATGGACTGGTTCAATCTTCTTGCAGTCCAAGGGACTCTCAGGAGTCTTCTCCAACACCAGAGTTCAAAAGCATTAAAGCTATGGAGGAAGTCTAATCAGAATCCTCCATTATGTCATGTTATCAGGGGATCGAGTCTTCCAATTTGCAAGAAAACTTTGGTCAAATCAGTTTCTCATCCAAGGCCTTTTATATACCTAACTACTGCTAGAACTCAAATGATATCTGCTCAAATGATACTTCCTCCTTCAGGATCCCTTCCTTGACTTTTCCCATCAAGGAACAGACCTTCATTCCTCTGAATTTCTACAGATTGATATGAATGTTCCCATAGCATATGCCATATCCTTATCTCAAGGGGGGCTCCAAAAAGACCCTTTCCTATAACATCATAACTTAGCAAGGAATTCCTATAACTTAGCAAGGAATCAATATCTCACTGTCCTCATTCAGGACACAATTTTCCCATTCATTCAAACAATTCACTATCTACCATGTGTTTTTACTTTGCCAACAAAGGTCCGTCTCATCACAGCTATGGTTTTTCCAGTAGTCATTTATGGATGTGAGAGTTGGACTATAAAGAAAGCTGAGCACTGAAGAATTGATGCTTTTGAACTATGGTTTTGGAGAAGACTCTTGAGAGTCCCTTGGACTACAAGGAGATCAAATCAGTCAATCCTAAAGGGAATCAGTCCTGACTATTCATTGGAAGGACTGATGCTGAAGCTGAAACTCTAATACTTTGGCCGCCTGATGTGAAGAACTGACTCATTGGAAAAGACCCTGATGCTAGGAAAGACTGAAGGCAAGAGAAGAGGGTGACAGAAGATGAGATGGTTGGATGGCATCACTGACTTGATGAGCAAGAGTTTGAGCAAGCTCTGGGAGTTGGTGATGGACAGGGAAGGCTGGCATACTGCAATCCACAGGGTTGCAGAGAGTCGGACACGACTGAGTGACTGAACTGACTGAACTGTATGTGTATAATTCTAAATGCTGTGGAGGCATAGATATAAAGTCCAGATGCTTCATATAAAGATGTAAGACTAACATATGCATACTTCCCTCCTTTCTCATATCCTACAAAAATAACAATAAAGGAGTTTAAAGAGTCAAAAGTCTCCCAATTACTCCTTGCAAAACATACAACTGGGTGACTATCTTTTCTCTACATCAGCAAATGACGGGAAATTTATTTTTTGGAGAGAGTAAGCAAAAAGGAAGTTCTCTGAAATGGGGACAAGTATATAAACTGAACCTGTATAAACTGAAAGACTAAATGGAAATATACATAACGGATTCTGAGATCTCCAGCTCTCTTCTCCCACTTGCCCTCCAGACAGATGATCCAAATACTCTTTTTTTCTCTTGCAAGAACTCTCACTGCCTAGAAGAAAGTCCTAAAGATCCCCAGGAAAATAACTTAGCTAAATTTCCCTAGATGGTTATGTTGACAAGCTCTCAGTATCCAGTCAGTTGTTAAATATCATACTTTTTACCATCAGCAAACAACTAAGGATTATCAAGTATCTGATAAATACATAGAATGAAAGCTAGAGACCAAAAGAAAGAAAAACCAGAAAAGGCAACTTGGAGGAAACACACTTTTCAGAAATAAGAAAAATTAAACTAAAACTATCATGAATATTCTCCAAGACATAAAATATTGTATCCACAATAAGGTACAAGTCCCCCAAACTGTTTTTCATTTTTTTTTTTTGGTTTAGTTTCCTATATACCTATCACTAAATCAACCTCAAATCTTTTCCATTATCTAAATTTTCCCCACACACACACACACACACACACACACTTTAAAGAGTATTCAGATAAGAGAGAGACAGACATAACCACTCACTCTTAGAAAAAAAATTTTTTAATAGAAAAAAATAAGAAATTCAGTTGAGGTGCAGGAAAATAAAGTTGAGGAAATCTCCAACGAGTAGAACATGAGGAGATGGATAAGATGCCCTACCCCCAAAAAAGGTAAGAAAATCAAAGCACAAATTCCAAAGGTCCAATATATGAAAAATAGGTGTTCTAGAAAAACGAGGTTAAGAAATCATCAAAGAAATAATTAACTACCATTTCTAACAGAGGAAGGACATGAATTTCTTAGAGTGTCTATTGAGAGGGTCTGCTGAGCACTATATAGTAGATGAAAAAAATCTGAAGCCAAGGCACAAAGAAAATCTTACATATTTCCAGAGATTAAGAAAGACCATTCAAAGGATCAGAAAACAGTAGCTTTAGACATCGCAACAAAAATACTGGAAATTAGCACACAATGAAGCAGTGCCATCAAAATTCTCAAGGAAAAGCATTTTCAACTTAAAAGAGTTCTACTTCTGTATTCTTTCTCAGGACATTACTGGAGGTGAACTCCTTCAAAATGAGTAAGTAAACCAAAGAAGATGATGAAATGGGATGTAAAAAGCAGAAACTCCACCACAGGAGAAAAGCAAAAGGATTTCCTAGGATGATAGTGAAAGGAAATCCCAGAGCAATACTGTGCACTAGTTAGTAAACAGAGCAACAAGACCAGGATGAAGCAGTCAGAATTTCTCCAAACATGAAAACCAATGGAAATGCTGAAGCATGTGAGCAAACTGGGAGAAAATTTAGATATTCTGAAAAGAATTCTAAGTTGATTTAGTGATAAACATATGGTTTTTCCAGTGGTCATGTATGGATGTGAGAGTTGGACTATAAAGAAAGCTGAGTGCAGAAGAATTGATGCTTTTGAACTGTGGTGTTGGAGAAGACTCTTGAGAGTTTCTTGGACTGCAAGGAGGTCCAACCAGTCCATGCTAAAAGAGATCAGTCCCTAGTGTTCACTGGAAGGACTGAAGTTGAAGCTGAAACTCCAATACTTTGGCCATCTGATGTGAAGAGCTGACTCACTGGAAAAGACCCTGATGCTGGGAAAGATTGAGGGCAGGAGGAGAAGGGGATGACAGAGGATGAGATGGCTGTATGGCATCACTGACTCGATAGACGTGGGTTTGGGTGGACTCCAGGAGTTGGTGATGGTCAGGGAGGTCTGGCGTGCTGCAGTTCGTGGGGTGGCAAAGAGTCAGACACAAATGAGCGACTGAACTGAACATGGAAAACTAGGTAAATAACAACAAGAAAAACCTAAAACAATAAGGTGGGGTAGTCGGAAGATAGGAACAGTAGAGGAAAGAAAAATTCATGATTTTATCTATATTATTTAGCTATTCAATAACATTTTTATAATCATAATAATGTAAACACCATTGGATCTAACCAAAATGTCAATATAATTATACACAGAAGATGGTAAGAGTGACTGTGGGGCACTGAGTACAGAGGTAAGTAGAGAAAGATAAATCTTTTCTTCTGTGATGAGAAGTGTATTGAAAATTCTAAAACTGAAAAATCAAGAGGCAACAGTGGAAGAATGTAACTAAGAGCAACAGAGCTAAATATTAAAAGAATCAGCTGAAATAACTGATCATATTGACTTTGAGGAAGAGTGAAACAGTGATGGTTGTTGTGGGGACTAATGACAGAATGCTGTTTTTCATTTCAAAACTGGAAACTACTGACTCTCAAAGTTATGTGCAATATAACTTGATAAAAAACCTAAAAATTAAGCTATATTGGGCTTACACTCTACTGGGAGAGACACACATATAAACTGATAATTATAACACAGATTGGTAAGTGCTATGATAGTAATTTATGTGTGTATCTACAGTAGTACTTGTTACAGACTGCCTTGTATTCCGACCATCTATGTACAGATCATTATTTTCCCTGCTGAGCAATGAACTATAAGGATATTTACCCTGTCTCATTCACCTTTGACAGATCTTGGCAATTTATACACAGTTGTTAATTTAATAAATATTCCTTAAATCAACAATACAGAGACAGGATCTCCTTTATAAGTAAGTTTGAGGAGCTTTTTGTGTTTAAACTGCCCAGAAATTGAATCTCCTTTCTATGCTTGGGAAAGCCCTCATCTTATGAAGTGTAGCTGGCTTCCTGTTAGAGAAGGTAAAAAAGTCAGATATTTGCTTCTTCCCTTGCACACCTCCACCATTAAGATATAGCAGCCACACTCTTGAAATGAAATCTGGCAAGAAGACACAGCACAGACCATGTGAAACCCCTTTCGGTGGTGGGGGCCAGTAGCTACAGCCACTTTTAGGTTCTAGCAGCAGCATCAGGTCTCCAGCTTCAGCGATGGTGGTCACGTCAACAGCACGAGTCACTCCTATGGGCTAAGCCACAGCAGCACCTGCCCTGGACTAGCTCTACAGGGTGGTATGCATTACTCCTGGAGAAACAATCTTCAAGCTTGTTTATCCGACTCTATCAGGAATTCTATGAGTGATCCAACACCTCTTTTTGCTAAAATTAGTCAGAATCGTTTTCAATTGCTTACAACTACAAAACTGGTCTGTATAATCTGCTCTGCTGACAGGTTTGTGCCCAGATCATTTTACCTGCCACTGCTTGCACTTTGCCAATGTTCCAGTCATTTCAGTTTTGTATTTCTCTTTAAAAAAAAAGAGTTCATGCAATTTGTGAAATATTAAAATAATTTTCATTGATCTCAAAATCTCTATATTAAAATTTGCAAACAGTAAGCACTGACTACAGATTCTAGCTAACTAGCAAGAAATAGAAAGGTATTCAGAATTTTTATTTGTATTTTTCTGTGAATAGTTGATTAAATAACATTACTATACATTCACAGTTCTCAAATTTTTTAGTGTCAGCACACCTACAAACTCATAAAATTGCGAGGAACCCTAAAAGAGCTTTTGTTTATGTCATATCTATAAATATTTACTATATTATATGCTAAAACCAAAAAAATTTAAATAGTTCACAGCTCATTTAAAAAGATGTAAATCCATCACGTTAATATAAATAACACTCATGAAAACAACTGTATATTTCAAAACAGAAAGAAATGAGTGGAATTGTTTTGTATTGGAAATGCTTTTAAATGCCTGGTTTAATAGAAAATAGCTGGATTCTCATATCTAGTTGAATACCCAATCTGTTGTGATATGTTGTTTTGGTTGAAGTAAATTAAGATGATCTGGCATCATACAGATATGCAGTTTGAAAAAGGAAATAAAGACTATATTTCAACAGTCTCTTAAGATAACTGGGAATATTGTTATTTAATACTGTACCAAAGTTGACAAGCAGTAGTTTCTCAAAGATTAGTTACTATGTAAAAATCTAAAATCAGTCTCATTTGCACTTTGAAAAAATTTTTCATCTGTGCTGATTTTGTAACATCAGACATGAGTCATGTGGAAAACACTGGCTCACTAAGTTATACTTTGAGTGAACTTCCCATTTCATCATACAGAATATTTAAAGACATGAACTGATGCATTCAGATTTGATAAAATTAATTCTTTTTATTGATCTATCAAGAGAATTTTTAAGTGAAATTAACCTTTTTTTTTTTTTAATTGCCAGTGTATTGAAGTGAAGAATATCATAACCTTATGAGTTGGTGCAACTGCCTTGTTTTGTGCAAAGAGGCCAAGTGGTTTTACTCATCATTGCTCTTGCACCGTCAGTGCAAATGTCGACACACTGAAAAAGGCAAATGACTTCTTAGTATTATTATGAAAACAGATTTGACCCTGAAGAGCCTCTGAAGAGCACTCAGGGACTCCCAGAGGTCTACAGACCACACTTTGAGAACCACTGCTGTGGGCAGAAAGTCTATAAAGCTGACAGGCCTGTGGTGCTTTTGGGACTCTGGGAAGAAATACAGAGATCTATGACCTATGATGATGTGGAAGTTCTGCTGACTCATAGATCTCAGTGGCGAGTTCCACAAACATAGTCAGTACTGGCATCTCACTGTGGTTCTATTTGTGAAAATCAGCCTGTATTTAAAAGCTACCTGGCTACAGTTGATCTGAACAGGTCAATGAAAAATACTTTTTGGAAGGAACTATGTGTTACAAGGAAGAAAACAGGAAATAACATTTATAATAAAATATGTCACAGTGGTGTTTATTAATTTAAGACTTTACAAAGATCTCAAGATCTTTATCACTATCAATAGTATTTGGCTAGGCAAAAAAGCACACTCATTCAGGCTTCCTTTATTCAGGTTCCATTACAGAACCTACCATGAATCATCTAGTTCTATTTTGATGAAATGAATGAAGACAGATAAATCTGCATAATATGTACACCAATATGGATTCCAGAGAATAGAGCACTGTCATACTGCTCATCCATTATTACCTATTCAATTACTTATAATGCTGTTTTCCTGAAGTAGCTGAATACAAACGCCCAATGTTGGCAAATATCAAAATATAAACATACCAGCAAGCTGGTTTGACACTAGTTATAGGACAGAAGAAGCAATGAGTAGTACTGGTGATTATCAGAATCAATATCATTCTTTTGCATACCACTCTTCAGTTTTAGAAGCACTTGCAGTTTCTTTATCTAATTTCAAGTATATAATAATTCCTGAAGTAGGTAGAGGTTATTATCAGCTTTTCATGGATAAGTGATAAACTCACATGTTAGTAGACTTAACTCTCTGACTCCATTTAGGACTCTTTCTTTGACTCCATCACTTGAAACTCTGTTCATGACAGTTCCCCTTTCCTTCTCCATATTTTTTGAAAAAAGAAAAACAAAACAAAACAATTGATATTCAAAATAATGAACCTGGGATCCTCAAAATTTTAATGAACCTTCTGAATCTTCCCAGAAAATATTAAAATGAAAGACAAAAGGTTAATATCATTTAAAAATTTCACAATTCTTTGCAACTTACCAACAAAAGCAATAACTTCCCTTTAAAGACAGCCCTTTTATAACTGTCAGCCAACTTTAAAAATTACTGTCTTAAACTAAATGTATTTTATTCAGCAAGGATTTGAGTATATACTACATATAGTTGGTATCAATATTCTTTAAACTGAAGAAATGTGCCAATTTTTGATACAATGGCATTCACTGCAATTAGCCATGATTTTTCTGGTTCTACTTTGCTTCATAATGCCCATATATCTAAAATACATGGACAGACCTTCTACTGACCCACCATTATTAATGAATTCTATCATACATTCCAAAAAACTCAACATTCAAAAAATAAAGATCATGGCATCTGGCTCTATCCCTTCATGGCAAATAGATGGGGAAAACAGTGGAAACAGTGACAGATTTTATTTTCTTGGGCTCCAAAATCACTGCAGATGGTGACTGTAGCATTAAATTAAAAGATGCTTGCTCCTTGGAAGAAAAGCTACAACTAACCTAGACACTNTACTGCTCATCCATTATTACCTATTCAATTACTTATAATGCTGTTTTCCTGAAGTAGCTGAATACAAACGCCCAATGTTGGCAAATATCAAAATATAAACATACCAGCAAGCTGGTTTGACACTAGTTATAGGACAGAAGAAGCAATGAGTAGTACTGGTGATTATCAGAATCAATATCATTCTTTTGCATACCACTCTTCAGTTTTAGAAGCACTTGCAGTTTCTTTATCTAATTTCAAGTATATAATAATTCCTGAAGTAGGTAGAGGTTATTATCAGCTTTTCATGGATAAGTGATAAACTCACATGTTAGTAGACTTAACTCTCTGACTCCATTTAGGACTCTTTCTTTGACTCCATCACTTGAAACTCTGTTCATGACAGTTCCCCTTTCCTTCTCCATATTTTTTGAAAAAAGAAAAACAAAACAAAACAATTGATATTCAAAATAATGAACCTGGGATCCTCAAAATTTTAATGAACCTTCTGAATCTTCCCAGAAAATATTAAAATGAAAGACAAAAGGTTAATATCATTTAAAAATTTCACAATTCTTTGCAACTTACCAACAAAAGCAATAACTTCCCTTTAAAGACAGCCCTTTTATAACTGTCAGCCAACTTTAAAAATTACTGTCTTAAACTAAATGTATTTTATTCAGCAAGGATTTGAGTATATACTACATATAGTTGGTATCAATATTCTTTAAACTGAAGAAATGTGCCAATTTTTGATACAATGGCATTCACTGCAATTAGCCATGATTTTTCTGGTTCTACTTTGCTTCATAATGCCCATATATCTAAAATACATGGACAGACCTTCTACTGACCCACCATTATTAATGAATTCTATCATACATTCCAAAAAACTCAACATTCAAAAAATAAAGATCATGGCATCTGGCTCTATCCCTTCATGGCAAATAGATGGGGAAAACAGTGGAAACAGTGACAGATTTTATTTTCTTGGGCTCCAAAATCACTGCAGATGGTGACTGTAGCATTAAATTAAAAGATGCTTGCTCCTTGGAAGAAAAGCTACAACTAACCTAGACACTATATTAAAAAGCAGAGACATTACTTTGTCAACAAAGGTCTATCTAGTCAAAGCTATGGTTTTTCTAGTAGTCATGTATGGATGTGAGAGTTGGACCATAAAGAAAATGAGTGTTGAAGAATTGATGCTTTTGAACTACAGTGTTGGAAAAGAGTCCTTAGAGTGCCTTGGACTGCAAGGAGATCAAATCAGTCAATCCTAAAGGAAATCAGTCCTGAATATTCATTGGAAGGACTGATACTGAAGCTGAAACTCCAATACTTTGGCCACTTGATGCCAAGAACTGACTCACTGGAAAAGCCCCTGATGCTGGAAAAAATTGAAGGCAGGAGGAGAAAGGGATGACAGAATGAGATGGTTGGATGGCATCACTGACTCAATGGACATGAGTTTGAGCAAGTTCTGGGAGTTGATGATGGACAGGGAAGCCTGTCTTGCTGCAGTCCATGGGGTTGCAAAGAGTCGGACACGACTGAGCAACTGAACTGAAATGTTCCAAACATTAACATTCCAATAATACTCACATATTACTATTACTAATAAAGGAATCAAAGAAGAGAGACTGTGATTAACATTTAAGCAAAATTTTTAAAATGGGCAAAATCTAAATTAGTTTTCTGTCTCCAGATTTCCAGTCTAAAAATGTAAGTGAACATTCAATACCTCAATTTTTACTTTTTAAAAATATATGCTGACAAGATATTTAACTTCAGAGTCTGACTTTTAAAAGTTTACTTTAAGCTGTATCAAGGAAGATATGTATACCTGTATCTATTAATCTTAAAAGAAGTTTTGTTTTTAATCTTTGTTGAGATGATTACCAATAGCTAGCCAAATTTCCTTTCATATTGATGTCACCTCTAGTGATTCAAAGCCCAAAGTGATAAGAAATTCCTGCTGGAGTTTAACATAAATCATTTTTTTTTTTTTGCCTTGAAGTCTCACTTTTAATCATTCTAACTTTTTAGGTTCTTTTTTTACAAAAATTGATTAACATTTTTATTTTGGCCACGCTGGGGTTTCACTGCTGTGCCTGGGCTTTCTGCAGCTGTGGTGAGCTGAGGCTACTCCTAGTTGCGGTGTGCAGGCTCCTCACCGCGGGAGCTCCTCTTGCTGTGGAGCACGGGCTCTAGGGCATGTGGGCTCAGCAGTTCTGGTGCGTGGGCTTAGTTGCCCCTCAGCATGTGGAATCGTCCCAGACCAGGGATCGAACCTGTGTCCCCGGCATTGGCAGGTGGATTCTTACCCACTGGACCACCAGGGAAGTCCCTAACGTAAATCATTGATGTCAATTCCCCTAGTCCCACTATAATTGCTCATATCACATGGTCAATTTAAATGAAAATACATGGAGTATAAATTTTAAATTCATTTAAAAAAATTCTTCAAAATTCTTCATGTGTTCAGACAAACCCATATCATGTATACAGATGAAGAAAAACTGGATCAATAGAATTAAAATGATGAGGGCTATAAACTGCAGTAACATTAATATCTTTGACCCAACAAGGTTCATTAAAGAAGCACGTAATTAAAATCTGCTTGGACACTGCCATCTTTATTTATAAATCTTAAAAACTAAACTTCACCATACATGATAGAAACTAACATTTTTTCACTAGACTTAAAAATAATCATACTATGATTCTTTAAAAAAAAAAAAAAAAGAACTATGATACTAAAAGGAAAACACAATCTGTTTACTGTTCTTCATTTTGTTTTTTAGGAAATAAAGAGAAATCACATTCTCTGTTAACTTTTAATGATATAAAAGTTGAATTTTGCAGTGAAGTGCTTTGTTACCTTATCTGTAGACCTTCTGGAGTTCTCCTGTGTCTTATGACTATGGAAGACAGCATGCTTGTTCTAAATTTCACTAGATTCCCTCGGTTTTTGGTGACAAATGCTTTTACTTATGGAAGGAACATAGTTGGCTAAAACAAAAATGATCTGACATACTTTAACATGAAAAAAGAAACAAGTGTAAACTTGAGATTTTATAAAATTTATAAATCTAAGATTTTTATGTAATATTCTGATATTAGAGTATGACCTCTTAAACAGTAGCACTAAAAGACTGATAAAAAGTCTGACTCTACTTCTAATAGACTAATAAAAAAAACTACGTTTCACAGAAAATAATTCTATTGGTGATTATTAGCTTTCAAACATCAGTGTGTATTACTGTATGGTCTTAGATATGTCTTCACTCAATTTTACATCAACAGGTGGATGAAAGGTATTCAGCCAAAATCAGCTTTAGCTAGCATAAAGCTAACTTAAATTGGGTTGACTAGTAATCTGAGTTTAAAAAATTTATTTGCAAGGCTAGTATTATTTCACACTGAATTGTACTTACAGTTCAAATTTCACATTTACTCTAAATAGAAATCTCTACGCATTTTCCTCTGAGTGCAGAAGACTATTGTGTTTACATTTTGTATGTGACAATAAGCAATTTTTAAAAATATCCAGATGACAAGCAAGGCTGAAATTAAAGAAATCCAAAATTGGCTATTAAAATCATATTCAGAGTATATTAAATTAAGACCAATGATTGTTACGCTAGTTGGCTCTGGCTCATTTGGGATGCATATTTTTATTTTCGCCTTTGGCAAAAAATTAAAGATAGCTTTCATACACATTTGGAAGCTCTTCATCACAATTTTTCACTCAAGGTTATATCTACTGTTTTCAGATAAATATTTCAACAAATTCTTTTATAAGTTACTTAAAATCATGAAGAGAAAAAAAATCTATCCATGTTACTAGGGTACTTTCAGAGGAATGGAAAATTAACTACAAGCTCCTCAAATGAGAAATATTAGATTTCCATAAATCCAATGTATTTACAAAAATTTAAACTATTTGGTATAGTCTATACTAAACTATAATAGACAAATTATCAAAAAACTACATGCTTGTAGAAGCAGATTTTTTTATATTACAAATATAAATAAATCTATGCGTTATGTACTAAAAAAGGCAAGAACAAAGGGAAGAGAACAGAAAAATTAAATTAAAAACACTAATGTAAGCTAATACTGCTTACATACGAACATCAAGATGCCAAGGGACCCAACACAATCCTCAGTCTAACATTTTCAATGGCACAGACTAGTGATCACACGATACTGGTGATACTCTCTAGTTACCCCTGGCAACCTTTCTCAACTGTAACGATGCTACCCTACAATAGCTTTCACTGGGCAGCATTCTCTTCACTTAGCTGAATGCTCTGGGACCATCTGCGTCGGCAAGCATAAAAGGCCAGCCTGCCTGTGGGCCCGTCACTCTGAACACCACCTCTCTGACCCTGATTAAATACAACTTTCAATCCTTTTTGTCCTCCCTGTTGACTTCTCCTATTAAGGGAGCCCTTTGACAAAGAAAGCGGAAGAGTGGACTAACTGCCCCCAAGAAAGGTGATGTCTGATACTGCTCAACACAAGGATTAGCAAGCCAATACATAACAAAAGCAAGTTTAGGGGGAGGGGAGAGGTAAAGAAAAAAAATGGTTTTAGCTAGAGCTTTGACTAATTCAGTAGGTACACAATTCAACAAATAGCTATACAAGAGGCCTTCTTTGAAAGAAATAACTATAGCAGAACAATAATTTGGAGAGATACCTTTCACCATCTTGACATAAGGCCATGACACTGACAAAAACACCAGATATTTGTCTATTTGATTTTTTTTAATTAAAAAAGAAATCTTAGAGCTGAAGACAGGAAAGATGAAGGCAAAATAAGAAACAGAGAAAATGCAAAAAAAGTGCAAAATCATAATTGCAATTTACTGTCTCATTAGAAAACATTAAATGCATTTAATTCATTCGTTATTCAAATATTTAAGTAAATATTTAAATAAAGGCAGAAAATGGCAACATTTTACAAATAAACATTTTGTAACCTAACATATCTAGACCAAGAGAACTTCAACTAAAAAGAACTGTTTAACAGGATGAGATGCTTTAAGGCAAAGAACTTTCTAGGCTCTTAGAAGCTTGTGCATATGATCTATAGTTCCTTAAGGAAGTCGGTACCCACCAATAGGGTAAAAGATCCAAGTCACCACTTTTAACTATACCACCGCTTTACCAAGTAACTCACAAACCTCCTTGACTCCAAATCAGGCCAACCAATGAACACTTAAACTAACTGAATAATGCAACCTCATACGTGCCTTGAAACACACACACAGACACGCACATACATATATACAACCTAAAAGTATAACCTATGAAGTAAAACTTGACCACACTTATTCAAAGAATGCTCAATACACCTAGAAAAGTGAAATGGTGCAGGAGAAAGGAGGAGGAGGGAGAGAGGAGTGGTGGAGAGGTTCCCAGGACACGTGGGACCCAGAGCTCAAACTGGGAAAGTCCTGGACAAACCAGGACAAGCTGGTCACCCTAGGGAAGGGCATCACATATACTGAGAAACTGTTATGCAGTAATAAACACTGTGCCTGATTCTTTTTACAGAACGTAATTGTCATTAGAAAACTGTAAGGAAAGAATTTAAGTGAAGAAGTCTAGCTAACTATGAGGATAACTAATCACTTTGCTGACAAAGGTCTGTATAGTCAAAGTTATGGTTTTTCCAGTAGTCATGTACAGACATGAGAGGTGGACCATAAAGAAGGCTGAGAGCCAAAGAATTGACGCTTTCAAACTAGTGGTGCTGGAGAAGACTTGTGAGAGTCCCTTGGACTACAAGGTGATCCAACCAGTCAATCTTAAAAGAAATCAACTTTGAATATTCACTGGAAGGCCTGATGCTGAAGCTGAAACTCCAATACTTTGGCCACATGATGCGAAGAGCTGACTCATTTGAAAAGACCCTGATGCTGGGAAAGATTGAAGGCAGGAGGAGAAGGGGACAACAGAGGATAAGATGGTTGGATGGTATCATTGACTCAATGGACATGGGTTTGGGTGGACTCCAGGAGTTGGTGATGGACAGGAGGCCTGGCGTGCTGCGGTTCGTGGGGTTGCAAAGAGTTGGACAAGACTGAGTGACTGAACTGAACTAATGCTGAGAAAGATGGAGGGCAAGAGGAAAAGAGGGTGACAGAGGATAAAATGGTGGGATGGCATCACTGACTCAATGGACATGAGTCTGAGCAAACTCAGAGAGATAGAGAAGGTCAGGGAAGCCTGGTGTGCTACAGTTTATGGCGTTTCAAAGAGTGAGACACAACTCAGTGAATGAACAATAACAATCTTAACAAGGCTACATTGTTAGAAGAATAGGAATCTGAATCTATCTGCTTGTCTCCAAAGCCGTAATTCCCCCACACTGTCTCCCCAAGAGTTAAGGAGAAAGGAGAGAGGGGATGCAGCTATCATCTTATTTCAGAAAGCACAGAACTTGTCAAACTCAGGAGGCTCAAATTCTACACATCTCTGACTATACTGCAGCCCAAGAGAGCTACAAAAAAAAAACAAAGTAATGTTTGATTAATCATATGAATTAAACTGTGGCTTAATGCTGAATTAAACACTTTGGAAAAACTGTAGACAAACATTTCTTCTCTGCTAGGAACAACTTCTTCCTACTAGACTTTCTGATTTACTGAGGCTTGGAACTGATTTCTAAGAGAACAAGGTAAACTGTGTACGTGGTACAGAGGGTAAGGTCAGGGGTAGAGACTTTTCAGAAATGTGCTAAAAAGAAGGATTCAGATATAAAACTGGAAGGCGCGTACGATTTTCCCTTTCTAAGGTTCTTTAATGTCTCCAATAGTTCCCAATACCAAGGTTCTCAACACACTGTCACTACAATCAATGGGATCTTAGTATCAATTTGGCTGAAGGTCCACAGGTTCACTCTTCTCTCCAAGAGGCCACCTTATCAAATGTTAGGGGTCTTCTGGTAACAAGTAAAAGTGACCCAATCTACTCAGATAATATCTGGGTCAAGTTACAAGTGTTTGATAGGCAAAAGAAAGCAATCAACAATTCTCTTTCTCATTATTGCTGCTGCTGCTGCTAAGTCACTTCAGTTGTGTTCGACTCTGTGCAACCTCATAGATGGCAGACCATCAGGCTCCCCTGTCTCTGGGATTCTCCAGGCAAGAACACTGGAGTGGGTTGCCATTTCCTTCTCCAATGCATGAGTGAAAAGTGAAAGTGAAGTCACTCAGTCGTGCCCGACTCTTAGCGACCCCATGGACTGCAGCCTACCAGGCTTCTCCATCCATGGGATTCTCCAGGCAAGAGTACTGACTGGAGTAGGGTGCCATTGCCTTCTCCTCATTATTACTACTAGTTATTAATGAATACATGCCTTCTATGTGCCATGTAATAGCCCCTGGAAAGGTAAAGTAAATCATGGTTCTCTCTTTGAAGCTTTATACTACAGTGGGAATGGTAGGTTTCAGAAACATTAAAAAAGCAGAAACAATAAAGAAAAGCACATGCTATAATACATCAAAAGTTACACAAGCCTCAGTGAATGGAAAAAATTGGGGAGGGAGACGGGGGTCCAACAGAACTTGAGAAAAGAACAGAACTCAGGGAATCACAGAAGGAATGGGAGAACAATCTAGATTGGTGGAAAGCAAACTAGTGAGCAGTCCAACTAGAGTACAAGGAAGTACTGCGGGATTAAGCAAACTAGAACTAAGATTTACTTCTTAGGCAATTGTTAGCCATGAAGGTTTTCTAAAGGAGGAGAAAATCTATTCAGGCAATGTTTTAAAAGATTAACCTGGCTATCACAAATATAGAAACAGAGTCATAGTATAGGCAACAGGCTATATTCTCACAAAATTATTTCTCAAAAATCTTTAGCATCAATTTCTTTTTGAATACCTGATATTATATTCTGTCCTAAATACATAGGAAATTGGCAATTTCCCTTTGTAGATCAGTTGGTAAAGAATCTGCTTGCAATCCAGGAGACCCTAGTTCAGCTCCTGGGTTGGGAAGATCCCCTGGACAAGGAAACAGCAACCCACTCCAGTATTCAAGCCTGGAGAATCCCATGGACAGAGGAACTTGGAGGGCTACAGTCCATGGAGTCTCAAGAGTCAGACACAACTTAGCGACTAAACCACCACCACACAGAAAATTACTCCAGGTAAACAATGAAGGTAAAATGGCTCCACTATTTATTAGCTAGGTGATCCAAAGTTCAGAAAATTGTTTAAACTCAAATAGTAAGAGCCTTACCATAATTCCAAAATAAGATGGACAAAAAAAGAAAAAATAGAGGTTATATCACGGAAAACTACTAAAACAAAAATTTTGTTGGTATAATAATCTCCCTGCTACGCCCTCACCCTCAACCTGCCCCACACTGAGATAAAAGCAGATGCATAATAGATTGAGGGCAGGGACTTCGGTGGAAGGAACTGACCAAGAGACCTAAGGGAAAGGATAATATTCAAGGATGCTGCTAAGTCACCTCAGCCGNTAGAAGCTTGTGCATATGATCTATAGTTCCTTAAGGAAGTCGGTACCCACCAATAGGGTAAAAGATCCAAGTCACCACTTTTAACTATACCACCGCTTTACCAAGTAACTCACAAACCTCCTTGACTCCAAATCAGGCCAACCAATGAACACTTAAACTAACTGAATAATGCAACCTCATACGTGCCTTGAAACACACACACAGACACGCACATACATATATACAACCTAAAAGTATAACCTATGAAGTAAAACTTGACCACACTTATTCAAAGAATGCTCAATACACTTAGAAAAGTGAAATGGTGCAGGAGAAAGGAGGAGGAGGGAGAGAGGAGTGGTGGAGAGGTTCCCAGGACACGTGGGACCCAGAGCTCAAACTGGGAAAGTCCTGGACAAACCAGGACAAGCTGGTCACCCTAGGGAAGGGCATCACATATACTGAGAAACTGTTATGCAGTAATAAACACTGTGCCTGATTCTTTTTACAGAACGTAATTGTCATTAGAAAACTGTAAGGAAAGAATTTAAGTGAAGAAGTCTAGCTAACTATGAGGATAACTAATCACTTTGCTGACAAAGGTCTGTATAGTCAAAGTTATGGTTTTTCCAGTAGTCATGTACAGACATGAGAGGTGGACCATAAAGAAGGCTGAGAGCCAAAGAATTGACGCTTTCAAACTAGTGGTGCTGGAGAAGACTTGTGAGAGTCCCTTGGACTACAAGGTGATCCAACCAGTCAATCTTAAAAGAAATCAACTTTGAATATTCACTGGAAGGCCTGATGCTGAAGCTGAAACTCCAATACTTTGGCCACATGATGCGAAGAGCTGACTCATTTGAAAAGACCCTGATGCTGGGAAAGATTGAAGGCAGGAGGAGAAGGGGACAACAGAGGATAAGATGGTTGGATGGTATCATTGACTCAATGGACATGGGTTTGGGTGGACTCCAGGAGTTGGTGATGGACAGGAGGCCTGGCGTGCTGCGGTTCGTGGGGTTGCAAAGAGTTGGACAAGACTGAGTGACTGAACTGAACTAATGCTGAGAAAGATGGAGGGCAAGAGGAAAAGAGGGTGACAGAGGATAAAATGGTGGGATGGCATCACTGACTCAATGGACATGAGTCTGAGCAAACTCAGAGAGATAGAGAAGGTCAGGGAAGCCTGGTGTGCTACAGTTTATGGCGTTTCAAAGAGTGAGACACAACTCAGTGAATGAACAATAACAATCTTAACAAGGCTACATTGTTAGAAGAATAGGAATCTGAATCTATCTGCTTGTCTCCAAAGCCGTAATTCCCCCACACTGTCTCCCCAAGAGTTAAGGAGAAAGGAGAGAGGGGATGCAGCTATCATCTTATTTCAGAAAGCACAGAACTTGTCAAACTCAGGAGGCTCAAATTCTACACATCTCTGACTATACTGCAGCCCAAGAGAGCTACAAAAAAAAAACAAAGTAATGTTTGATTAATCATATGAATTAAACTGTGGCTTAATGCTGAATTAAACACTTTGGAAAAACTGTAGACAAACATTTCTTCTCTGCTAGGAACAACTTCTTCCTACTAGACTTTCTGATTTACTGAGGCTTGGAACTGATTTCTAAGAGAACAAGGTAAACTGTGTACGTGGTACAGAGGGTAAGGTCAGGGGTAGAGACTTTTCAGAAATGTGCTAAAAAGAAGGATTCAGATATAAAACTGGAAGGCGCGTACGATTTTCCCTTTCTAAGGTTCTTTAATGTCTCCAATAGTTCCCAATACCAAGGTTCTCAACACACTGTCACTACAATCAATGGGATCTTAGTATCAATTTGGCTGAAGGTCCACAGGTTCACTCTTCTCTCCAAGAGGCCACCTTATCAAATGTTAGGGGTCTTCTGGTAACAAGTAAAAGTGACCCAATCTACTCAGATAATATCTGGGTCAAGTTACAAGTGTTTGATAGGCAAAAGAAAGCAATCAACAATTCTCTTTCTCATTATTGCTGCTGCTGCTGCTAAGTCACTTCAGTTGTGTTCGACTCTGTGCAACCTCATAGATGGCAGACCATCAGGCTCCCCTGTCTCTGGGATTCTCCAGGCAAGAACACTGGAGTGGGTTGCCATTTCCTTCTCCAATGCATGAGTGAAAAGTGAAAGTGAAGTCACTCAGTCGTGCCCGACTCTTAGCGACCCCATGGACTGCAGCCTACCAGGCTTCTCCATCCATGGGATTCTCCAGGCAAGAGTACTGACTGGAGTAGGGTGCCATTGCCTTCTCCTCATTATTACTACTAGTTATTAATGAATACATGCCTTCTATGTGCCATGTAATAGCCCCTGGAAAGGTAAAGTAAATCATGGTTCTCTCTTTGAAGCTTTATACTACAGTGGGAATGGTAGGTTTCAGAAACATTAAAAAAGCAGAAACAATAAAGAAAAGCACATGCTATAATACATCAAAAGTTACACAAGCCTCAGTGAATGGAAAAAATTGGGGAGGGAGACGGGGGTCCAACAGAACTTGAGAAAAGAACAGAACTCAGGGAATCACAGAAGGAATGGGAGAACAATCTAGATTGGTGGAAAGCAAACTAGTGAGCAGTCCAACTAGAGTACAAGGAAGTACTGCGGGATTAAGCAAACTAGAACTAAGATTTACTTCTTAGGCAATTGTTAGCCATGAAGGTTTTCTAAAGGAGGAGAAAATCTATTCAGGCAATGTTTTAAAAGATTAACCTGGCTATCACAAATATAGAAACAGAGTCATAGTATAGGCAACAGGCTATATTCTCACAAAATTATTTCTCAAAAATCTTTAGCATCAATTTCTTTTTGAATACCTGATATTATATTCTGTCCTAAACACATAGGAAATTGGCAATTTCCCTTTGTAGATCAGTTGGTAAAGAATCTGCTTGCAATCCAGGAGACCCTAGTTCAGCTCCTGGGTTGGGAAGATCCCCTGGACAAGGAAACAGCAACCCACTCCAGTATTCAAGCCTGGAGAATCCCATGGACAGAGGAACTTGGAGGGCTACAGTCCATGGAGTCTCAAGAGTCAGACACAACTTAGCGACTAAACCACCACCACACAGAAAATTACTCCAGGTAAACAATGAAGGTAAAATGGCTCCACTATTTATTAGCTAGGTGATCCAAAGTTCAGAAAATTGTTTAAACTCAAATAGTAAGAGCCTTACCATAATTCCAAAATAAGATGGACAAAAAAAGAAAAAATAGAGGTTATATCACGGAAAACTACTAAAACAAAAATTTTGTTGGTATAATAATCTCCCTGCTACGCCCTCACCCTCAACCTGCCCCACACTGAGATAAAAGCAGATGCATAATAGATTGAGGGCAGGGACTTCGGTGGAAGGAACTGACCAAGAGACCTAAGGGAAAGGATAATATTCAAGGATGCTGCTAAGTCACCTCAGCCGTGTCCGACTCAGTGTGACCCCATAGACGGCAGCCCACCAGGCTCCCCTGTCCCTGGGATTCTCCAGGCAAGAATACTGGAGTGGGTTGCCATTTCCTTCTCCAATGCATGAAAGTGAAAAGTGAAAGTGAAGTCACTCAGTCGTGTCCACTCTTAGCGACCCCATGGACTGCGGCCCACCAGGCTCCTCCGTCCATGGGATTTTCCAGGCAAGAGTGCTGCAGTGGAGTGCCATTGCCTTCTCCGAATATGCAAGGATATGGGTAGACAATGTTCTATAATAAAGAAAACAAAAAAGGTAAGAGATACACACAAATGACTGAAATAATAGTTACACGTGACATCTGCTATAAAAATGTGGATCATCACTAACTGAAGTAGAGAAGGCTTTACAAAGGAAGCATCAGCTGAGCTGGTTTTAAAGACTGGTTGAATTGAATTCTGGCAGACTGAGATGAGACAAAGCATTCCAGGTAAAGAACTGTGAACAACAGCCAAAGCAGTAAAACTGGAACAGTATTCGGTATGTGGCTATAATCTAGCATTCATAACAGCAAGCTTTTACTTGAATTATGATATGCTTGCTGATTCCACTGTGGTATTACTATCTTAGAGGAATTGGATAAACGTACCTGCCAGTATCTAGCTATCCAATAAAGGTATTTAATAAAGGGCTGTTTCCTTTCTTTCACTGAGTATTCTCTCCAAGCAGCTTCAACCACTTAGAAGGGATCTAGGAACCAAAGATCCCTGGCTCCTCAACACTGCTATTAAAAAATATGGATTAACTGCCATTGTAAAATCCCAAACACTACAAAAGAACATTTGGTTTAACTTCCCAAACAATACAGGAGAACCTCTACTGAGACACTCTGGGTAGGAAAATAAGAAAGTTGCAATGACATTATTTAAAATTTAAATTATTTAAATTTGTAAATAGACCGCACATCTGAGGCAGTATGGTGTAACAGGAAGAGCATTAGATCTGAACTTCACCATTTAGAACCTATTTCCTCAAACGCAAAGCTGGGTTAGTAACTGGTTTTTTACTACCTCCTGTGAGACCCATGACAATTATATGAGAAAATATGTGAAAGCACTTAAATCTTAAAGCACTATACAGACATATCCTACTATTATTTATGCTGGCCTATGTACATAACACTAAAAACTGATTTTTAGTAGATTCATACCAAGAGAAAAGTTGAGAAAAAAGCTTTTGTTTTCTGCAATATTTCAGAGGTTTATGACTTATTGCTAAACAAAATGATGAAGAAAATACAAAATATCTTTTGTTCCCAAATTTATTTTTTTATTAGTATTGGGCCAACGGCTTTGAAGTTTTAATGTCCTTAACTGCTACCTTGGAAATCATTTTCAGAAACAAAACAACACAATGGTACAGATATTACTGCATCTAGAACAGGAACAGGTACATAACAGGCGTTCAAAATTCTGATTAATTGAATAAATACAAAAAAGTGTTTAATTCCTAAGTATACTTAAATGAAGAAATGTCACCCATACGTCACTGCTATTTTTTTTGCCCATTGCTGTCTACCTTGGTCCCTTTTCAACACTGTTATTTAACATTCCTAGTGAGCAATGAGACTCTGGGAAACTTACTTGATATCACTTGTTTTCTTAACTGGAAGACAGCAATAATATCTACCTACATTCATAAGGTTGTGAAGCGAGGTGTGAAGGATTAAATGATCTAAAGAACATATCACACACAAAGTACTTTAAAAATACACAAAATAATGTAAAATATAGTGCCTAGCACAGAATAGGTAGATCTCTTTCTTTCCTTATTAAATCACTAGCAAAGGAATTAAGTTTAAAAACAAAACAGAACAACCATTACAGCCAAAAGTTCACCGTAACAAATCATTTTCCTACCCCAAATGATGGTGGACACTGGTCCATAGTTCACTACACCAGTTTTACGGTACCATGGCAATGTATTTAGTAAACATATTCTCCATTACACTAAATAATATCCTATATTTTGCTATCATACACTAAATATTTCATAATATATTCACAACTGTCTTCTGCATGGCCACAGAAACACAAGAACTGGACATCAAAGCATTACTATATATTGATGCCAAAGATGAAGATATTGGGGAGTAAATGATTTAAGGTTATCATGGGCCTCATCAGTAACAGAGCCAATGTAACATTTAATACCCCCTATTCTACATGAAAGCACAACCTCTACCACAGCACTTTTATTCTTTCTCAAACCTGACCCTCTTCTAGCACTTTGTACCTAATGTTACTCTTGCCTGCCCAACTCTGTTACTCTCCAGTCTTTTGCCAGACTGACTTTCCTAAATGGCAAATATGATCATGTCACGCACTATTTTAAGCAAAATCCCTTCTAGAAATCCTTAAATTTTCTGATCACATGTATAAGGCCCTTCATAATCTGGTCCTAATTTACCACTCTAGACTAATCTCTCACTATTTTCAATCACCTTCACCAAATATGCTCCAGTCACATCTAGTTATACATAAATTTCTCAACAAACCGATAGCAGTCGGGTTACACACTTGCTGTTCCCAGAACCTGCAACCTTCTCTCCCCACTCCATGCTCATATCCATTCAGCTTATTTTTATTTATCCTTCAGGTCTTGCTTTAGTTTTCTTCTAACAAGTCTTATTTCATCTCCCAAAACTGAATTAGGAATTACTACTATGTGCCCCTGTGACGTCTCATATTTACATCTATCCAGGCACTTCTCCTTTTGTATCTTGAGTACCTATTTATGTGTTTCACTCTCTGCCAAGCTCTGAAGCTACACTGGTAGGTGCTCAATAATAATTTGTTGAGTTTTGGTTCACCGTTAAGATGTCTTCCAAGGAATTATTTACTTATTTAGTAAGTTTCATGTCAAAATCCACTCTTGTACTTAGCAGGTTGAAATAAACAAAAAAGAGAAGATTTGACATTAAATAGTTGAAACTGTAATTTAAAATATAGTTGTAAATTATTAAATAAGAAAATAAGACTGGTGTGGCTGATATGGTTATTGCCTTCAAGTGGCTAACTTCAGAGCCTGGCAGGGAGGGAAACACATAAATGGGTACTAATGGTACAAAAAGAAAACTGCCTGGAGACATGTAAATACAGGACATCACAGGGGCACATAGTAGTTATTCCTAACTCAGTTTTGGGAAATAAGAAATAAGACTTATTGGAGGAAAACTAAAGCAAGACCAGAAGGATAAATAGAAATAAGCTGAAAGGAAGTAAAGTGGGGAGAGAGGGTATATAGCCCAATTGTTACTCGTTTGCTCAAAAATTTGTGTATAATGAGATGCGGCTGGAGCATAAATTGTGAAGGTGATTGAAATAGCTACTTCTCTAAAATACTAGAAGGCAGAATACTGAACAATGAAGAAGAGCTATGCATTCCATTAGAGTATTTCAAGGAGAGGATGAAAATCTGAAAACCACTGGCTTATTTGTGTTGCTTATATTTATATTTAAGTCATTATGCCAAATATAAAACAAACTTCTCTACATGGCACTCATAATCTGACTCAGTATTGTGTGTCTGAAACTGATTCTAAAAAGTTATCTTAGATTTGATTTGGGGGGGTCTAAAACATTAATTTGTTTTTTAGAGTAACACATCTCTAATTTTATACTATAAAATAATTTAGAAAAAATGGTTTGCTATGCCAAGAATTTATATACCTATTTGATATATCAAATGGGATTCGATTCATCCTACAGAAGGCTTTTTTCCTAACTGAGATATATCTATCATGTTTTGGTGAATTCTTACCGAGAAATTAGCTATTATAAATTTATTCAGTGGAACAAATGCTCCCCTCTCCACCACCATCCCCTTCCTTCACTACTCACTGAAAAAAAAGAAACATCCAACACTGGATTCTATTCCACAGTGAATATATATGAAAAAAACATAATGGTCCTCACTGATCAATCATGGCAGAACACTCATGGCACGGTCACCACAGCTAACAAGCAGAGTAAAACATCCACCATCCCTTTTATCAGAGAAAAGAAAAAGTGAAAATTATAAGACTAGTTAGGTTTTAGGATGGAAAACAATCTTGGCAAAAATAATTGACTATCATTCACTGCCCCTTAAAACATGACAAAGTTCTCCTTCACTTTTCAAAAAGTTATTATAAATGAAATCATGTTTAAATACACTAAGAACTGTCTTCTAAAGAACTTATATGAATAAGCTATTTTAAAAGGAACCTATTTCAGAAATTAATAACACTGTAAAGCAATTATACTGCAATTATAAAAATGATTTAACCAGTTTTAAAAAATAAATAAAAGTAAGCATTTCATAAATAAATCCTCATTTATAAATTGAGCTTTTTTTTTTTTTAAGACTCTGCCTAAAATAAAACATAACTGTTATTACATCATGGTATATTTTGTAGAAAATCCAGGTTGCTCTAAATATGAAATTTATGTATTGAAAAACTATGGTTTAGGGCAGCCTTTATTTTTTTAAGAAGATACTCTAGCGCAGTGGAAGTTCACTTCCTTAGAGTTCACTTCCCAAGTACTTGACCTGTACTACAAAGCAGCTCAGGCTATCTTTGCAAAATGGCGAGAATAAGAAGCAAAAGGACTAAGATTGTAAGTCAAGCTGAGCAGCAACCATATGGCACTACAAAGCACAACTCCAAGACAATAAACATACCCAAAAATGCTGGATTTTAAGGTGAATCCTTATTGGTTAACGGATCCTAAAAATGAATACAATGAGAATCAAGATGTGCAAGATAGTAGGTTGGAGACACAGAAGACAACTCTATCCTCATGTCCTTATATCACACAATTTTATGCAAACTGTTCATACTATGCAAAAATCCAGTCTATTGTGCCATTCTCTTTGTGAACATTAACTAATGAAAACACTAGAAGCCTAGCTAAACTAGTTAATGTTTTCATCTGAACTTTGATCAACGCTTTCCTGATACAGTTGTACAGTAAAGACTGAAAAGCATTTCAGTAGCCAATCTGGACAATTTTTCCGTTGTTGCTGTTTTCCAATCAACCATGTCTACAAACAAAGCAGGCTAACTCCTCTAGCATAGTTCACAGTGCAGTCTGAATAACTGCCCCACAGCTTTAGAAGTATGTAGTATGTGTGTATATAAATTCAGTTTTAATCCCAGAACATGAATCTTGAACACTGCACAGTGCTTTCAGCAATACTTAAAATTTACTAATAAACTCCAAAATGATTTTAACTCCAAATGGTTATAAAGAGTGAATAAAGGAGGAAGCAATGTTGATGTCCCCTCCAACATAAGCTGGTTTAAAAAGCAAGTAATATTTTGCCAAAGAAAAACAGCTGGATTAAAGAGTTTCCAAAGTACTTATAGCCAGCAATACAGAGTGCTGAAATAATCCCAATAGGGTGAGAATGGTCAGATGATCTGCCAATTTTACATATAGGTTTAGAATTTTCCAAGGAAGGTCTTATTAAAATCTCAAAATCTGTTTTTATACTATTCTTAAATTTTAAAAGATATCTACCTTATGACACCAAGATGAAAACAAACATATACAGATTTCAACTGGACAACTCATTAATTCCTTTAAAAGCTGTATAATTTTTATGTAAGAAACTTCACTTAGAAATAATTCTAAATTTCCTGCCATAATTATTTCCTATGTTTTGGCTAAGGTTAAGCTTAAATATTAATCATAATTTGAGCATTTTCATTATCTAAAATAAAAGACATGTCTTTTACATAATAAATATATATACATGACTTCCATGATTGCTTTTCCTTCATGGTATTTTCAAGTGTAAGGGTCAAACTTGTCACTGAATCTGGCTTTCCTTAATGCAAAATCACTTAGCGTGCTGAGACAATGAACTGGTTTCTGGAGTTAAAATCTAATTTCACGCTTTTGTTTAAGTATATGTAAATCTTTTAATTTGAAAGCAATTCTTAATAGATAAAATTAATATGCAAATGTAAACTGTAAATATAAAATACACAATTTAAAATAACTCGAGGCAGCAAGCTCTATATTTCCATTAATATCTCTGCAACAATTAGAACATGTTTTTAATAAGAGTTTCACTGTGTCATCCTGTCATCTTGGCTTTACTGCATTAACACAACAGAATGTGCTACCAGGAAGAAGTTTAAAAGCACTGTCTACACAGAATACAAAACCTGATATAAGTACGTTTATCATACAGCATTAACAGTCCACATAGCAAGAGAAATACACAGTGTGTCCAGGACTGCATGCACACACATTTTATCCTTTGAGAGCACTGTCAAGTATCGTGGGAAGAAAGGAAGTACCTCCATACATACAGCAAGTAAATTATATACCTGAAACACAATGGGTCCATTTATAAATCTCTAGGCAAAGAAAACATTGAATATATATTTCCATTTACCACAGAGGCGAAAGAAAAACTCAAATTTGATTTTAGTATCATTTGGCAGAAATCCAACCAATACAGGATTTTGACCTCTGTTTGGAAATTTTAAGGGACTGTATATAGATTACACCAGAAAATGTATTTAAAATGCTAATCATTTTGTTAATAATAATTTAAACAAATAAGTAGTTTATGCTTTCTTTACTTTGACAGGCAAATATTTGGAATTTAGTTGGATATCCTATGTACTGACCCCATAACAAAAGCAAGTCCACTATGATTTATTCAGACGGTAAATATATCTTAATATATGGAAGAAAACAATACTAATGGAAAACTCTGAGAAAATATTAGAATTAGCAAGATAACAATCCAACACCTATTTTAACAGAGAAAAAAAATGAGTTCTATGTTTCAAGAACTGGAATTATATATTCTGAATGATTCTAAGCTGGTTTAGGAGAAAGCTCTATTGATATTAACCACCTTCATTAAGGAGTCAGCAACTTAGTTATCTAACCCTGGTGTTAAACATTTTATTGCAGTAGTCAATTTGGAAGTTATAAAATTCTTCTGTTTGGGGTTGTTACTTGGGGGGTGGAGGTAGGAAAGCAGCTAAGAAAATCAGTGAAATCTCCAGAATGAACAGCCTGGCACTTTAGTATCTCACTGGGCACTCAGGAAAGCAATACTATAGAAAGCAGGTTACCGTTTTTGATAGTTGTATTTTCTGTGTTATCTAGAGAAAAACAGGTTCATCCATGCAAAATGGACTGTTTTAGAAGATATTGCTGCTAAAATGAAAGACTTTTGAAAAGCCAAAAGTGATTATTCCAGATGAAATGAGAAGCTCCAATGTCAACCTTACTTCCTGAATCAGCAAAAATCAAAGCTTTACTCAGAATAGGAAATTGGAGATTTTCTTTTAATTTACATATCTTTTTTGCTGAGTATGTTTTAGCTGAAATATGAGAGAACTTCTAAGAGACAGCACTTCTCATTTCCAACCATGCTTTTGCTATGACATTATAAAATACCACTACTTGGAACTAAGAATACATCAATTTTACTAGCACTAATGTACAAGAATCAAGGGTTTAAGTCAGAAATAGCTTTCCATTTACAGCATTTGTTACATACTCATTAGCCAAGCCAAACATCCATCTACAAAGTAAAACTTTCAGCTATCATCAGGACCTATCTAAATAGCTACAGTTTGGCATATTAGAAGCAAAATTCCTAAATACATAAGACTTATATAAAAAGCAAGAAAAGCACTTTTAATCCAGATACCTTACTGTCATATATATACAACTATTAAGTGTGTGAATTCTTTAAGAAAATGAACGAGAAGTCCAAGTTTGTTAAGAAGCACTGATAAATTTTGGAAATTATCTCGTTAAATGAACTAGTTTTTAAAATGTAAACTTTATCCAATGCTTTATAACTCTATAATATTTCTATTAATTGTACTAATATTAAAATCTGAAAATATAAATTGTTGACAAATATATATCTCGGCTATTTTCTTTACATCAACATTTAATTTTACATTAAATATGTTTAAGCCTACTTGGATTGTTTCTTCTTAAAAATAATAATAAAAAAAATGATGGCCTGTTAACAAGAGGAACACATTTTGTTCAATTCCATCTATTTTGAAAGAAATTATGTTGTCTGCCTATTTTAATCCTTACTTCGGCTATTCCTACAGCTTATTTTCCTTTATTTTAGTAGGTACAAAGTACAAAATGTGTTTTTCCCCCCATGTGAGAACTGTTTTCAATGAATTTATTTGGTGAATGTAAAAAAATTATTCTTTGGTTTATTTTTAAATGATATGACAGTAATTTAAAAGATTTCTTATTCATAAACTTTTAAAACATCAATACTTTGTCTGGCCTTTATATAATACTTTACAAAAATTTTGCCTTTAACCATAATTAAAATTTTATTTGCTTTCTAATACAACTAACATAAAAATCAGGTTAACAAAGTTAGATTCTGGGTAATTTGCCTATCTCTAATCTATATAAAACAAATTCTCTAGCAATACTCAACTGACACATAGGCCTTGATAAATATAAATTTAATATTCTTAGAAACTGAATTAAATTTGTAACATGCTAAAGCAAAAAATATACTGATTACTATGGAAATGGAACCTAAACTAGCCTTCCAAAAATAAACCCCAACCATAGAAAAGGCAGGTAAGATAAGCTTTTAAAGTTTTTCCTATATTCCTTTCACATGAGTTACTTACATTCAAGTAACATTCACAGACTCACATATATACTACAAGACATTAATGATCTTTAGGTCCCAAAACCTCACCAGCAATGCTATCTTCAAATGATGAGGAAATTAAAACCAAGGGCTAATGATTGCCTTGTAATGTGATCATTTCATTCTATCAGTATTTGGAGAGCTTATATTTTTAAGCAGTTGTTAGTTTAAACCTGCTATTCCTTCCATCTTAGAACTGGAAAATTCACTACTGTCATTCAGTAGTGCTGGTAACATAGTTAAATATGATGTATGCCTCTTTCTACTTTGATATCCAAGGAAACTGTCAAACATTTTCCTCTTTATTTTAATGTCTACTGGCTATCTCTTAATGGTTCCCATATATTTTCCTTCAATATTGGTATTAAAAGAAAAGGCAGTAAAATTTAAAAAAAAATTTAAGATTTATAAATAAATCTCACCCTAAGCTAAATATACAGATGAAGCATCAGGCAGGCTACCCCTTCCCATCCCCCCATTAGAGTTATATCATAGCTCATAGTAGAAAACCAACTTCCCTCAACTTTAATAAAAGGTTCAAACTGGGCAATTTTGTCAAATCTTGCTGTGATAAAACACAACTTTTTAACAATGTACAGAGGCTAAGGGATGGTCAGTAATAAAAATGAAATGACAGCAGTACCTACACTTATAGCATGTGGTTCTTATAGATCGAGCTGAAATATATTTGCTTTTTTCTATGGCAGCATCTCATGCTTAAAAACCCTCCCTTTCTGCCTTTGTTCAGCTCTTTTGCTAGCAACCAAGTGCTTTCTTTTGGTTCAGCGTAGTAAAAAACCAAAGGACTAGGACATGAAGGTCATCAAGGTCTACAAGGTAGATGAACAAACCAACAAAGCAACATTACAGGGCAAAGAGCAAAAGCATTACAATTAGAATCTAATTACAATAAAAAGGAAAGTCTACATAAAAGTAGGAATTATGAAAAATAGTAAACAGTGGAGATTGCCAAGAACGGCTGCTTTGCTTTATATAAGTACTTACACGTTCTTCTGAAGTAAGAATTGCAACCCAGGACATTAAATAATTATTTGCAAATTCAAGTGAAATAAGTCCTGCAGTGAACGCAATATACAATGTTGTATTAACTAAGGAAACATTATGCCTAAATCTTTGTGTGAGAGAGGGTATGCTATAAGTCCTTTGCCTTTTTTAAATTAACAATGAATTTCTATTACTCTATGTAGAACACAGACTTCTCCAATTTAATGTGTTGCTTCTAAAGGTTAAAAGCAAAATTAACCACAACTATAAGCTACAAAGTAGAAGCGACCAACACAGAAAATAACGACAGGATTTGCTTTTCAATCCTATGAGGGAAGGATGAAAATATTTTCAAAACTATTTACAAAAAAGCAGCTTTCCTTGCTTTTGTTTCCCCAACTATCATTTCTTATTAATTACATAGCTGTGGGCAAAAAAAATTGCTAGATACTAATGAAGCTTCTATTTCCTTTTAAAGTCTTCATTGCGATCATAATGTTAATTGCTACCATCACAGTCATTCTTATGCCAACCCTGCAGTGGGGCAAATGGGATTTTGATGATTTGAAGCACAGAGAGAAATAGTTGGAATGATCAATCAGGTGAGACACAGGCTTCTGAATAATAGCTTAAGGAATGAAATTTTATTTTGGTAGAATCAAAACCAAATTTTCCTTTAATAAAGGCCATTTTATAAAAGGTGAATATCAAATAGGGAAAATTTTATTATTAAGCAGTTTTCCAGTCACACACAAAAATACTACTACACTAAGCTAAAGTTTCTTCCATTTTCTCTTCTCCTCAAAGAGTATTTAAACAAAAAGAAAAAGTGCAGTTCTGCTACAAAAATTATGTAGCAAGATATAGCACAACCTTAACATTTTATACTATTGTAGCTGATACATTATCTAGAAATACCTCACAGAAACATATAAACAGATATGAGAACACAGAAAATTCAAGAATACTTCAAATTCATTGGCAAAAAAGTTCCTACTTCATCCCCTGCCACCTTTTTAAAATTTTTGAGCCAAAAGTAATGTTGGAATAGTATTATATTGTAAGAGGTCACTGACAAATCTGGTCAAACAGGATAGGATCAATATTGACTTTTTGGAAGAAACTAGGAACAAGAAATCTCTTTTTTCTTCTAGAGTCCTACCTAATCTGAAGGACAAAAGACCATTGGGCAGAAAGAGTCAAGATTAATAATTCTGTTTTCTGATTATCAAGGCAATCAGAAAACAAAGTAAACTCTGAAAGCTAAATAGGTAAGATTTTCACACATCAGTAAAAAATATAATCTCTGTAGACTCACAGGGTTAGGAAGCACAAATGAGAAATAAATATGAAAAAGCTTTGACAACCACCAAGAATTATATGTATGAGGGACACTCCTGTTTCCCTTTAAATGTCTCATCTATGTAATGTTGTAATACAGGAAATTGAAGATTCAACCAAAATATCCCAATAATCTAATGCTGACTCAAATACCATCTCCTTCACGAAGCCTCCCTTGATTTCCTAAGGAAAAACTGATTGTTCACTCCTTAATGATCTTACTATATTAGACCTGTATGTATACCCTATGGCATCTCTAAGGTTAAAATTTCCTTGAAAGCAGGAACAACGTCTTATTTAAAATCTTTTGTGTCTGCCATGATACTGAATACCTAGATACTAAAAAATTATGGATTGTTTTACTAAGTACCATATTACCAAATATTAACTTGACCTCTGTACATATAAAACAAATACAGGACACACACATGAGTTCGTGTGTGAGTACTTTGAGAAATGTACGGTATGTTTAAGGACTGAATATCTAAATAAGAAGCAATACAACAATAATTTTAAACAACAGCTTTTTAAGTGATATAGTCAAAGGGAAGGCAGTTTTGGGAAAGGAAGAATAAAGACAGAAAACAGAACCCTGAACATGTGGATAGAATCACTACCTATTCATGAAAATTTAAGTCTTGCTTAAAAAACAGCACAAGGAGTAATTCCAATTAGGGCTTATGAATTTGAAAGAAATATGGCTTTATCATACATTTCTCAGAGAATTACTATCATTTAATGGCGAAAGTATAATCATGTTCCAGTGGGACACATTCATTGAAAGCATGAAAACAAGGGTAGCTTAAGTTCATTCTGAAGGGCAAAAGGGTGTCTTGGGCGTTCTTAGTAGGTTTTGTTATGTCTTCTTTTTAAAAACTCCAGGTTGGGTGCTCAGTTTCCAAAAAGCTGCTATACTGCTTGACTAGCACAGGTTTCTGATTAGAAATGCCTTTGGTGAGAGAACTTTCTTCAACAAGCTAGGTGGGAGGAGCTGAAATAACAGCAGTAAAATAGTCCCAGGAGGCAACTTCTAGGCGATAGGCACCCCTCTTGAAGAAGTTCAAATTGAAGGCGTTTGAGTGAAAGCATGTCTATGAAACAACCTCAAAGGCAAGAGATTATGAGGCTCAGGAGATGAAGGATGTTTCTGAAGCAAAAATGTAACAACTGAAGTGGAACTGATAAATGATTTTTCAACTTAGCCTTTCAACCATCCAAGGTAGATAAATTGAGTAGCTGCACTGTGCTTATGCATGGGTCCTCCAGAAGAGGCTTACTGTATGCTTCGCATAGGCATTAAAAATCCCATTGCACTTTAGATAAATAAAAGGTAAAGAGATAGCCTGTAAGCCTTGGTTAAAATATGTTTAAAAATATAACTTGGTGTTCCTTGGCTTACATAAATCCTTTAGCCTGGTTAGTTGACATACTGTGATAAAATATGATAGAAAAGTCACTTTAAAATTGTCTTGAAATCTAGTTCTATACATAAAAGTTATTCTTAAAATTATATATAACTTTTGAAAAGATTAAATGATACTTTCAGTAAAACAGTGTAGCAGACATTCAATAAATAATTGTTGAAAGAATGGCTGAAACATTTCCATCTAGTTACTGTGAGACAAATGACAAGTAGCCCTGAAAGACATTCTGAAGTTTTTAAGAAGACTAATTAAGCATATTTAATTTTAAAAATTATTGCATGTACAAAGCAATTATAGGAAAAATGTTAACAGTATTCAATATTTAACTGAAAGGTATAATGGGGTTCATTGTATTATTCCTATAAGTTTCTACAGGTTTAAAATATTTAAAAACAAAACATCAAAAAAAAAAAAAACCTGGTGGCTTGAACATTTGATATCAGTTCAGTTCAGTTCAGTCGCTCAGTCGTGTCCGGCTCTTTGCGACCCCATGAATCACAGCACGCCAGGCCTCCCTGTCCATCACCAACTCCCGGAGTTCACTCAGACTCACATCCATCGAGTCCACGATGCCATCCAGCCATCTCATCCTCGGTAGAATACTGGAAGAGGAACTCCCCAGGTCAGTAGGTGCCCAATATGCTCCTGGAGATCAGTGGAGAATTAACTCCAGAGAGGGGATGAAGCCAAAGCAAAAACAAAACCCAGCTGTGTATATGACTGGTGATAGAAGCAAGGTCCAATGCTGTAAAGAGCAATATTGCATAGGAACCTGGAATGTCAGGTCCATGAATCAAGGTAAATTGGAAGTGGTCAAACAAGAGATGGCAAGAGTGAATGTCAACATTTGATATGCTTTCAGATAAAAAGGAAGTATGTATTGTATGCCATTAATACTATATACCCAGTAATGGTGAAACACAAAAAATTACCAATGTGAGAAAATGCCATTTCTAAGTACTGCTTAGAATATTTGTGATAGTAAAGATATAATTTTTATATGCTCTTTTGCAATTTAGTTAACAATATAAGGTATATATTAGCATTTTTAGTAAAAATACTCATTTTAAAATGTTATTTCTAAAAATATGAATGCATTAATTATATAAAATATGTCAAAGAAAAGGATAAACTTGACCAAATAAGTAACCTAACTTATAATTCAAGTTACAAAAATATCAATTTGATATACTTTAAAAATCTTACTGTTTTTCTACAACATAAATTTGAGTACAGACTAATATCAAACTTAATTACCTGGACTGAATTCTATCATAGAACTAAATATTTACCCTGAATGGGTAAACATATTACTCTCAAATGGCTTGTTCTTACATATTATACAACAGAATGAGACAAAGGTAGCAAAATGAAATAAAAGGACTGCAAAAATTTTTTTCTGAGTAAAAAGCATTTTCCACAAATATGTAATAGTCTAAACATATCCCAAAATTATAAAAACTCATTTCTGAAAGAGACATTCTAAACATATACATATTCTAAACATCAGGATCAAATGACAAAAGATGTACCTTTACATATTTTACAACATAATAAAATAAATATTTTTAAAAGATAGATTTCATTTAACTGATGAAAAAAACACTTGACTTTCTTGTCTCTGTCTCCCCATTCCGTTCAGTTCAGTCGCTCAGTTGTGTCCAACTCTTTTCGACCCCATGGATCACAGCACACCAGGCCTCCCTGTCCATCACCAACTCCTGGAGTTTACCCAAACTCATGTCCATTGAGTCGGTGATGCTATCCAACCATCTCATCCTCTGTTGTGGATGAGAGGTGAAGGGGTTCACCTCCTGCCTTCAACCTTTCCCAGCATCAGGGTCTTTTCCAATGAGTCAGTTCTTTGCATCAAGTGGCCAAAGTACTGGAGTTTCAGCTTCAACATCAGTCCTTCCAATGAACACTCAAGACTGATCTCCTTTAGGATGGACTGGTTGGATCTCCTTGCAGTACAAGGGACTCTAAGTCTTCGCTAACACCACAGTTCAAAAGCATCAATTCTTCGGTGCTCAGCTTTCTTTATAGTCCAACTCTCACATCCATAATGACTACTGGAAAAACCACAGCCTTGACTAGATGGACCTTTGATGGCAGAGTAATGCCTCTGCTTTTTAATATGCTGTCTTTTAAGAATGTTGAATACTTGCAATTTTATCATTTCTACAAAATATTATAAAACTTTGAACAATATAGTTGCCTAGACACCTAAATCAATTCCTTCTCAAGTACNATGACTACTGGAAAAACCACAGCCTTGACTAGATGGACCTTTGATGGCAGAGTAATGCCTCTGCTTTTTAATATGCTGTCTTTTAAGAATGTTGAATACTTGCAATTTTATCATTTCTACAAAATATTATAAAACTTTGAACAATATAGTTGCCTAGACACCTAAATCAATTCCTTCTCAAGTACCATGAGGTCAATGTGATCTCGCAAGAGTATTTGGGCTGAATCAAGATATACTTCCTGGTCAGTCCAAGTCTGTCCAGATCTTATAACCAAGAATAAAAAAATAAAATATACTCAAGAGAATCTTACAGGATAGACAACATGGCATCATACACAAACCATAAGGCTCTCAAAGTGGAAGCCTTTGTGGCCTGGTTTTATATCTTGCACTATGTCTGGAGATATCCTGTGTATACAGCGGGAATTTCATTGCCTAACTCACTAAACAGATAGCAAGCCAGGAGACAAAAGGCTTCTCCCTTGAATAAGGCTCCTCCCTCAAACTCTTCTAACATGAATGATGTTTCATGAAATGACAAGTATAAAAATACCCTTCAATTTTAAAATAGTTTGCATACAAAGGTACTCTACTATCTGAGATGACATTACTTTGAAGACAGGTATTTTCTTGAGAACTTATCTATAGCTTATCTATAATAAATTTAATCTGGAAATGGAACAGGAATAGAGATGTACTTTAAATCCCCAAATCAACACCAAGTTAAATACTGTCTTACGTGAATTAACATTGGTCAGTACAAAACACAAAGCACATACCAGTAGTACCTCACACTATTAACAAGTGATTCGTGAATCTGACCAAGCAATTCACCTCTCCAATCTTAAAAGTTAAATCAATTAGAAAAAATGCATTTATACTCTTATCAAAAGAACAGATGGAAAAGGAAGAAATGACCTAAAATAAGAGGTGATTAAATCCACAGATTTTTCTCTTTATCTGTAAATCTATGTTTTTTTGTTTGCTAGAAAACGCAGTTACATTAGAAAAGAAGATTTAAAATACACCTATGAAGAAGTACAAATCTCTAAATAATTACTTCTTGACACATCAACAAAAATTTACCATGAGGCTTTGGTCTCAATAAAGCTTTGTTTATTGATTTTGAAAGTTAATTGTTATATGTCAGGTGATTAAGAATTATGCCTCATTTTTGGCATACAGCAATCCAACTGGTCTGACATCAATGTTTTAAAATGCCTATCCAAAACATGGTAATGATAACCCTGTATGCGAGACAGCAAAAGGGACACAGATGTATAGAATGGACTTTTGGACTTTGAGAGAGAGGGAGAGGGTTGGAAGATTTGGGAGAATGGCACTGAAACATGTATACTATCATGTAAGAAACGAATCGTCAGTCTATATTCAATACAGGATACAGAATGCTTGGGACTGATGCACGGGGATGATCCAGAGAGTTGATGTGGGGTGGGAGGTGGGGGGGGGGGGTTCAAGATTGGGAACTCATGTACACCTGAGATGGAAAAAAATAAAAAATAAGAAAACATTAATACTGCTAATACAAAAAATAAAAATAAAAAAATAAAATGCCTATCCACGTCTCCTAGTGAAATGTTTGTCCTTGTTATAGGTTTATTTCTAGATTCTCTTTCCTTTGTCCGATATATCTATGTCTACTTTACAATGATAGATATCACAGTGTTTTAATTACTGGATTCTAGATTCTTTGCATTTCTAAATACATTTTATAATCAATTTAGAAATTGTCACCTAAAAGATTGAGATTGAATTTAAAATTTTAAAATTTAAAATTTTAAAATCTCCCTGTTGAGATTCTGGTTGATTTTGTACTGAATCTACACAAAAAAACTGAATGTTCTGATCCATGAACACAGCATAGTTCTCCATTTATCTGAATCTTTATTATTCTCTACATTGCTTTACAATCTTTAATGTAAAGGTCATATTCTGTTAAAATTATCACTATGTATTTCACATTTTTTAATACTATTCCAATGGAATTTTTACAATATTCAAGTTTCATTTGTTTGCTGGCAATATATAGAAGCAGAATTATTTCCTACATCTTTGCTAAGCTTATTAGCTCCAGCATCATTTTATAGATCTCTAACAATTTTTCAAGGAAATTTTCACATCAGTTACAATAAAAGACAATTTTATCTTTCTTTACAATCTGGTATGCCTTTGTCTTGCCTTAAGGCACAACTTCTAGTATAATGTTCAGAGAACTGCTGAGAAGGGCTTGTCTTGTTTCACTCTCAATTGTAGAATAAATGCTCTCAGTCTTTAGTTGTAGGTTTTTAAAGAAGCCTTCTATGGGGCTGAGAAAGCTCCCCTTTATTTCTAGTTTGCCAAGTTTTGTTTTCTAATCTGTCATGAATGGGTGTTAAATTTTGTAAAATGCTTTATTTACATTTACTGAGATGATCATATGGATTTTCTCTGTTATTCTGTTAATATACTGAATAACATTAAATAATTTTCACATGTTATACTAATCTTAGCTCCTGGAATTAGTCACTTGGTCATGACTTATTAAGGTTTTTATGTTATACAGGGTTCATTTCCTAATATTTCTGTTAAAAATTTTGTGTCTATGTTCATGAAGATGAACTTATTTGTCTTGTCTAGTTTCTGGGTCATGGTAATGCAAGGCTTATAAGTTGAAAAGCATTACCTCATCTTCTATATTCTTAAAGAATTTGTATAGAATTAACATTTTCTCATCCATCAGTTCAGTTCAGTTGAGTCGCTCAGTCACGTCCGACTCTTTGCGACCCCATGAATCAGAGCACGCCAGGCCTCCCTGTCCATCACCAACTCCGAGAGTTCACTCAGACTCACACCCATCGAGTCAGTGATGCCATCCAGCCATCTCATCCTCGGTCATCCCCTTCTCCCCCTTCTTCTAAAGCATCAGAGTCTTTTCCAATGAGTCAACTCTTCGCATGAGGTGGCAAAGTACTGGAGTTTCAGCTTCAGCATCATTCCTTCCAAAGAAATCCCAGGGCTGATCCCCTTCAGAATGGACTGGTTGGATCTCTTTGCAGTCCAAGGGACTCTCAAGAGTCTTCTCCAACACCACAGTTTAAAAGCATCAATTCTTCGGCATTCAGCCTTCTTCACAGTCCAACTCTCACATCCATACATGACTACTGGAAAAACCATAGCCTTGACTAGACGGACCTTAGTCGGCAAAGTCATGTCTCTGCTTTTGAATATGCTGTTTAGGTTGGTCATAACTTTTCTTCCAAGGAGTAAGTGTCTTTTAATTTCATCCATAAACTTCAGTATAATCTCCCATCTGACAGCCACCTGAATCTGGAGGTTTCTCTGTGAAGGTTTTTAACAGTTAAAAATTCAACTTCTGCAACAGGGCTATCCAGGTGGTCTATTTCTTAACTAAATGTTGTGTCTTTCAAGAAATTTGTCTTTATCATCGAACTTACTGTAGTTATTGATTAAAACTTATTAAGATTCTCCATAACGTCTCTCATCCTTAATATTTACAGGATATTACATCCCCTGGTGGTATCAGTGATAAAGAACCTGCCTGTCAATTTGGAAGTCATAAGAGACACGGGTTTGATTCCTGGATCAGGAAGATCTCTTAGAGGAGGGCATGGCAACCCACTCCAATATTCTTACCTGGAGAATCTCATGAAGCAGAGGAGCCTAGTGGGCTACAATTCATAGGGTCACAATGAGTCAGACATGACTAAAGTGAATCAGCATGTACAATATCTATGGTATCTGTGTGATAGCCCTTGTTACTTTGCTAATAATGGTAATTTATGTCTTGCTTTTTTCCTGATAAGTCTATCTAGACTCTGTTTTATTAACATTTTTGCAAAGGATTAGTTATTTCACTAATTTTCTTTATGGTTTTTCTGTTTTCTAGTTTATTAACTTTTGATCTTTATTTCCTTGAGGTTATTTGTTGTTGTTCAGTCACCCCGTCATGTCCAACTCTTTGTGACCCCATGGACTGTAGCACGCCAGGCCTTCCTGTCCTTCACCATCTCCCAGAGTTTGCCCAAGTCCATCTCATTGCATTGGTGATGCCACCCAGCCATCTCATCCTCTGAGCTCTCTTTTGCTTCTACCTTCAATTGTTCCCAGCATCAGGGACTTCTCCAATGAGTAGTCTGTTCACATAAGATGACCAAAATACTGGAGCTTCAGCTTCAGCATCAGTCCTTCCAATGAATATTCAGGATTGATCTCCCTTAAGATTGACTGGTTTAATCTCCTTGCTGTCCAAGGGACTCTCAAGAGTCTCCTCCAACACCACAGTTTGAAAGTACCAATTCTTTGGTGTTCTGCCTTCTTTATAGTCCAGCTCTCACAACCATATGTGACCACGGGAAAGACCATAGTCTTGACTGTACAAACCTTTGTTGGCAGAGCAATGTCTCTGTTTTTCAACACACTGTCTAGGTTTGTTATTGCTTTCCTGCCAAGAAGCAATCATCTTCTGATTTCATGGCTGCAGTCACTGTCCACAGCAATTTTGAAGCCCAAGAAGAGGGAGTCTGTCACTACTTCCACCTTTTTCCTTTCTATTTGCCATGCAGTAATGGGGGCGGATGCCATGATCCTAATTTTTTTTTTTTTTAATATTTAGTCTTAAGCCAGCTCTTTCACTTTCCTCCTTCACCCTCATCAAGAAGCTCTGTAGTTCCTCTTTGCTTTCCATGGGAACCTCATGAATTGTATACAAGGCCAAAGAAATATGACACCAAAAGATGAGTCCTCCAGGTCTGAAGGTGTCCAATTGAAGAACCTAAGCCACTCCATTTTGTTAAAAAAGACTCCATTTTAGAGTTCTGAGGAAAGAGTCTTTGGAAATCCCCTGACGTCACCCCACCACCTGCGAGCCATATGTTCAGGACTTATGGTCTGGCTGGGAAATTCAAATTAAGCCCGGGAAATGGGAACCAATCAGAACCCATGGCCAGCCGGGAAATGAAAACCAATTAGAACCCAACACCTAACCCTTCCACAGAAGGTAACCAATTAGATGTCTCCCAATCCAAAAACTCCTGTTTTTTGAAATTTTCGCATGAGAATACCCTATATAAGCAATGAAATATAGAGTTCGAGGCTCCTCCCTATAGCTGCTGTGTCAGTGTCGGTAGGAGCCCCAGCTCGAGCTTGGTAATAAAAACTCTCTTGCTTTTCCATCGGATATCAGCTCCCTGGTGGTCACTGGGAGATTTCGCGACTTGGGCATAACACAAGATGCAACTGGGGAAAAGCAAAGGAGAATTACCAATGGCCCCAGAATGAATGAAGCGGCTGGGCAAAAGCAGACATGACACTCAGTTGTGGATGAGTCTGGTAATGAAAGTAAAACCGATGCTGCAAAGAATAGTATTGTGTAGGAACCTGGAATGTTAGGTCCATGAATCAAGGAAAATTGATATGGTCAAGCAGAAGATGGTAAGAAGGAAAATCAACATCCTAGGAATCAGCTAACTAAAATGGATGGGACTGGGTGAACTTAATTCAGATGACCGTTGTATCTACTGTGGGCAAAAATCTCATAGAAGAAACAGAGTAGCCCTCACAATCAACAAAAGTCTGAAATACAGTACTTGGGTGCAACCTCAAAAATGACAGAATGATCTCGGTTATTTATTCAAGGTTTTTCTTTCTCTTGTTCTCTTTGCTAAGGTAGAAGCTTAGATTTGTTGTCTTCCTTTCTAAAATTAGTATACAATGATGTTATATATTTCCCTCCTAAGATGTCAGCAAATGGTGGAGGAAGAAACTCCAGAAGTCTATCCCTTTACCAGAGCAACAAGGAAGTGCAGGCAACCGTCAGAATCAAGTATTTCAAATTATGGAATCAAATCAAAAGCTTACAGTGACAAAGGGAATGCTTAATGAGAAAAAAAACAGCTATATTTTAGTAAAAGATCTTGGTTTCATTTTAACTTAGAGATACCAATCCCTAGATCAGTGACAGCCCTGCAAGATGACAGTATATTCTTGATATAATAAGGTTACTAGTACCAGAGGGAGCAACAATGAACTGTTTCTCAAAGAACTATAGTTTTTTGTGCTGACTTGTCTGGTCACTTATTTTTCTATCACCTAAGAACTTTCTCAGTCTGAAGTGGTGGTGTATGTGTAGAGGGGTGGGGATGGGGGTGGTGGTAGCAGTATCTGCTCAACATGTATTAGCCGCTGCCATGTCGGGCAAGAGTTGCAACGAATAAGCCTGTAAGGAAAGGCTAGAGAAGAAGATGTTTTGAGCAGTAAGGGCTTTGAAAATTCCAGCATATTCCGGGGAATTTAGCACACAACACATATGCTCTGTACCAAGAAAATGCCCCAAAAGATATAAGAAGGCCCTATGTTCTCACCTCTGGCTGAAGTTCAAGTTCCACACAAGCAGGAAGTAAAGGCTAAAGCAGAGGTACAAACTGCCTGGTTCAACATTAAGGTATGCCCAGCACACATAGAGACCATCTTCAAAGACTGGGAAAAGTGAGGGTTTTGGGGGGTAACAGAGGTAGGGGAAGGTTTCCTGGCATTCAAGGAGTTAGCTATGAAATCACTAACTGTTAATTAAGAGAACAGAAACTTTAGTAGCCACAAATAACAATGAATAAAGACTTCAAAAAATTCATTCAGAAAAGTCACTAAACAAATAAGCAACAATAATGACAATAAGTAGCAACAATAAATGCTGGAAAGGAGGAAGAATCAGATTTCTTGAACTTCCATAGTATTATATCCAAAATGTCCAGCTTTTAATAAAAAATTATGAGGCATACAAAGAAATAAGAACATATGATCTATATGTAGGATAAAGAAATTAAGAGAAGCAGAACCAGACTACTTAGTAATAACTGATCCTACAATCCTACTCCTGAGCATATGTCCAGAGAAAACTGTAATTCAAATATACATGCACCCCAGTGATCACTGTAACCCTATTTACAATAGCCAAGACATGGAAACAACCCAATTTTCCACTGACAGAGGAATGGATAAAGAAGATGTGGCATACATATACAGCAGAATTTTACTCAGTCATAAAAAACAATGAAACAATGCCATTTGCAGCAAAATAGATGGACCTGGAGAATATCATACTAAATAAAGTAACCCAAATATATATCACTTACATGTGGAATATTAAAAAATTGATACAAGAAATTATATACGTAACAGAAACAGACCCACAGACATAGAAAACAAACTTATGGTTAGCGAAGGTCAAACTCGGGGGTGGGGGGGTGGGGGGGGAGGGGAGGATAGATTAGGAATTTGGTATTAACATAAACACACTGCTGCTGCTAAGTCACTTCAGTCGTGTCCGACTCTGTGCGACCCCATAGACGGCAACCTACCAGGCTCCCCCGTCCCAGGGATTCCCCAGGCAAGAACACTGGAGTGGGTTGCCATTT
>SJYA01001349.1:1581273-1841675 GCA_006410615.1 Neotragus moschatus | reverse complement strand
GGGGTGGGGGGGGAGGGGAGGATAGATTAGGAATTTGGTATTAACATAAACACACTGCTGCTGCTAAGTCACTTCAGTCGTGTCCGACTCTGTGCGACCCCATAGACGGCAACCTACCAGGCTCCCCCGTCCCAGGGATTCCCCAGGCAAGAACACTGGAGTGGGTTGCCATTTCCTTCTCCAATGTATGAAAGTGAAAAGTGAAAGTGAAGTCGCTCAGTCATGTCCGACTCTCAGCAACCCCATGGACTTTAGCCCTCCAGGCTCCTGCGTCCACAGGATTCTCCAGGCTAAGAATACTGGAGTGGGGTGCCATTGCCTTCTCCGATAAATACACTACTATAAACACACTACTATATACAAAATAGATAAGCAACAAGGACCTACTGTATAGCACAGAGACCTATACTCAGTATTTTATAATAACCTATAGGGAAAATAATATGAAAAAGAGTAAACATACATATAACGATCACTTTGCTGTACACCTGAAACTAACACAAGACTGTAAATGAACTATATGTCAATTAAACATGGATACACTTTTCAATACTCCACTTCTAATAATGGGCAGAATAACTAGACACAAGATCAACAAAGATTTAGAACACTTGAATAACACTAGAAACTAGTGTTAACAGACATACACACAACACACACACATATGACAATTAACTCAGTGAATTTTTATAGTATTCTTCATGGACTCTGTATGTTTCCTGTTAACTTTATTCTGAGGTTCTGTTAATTTGCTTTGCTATTGAAGATGACATTTTTAAGGGAGATGTTCACAATCAATTCATTTTTGAATCCTTCACTGAACTTTGTACAATACCTTACCCAGAGCAAACTCAGCACAATAAATCAATATTCATTTGATAAATAAATCAAATTTATAAATTAAATCAATATTTAATCAATAAATGAATGACTTACTATTGACTTTATACTTACATATTATCTGAGTTTCTAAATCTTTAGTTCCTAATAAACCAAATTAAAAAAAAAAACACTAAGATCATTTTTTAGGAGTCATGTTTTACTCTCCTCCCATTCATTCTCTACATTCAATTAATCAACAAATGCCATCATTTTTTTTCTTTAACTTCTTGTCTTTACTTTCTTCAACTCTCACTCACCTGAATCTAATTATTCAATATCATGTTCTCTAGTCATTGAAACCTCATTTTATACTTTTAGGAATTGTGCACTTGCCAACCAATGACTTATATCACAGTTTCCATGTTCTCTACAGTATCCAATATTGACTACCCTTGCCTTAAAATGATCCACACTTTGTCTCTATATATTATCTTTGCCTTTGTGTATATATCTTTACTCTTTTCTCTTCTTGCAGTATCCAAAATGATTGTCTGTAGCCATTCTTTATTCACATATTTGATTTTGGTGATCAGTAAATCACACTGGACAGTACCATGTGATACACTTCCATTTAATGATTATCTTTTTAAACAATCTATCCAGGATATAAGCTTCTTGAAAACATGTGACCGTATTATAAATTCTACATAGCTTCTGGAGCACTTAGTGTATAAATGAGCAATAGTTGCCTAAGTGGTTACTCACTGACTACTTGAACATGATTTCCTTACTTACCGAGAACTGTAACAAGTGTCTACCACATCAAACTCTGTAAATCAGTAATTTGTCCTTTCCTTCCTTATTAACAGAGCCTCATTCCCACTGCTCTAATGAGCCAAATAACTTTCACTGCCCATAGGTTCATTACCTTCTTATATCTTCCCTCACCCAAAGGACGTCCTTGACTTCCCTAGTATCTAACTGAATTCTGTCTAGTCTTCAGATATCACTTCAAGTTATATTTCTTAATATTTCTTTGCTATCTATCTATCTATATATATATAGCAAAACAAATAAAACATCTTAATAGACTATTTTTGCCATGTTGACCTTTACAAAACTCCTACCGAATTTGAGATTTGTATAATTTGAAATTTTACCAAATTAAGTCTCAAATGTCTTATAATCATTTTAGATGTATTAATATTGTCTGCCCAATTACCTGGGGGGCTATGAAGCATCTTCCTATACAAAATTTTATTTTATATCCTTGAGGACAAATAATAAGCACAAAATAACTGATGAATGCAACAGAATAGAGGTTAAATAGTTACACACAGTTTCATAAAGATTGGTCCTTAACAATGCTTTAAAACAAGAGGAATTAGCCAAGGATTACTGTGCGGTCTGGGAAGGAGAACTGCACACAGAAGTTAAGCCATGTCTAGGAATGTCCCATCACTTGATGGGAAATAGATGGGGAAACAGTGGAAACAGTGTCAGACTTTATTTTTGGGGGCTCCAAAATCACTGCAGATGGTGACTGCAGCCATGAAATTAAAAGACGCTTACTTTTAAGACGCTTACTTTCTTACTTGGAAGAAAAGTTATGACCAACCTAGAGAGCATATTCAAAAGCAGAGACATTACTTTGCTGACTAAGGTCCGTCTAGTCAAGGCTATGGTTTTTCCTGTGGTCATGTATGGATGCAAGAGTTGGACTGTGAAGAAGGCTGAGCGCCAAAGATTGATGCTTTTGAACTGTGGTGTTGGAGAAGACTCTTGAGAGTCCCTTGGACTGCAAGGAGATCCAACCAGTCCATTCTGAAGGAGATCAGTCCTGGGATTTCTTTGGAAGGAATGATGCTAAAGCTGAAACTCCAGTACTTTGGCCACCTCATGCGAAGAGTTGACTCATTGGAAAAGACTCTGATGCTGGGAGGGATTGGGGGCAGGAGGAGAAGGGGACGACAGAGGATGAGATGGCTGGATGGCAACATTGACTCGATGGACGTGATCCTGAGTTGGTGATGGACAGGGAGACCTGGCGTGCTGTGATTCATGGGGTCGCAAAGAGTCAGACACGACTGAGCAACTGAACTGAACTGAGGAACTAATTCACAGATATAAGATTGATGAATACCTAAGTCCAAACATGAGCAAACTTTTTTCCTAAAATGCCAGATGTTTTGAGCTTTGCGTGCCACACATCACAATATCTATAACTACTCAACTATGCCACAAAAGCAGCCATAGACAATACGTAAACAAACAATGTGACTTTGTTTCAATAATACGTTTTTACACACACACAAAAAAAAGGGTTCAGCCAGATTTGGACTATGGGCCATGGTTAGCCACTCTAGATCTAGGCTAGAACTGGTTTCAAAAATTTCTTTCTGGTTTGTTTTTTAACAAGTAACTTCTCAATCTAAAAACAGAGTTTATCTGGTTAAGCAGAAGTGGGGGAAGGGATATGTAGACTACAAAGCTGCCCGCTAGACATTCCCTTTCCTAGCATTCCCCATTCCTTCCTCTAAAGGTCTGCACAGTACCACATGTTTAAATATCTCATTTATATATTTATACTCCTATAAGAATACAGACTCAGAGAAGGGGAAAGAATTTATACATGAATGATCACAAAAAAAACAGAGCTAGTGCTAAAATTTCCCTAGATGGGGAAACAATGGAAACAGTGACAGAATTTATTTTCTTGGGCTCCAAAATCACTGCAGATGGTGACTGCAGCCATGAAATTAAAAGATGCTTGCTCCCTGGAAGAAAAGTTATGATCAACGTAGACAGCATACTAAAAAGCAGAGATATCATTTTACCAGCAAAGGTCCATCTAGTCAAAGCTATGGTTTTTCCAGTGGTCATGTATGGATGTGAGAGTTGGACTATAAAGAAAGCTGAGCACCGAAGAACCGATGCTTTTGGACTGTGGTGTTGGAGAAGACTCGAGAGTGAGCCTTCAAGACTGTGAGTGAGGTCAAACCAGTCAATCCTAAAAGAAACCAGTCCTGAAAATTCACTGGCAGGTATCAATTAAATAAACTCCTATAAGCTTCTTTTTTCTTTCTTTTTGGTTAGAGTTGTAAAGGACCCAGATGGAACTTGCAACGCGGGCCCCAAATGATAGAACTAAATTCAGATATCAATTAAGTAAACTGTGAATATTCACTGGAAGGACTGATGCTGCTGAAGCTGAAATTCCAATATTTTGGCCACCTGATGCCAAGAACTAACTCACTGGAAATGACCCTGGTGCTGGGAAAGACTGAAGGCAGGAGGAGAAGGGGATGAAAGAAGATGAGATGGTTGGATGGCATCACCAACTTGATGGACATGAGTTTAAACAAGTGCCAGGAGCGGGTGATGGACAGGGAAACCTGGAGTGCTGTAGTCCATGGGGTTGCAAACAGTCAGACATGACTGAGTGACTGACCTGAACTGAATGCTAAAATTAAAATCTAGATCTTAACTCTTGATGGTATGACCTAACCTTTAAAACATGATAGTTCACTTGGAGAGTCAGAAATAAAATGGGAAATTAATGTACTTTAAAGTCAAAGCTTTGGGACATCTGATAGGGCCTCATTATTCTGATTGGATTTGAGGTTAAAATCTACCGTGATTTCTTTTTCAACCTGTCAAGAAGTTATCACACAAAAACTCAAACAATTTTCAAAGAATTTGAAGGTGGTATGATAGTACCTAGCTTGTAAACCTTCCTACAAAACCATGATTAGTAATTCAATGATCCTAAATTTGTCCCTTTTACATATTTTTATAGGTCACTGCTAAACCGTTCTGTTAGAAAAAACTTTCAAGAGGTCTGAAGGATCAATGTCTTTGCCTTAGAACAAAATTTTCACAGTAGGCACCAAAGAAATAACTAGATAGTCCATAAGCAGGGATTTTCCAAACAAAACGTCCATTCAAGATCATTATTGGAAGTGAAAATCCGCATGTTAAGAAAAATGACATTTTCATATCCCATAGTAGGATTACTGCTGATTCTAAAATATAACCCTGACAATTNCTTTGCCTTAGAACAAAATTTTCACAGTAGGCACCAAAGAAATAACTAGATAGTCCATAAGCAGGGATTTTCCAAACAAAACGTCCATTCAAGATCATTATTGGAAGTGAAAATCCGCATGTTAAGAAAAATGACATTTTCATATCCCATAGTAGGATTACTGCTGACTCTAAAATATAACCCTGACAATTTCTTGCATTTCTTTGCCTAAGTTCCATGTCTTTAGAATGAATTCATCTTCACTGAAGAAGGCTAGGTGGGAGACAAAGGTGGAAACTTTTTAAAAATAACAATAATTGAGAAAAATGAGATAAGAGCATGGACTCAATATTATTAAGACTCTAATTACAAGATCATGTTTTAAGGGTAAGAACCACATTTAGAACATGCACTACAAGCACTCTAAGAACTTCCATTTAAATAAATTTTATTAAAAAAATTATAAAACTGCCAAAATACTGTAGTTCCTATCTTTATATTACTGTGATGTACAGTTATATGCATCATATTATAACTGTAAGTTATATGCTTAATTAAAGATTGAATAGGCTTATTGTACACATTGCTCAGCACACTGACAATGGTTTTGGAGAAAACAAATGAACTAAAATTTCTCTCATATGCAAGAAACATCCTTGCTTCTTTAAGATCATTATATAAGGAAATGATTTTGATAATAAGAAAAGTATCATTTATTTTTGTTTACACAGAGGAACTACCTGTCTATAAAAAATAACTTTCAGCAGTCTTACCAGTTTCTCTCCCTAAGTCAATGTATGAAGGATATACCTATAGTGAATAAATAATAAAGAAAGCCTGGTAAGGCTGTGGCTGGTAATTTAAAATAAATAGTAATAACGAAGTACTAATATTAGAGAGAGTGACATAGAGGACTTGACTCAGTGTATTTTTTAGTACTTTCTCTCAGTTTTTAGTCAATAGGACTAATTGATTTTCCATTCAATAATTTTAACTTATTTTGTTAGAAATTACCCCTAACCTACAGTCAAAACTACTTAAATAAGAACAGTTTAAAAATAAAAAATTTCATAACATAAAACCAAATGTCTACTGAAATTATAATTACAAAGAATTCTTTTCTTAACTTTTGTAAGAAATGTGTCTTAACAGAAAATTTCATGTTAAAATGATGCTGTGGGCAATCAATACACTGTTGCATTTCTGAGATAAAACATGGCTTTTAACTAGAGCAAATAAAGTTGGAGACAGGTAAAATAATATCTCACAATAACACCGAAATTTCTCTGAAGTGTCAGAAACACTTTACTTCCTCTCATAGCACAAACATTTTTCTATGGCTCAGAAACATGATCAATATATAGACAAATCATGTATTACCAAAGAGAGGAGAATGAAAATTATAGAAAATGCTATATGCCCTAGTTAAGTTTTTTAAAAAAGTTATATTACCTAAAGAGTTTATGATGTCAGGAAGAGTTTAAAGCCTTTATGATCAAGTAATATTCTCTGAGTCACTACTTTGTGACCTGTGTGGGAGTGTAGCAAAAGGATTAATTCTAATCCTATAACTGTGAATAATGATTTATTGAACAATTCCTACATAAACTCCAACTGTGACCACAAAATCACACCGTCACAGGCTAAGATATTTTCCTCTTAGATAACAAAACTAAAATGCTTTAAAATATACACATGTGTATATATAAACACACACACACATGCAATGAAATCAGATTATGAACTGATTTTTATACATTTAGTAAAGGCTTTGGACATTTACAGCTTTCATTTTTATTTTAATCTTATATTAAGTCCAAATATGGTCTTTCTACTTAGGATCAATTAAGAATGGTAGCAAATTTCAAAATACTTTCTCAAATAGCTGCGTTTCATTCAGAGAAATACAAAAGCAAGATACCAGAATGAGGTTAAGTGCATCTTTTGTTAGTAACGTATGTTGCTCCCTCTGGCCTCATAAACAAGCTGCTCCTTTTTGAATACAGCAGACCTTCAATTTAAATTTATGGAAAGACTAAAGCAGGAGAGCCTGCACTCAAACAATTTTAATAACCTATTAAGTTGCGACTTCAGATTCATTTTATAACCATGCTCCTCAGGGAACTATGCTATCTGGATAAAGATAAAATTTTTTTCCTTTAAAGATAAATAGCATCATTAATCTGCAACATTTCTTTTCTATTATCTTTCGAAATGAGGAGTTATTTTGTTCTGATCTTGAGGTAATTAGCCTTCATTCACTAGCCTGAAAATGTCTGTGTTCTGAAAATTAAAAATGTGTCATTAAGTGGAATTTACCATAATGTCATTTATCTTTATATAGTTCATCAGTGACAGCAATGGGCCTGGGAATCCATCAGCTTTTACCAAGGAAGCATTAAAACAAATTGAAAAACAGAATAATCCCAGGCACTCTTTAACACAGTCAAAGCCATTTGGGTAATTAAATAGTGGTATTTAAAGTTTTAATTTAGATTTTTCCCTCTGTTCATCAGTAGTCAAATGAGATGTTCATATTCATAACTGTTTGTAATAAAAGGTTTCATAAAACAAGCAGAATATCAATGTTATTAAAATTTAATATAACATAGGGAGAGTCAATCTACAAAATAAGGTTTTTATTTTCCTGAACTCTAATTTCTGAAATTACATCAGAAATAAACTTTCTTCAACTGCCTAGGTTATAGTATTAGCTCCACAAAAACTGATGATTCAAACCTCTAAATAAGTAAAAAAGAGTGGATGACATGAAATTCAACTTCATTATTGCTAATGCTAGAGAAGAATATCTTCACCACCTTAAAATTTGTTTCCACTAACTAAATCCCTCCAGCAATCATTATATAGAATTATCAGATATAATTATGAAAACAAAACTTGGCTTGATAAGCTAACACCAGAAGTTATAAAATAAAAATCCTGGGGTGGTAAAGAGGCACAGAGACATTCTGTACCCGAATAACTAATTCATATAGTAATGATTAGGGAAATAGCACATGATTTAGAAATATAGCTAAAAAATTATATGCTCTTAGTGAAGACCTTAAAAGTACTGTGAATACACTTAGGAAACATACAGCATAATGAAATCAGGCTATGTGGTCATAAAAGTATAGCAGTTTCAAAATGCTCAGTTCATTCAACGCAATAAACCATTCACTATTTCCCTTTCTGTATATCTAGAAACACTATCTTGCTTGAAAATGTGTTCTTAGCATAAGAAAAATCCAACAACTTAAAGATTACCTTAATGCAGCACTGCTCACTACCAGATAATTCATTTTCTAAACTCAGTATACTCAAATGTGCTAATGACTGTTTTAGTATGATTCTTTGTTAAACCACTGGATAATTTAAGTTTAGCGCTTTGCCACTTAGATATGCAAATGAGGGTTTCAAATGTCTTTTGGAGGGGCAAAAATGATTCTTTACAAACCATGATATAATTACTTTGTTTATGAATTCTAACACATACACACACACAAATACTACTGAACAAATATCATACCAAATATTGGTAAAGGACTTAAAAACTTCAGCAGTACTTTCATCATCAAAGTGTGTATCATTTCCAATTCCCACCTGTCTTTTCAATGCTGCTAATTTACTCTGCACTGTCAGAGAAATGTTGGCTTGAAAACAGAATGTTATTGAATAAACGTATGATCATGTATTGAACCTCACTTCTATCACCAGTCCCATCCACAACTAAGTATTGTTTTTGCTTTGGCTCCATCCCTTCCTTCGTTCTGGAGTTATTTGTCCACTTATCTCCAGTAGCATATTGGGCACCTACCAACCTGGGGAGTTCATCTTTCAGTGTCCTATTTTTTTGCCTTTTCATACTGTTCATGGGGTTCTCAAGGCAAGAATACTAAAGTGGTTTGCCATTCCCTTCTCCAGTGGACCACACTGGAAAAGGCCAGTTTTCTTCCCAATTCCAAAGAAAGAAAGGCAATGCCAAAGAGTGCTCAAACTACCGCCAACTGCAATCATCTCACACACTAGTAAAATGATGCTTAAAATTCTCCAACCCAGGCTTCAACAATACATGAACCGTGAACTTCCAGATGTTCAAGCTGGATTTAGAAAAGGCAGAGGAACCAGAGATTAAATTGCCAACATCCGCTGGATCATCGAAAAAACAAGAGAGTTCCAGAAAAACATCTATCTCTGCTTTATTGACTGTGCCAAAGCCTTTGACTGTGTGGATCACAATAAACTGTGGAAAATTCTGAAAGAGATGGGAATACCAGACCACCTGACCTGCCTCTTGATAAATCTATATGCAGGTCAGGAAAAAACAGAACTGGACATGGAACAAAAGACTGGTTCCAAATCGGGAAAGGAGTATGTCAAGGCTGTATATTGTCACCCTACTTATTTAACTTATATGCAGAGTACATCATGAGAAACGCTGGGCTGGATGAACCACAAGGTGGAATCAAGACAGCAGGGAGAAATTTCAATAACATCATATATGCAGATGACACCACCCTTATGGCAGACAGTAAAGAACTAAAGACCCTCTTAATGAAAGTGAAAGAGGAGAGTGAAAAAGTTGGCTTAAAGCCCAACATTCAGAAAACTAAGATCATGGCATCTGGTCCCATCTGATGCTGCTGCTGCTGCTGCTAAGTCACTTAAGTCATGTGTGACCCCATAGACGGCAGCCCACCAGCCTCCCCCATCCCTGGGGTTCACAGGGCAAGAACACTGGAGTGGGTTGCCATTTCCTTCTCCAATGCATGAAAATGAAGAGTGAAAGTGAAACCGCTCAGTCGTGTCCGACTCTCAGCGACCCCATGGACTGCAGCCTACCAGGATCCTCCATCCATGGGATTTTCCAGGCAAGAGTACTGGAGTGGGGCGCCACTGCCTTGTCCGCTGGTCCCATCACTTCATGGTAAATAGATGGGGCAACAGTGGCAATGGTGGCTGACTTTATTTTTCTGGGCTCCAAAATCACTGCAGATGGTGACTGCAGCCATGAAATTAAAAGATGCTTAATCCTTGGAAGGAAAGTTATGACCAACCTAGACAGCATATTAAAAAGCAGAGACATTACTTTGCCAACAAAGGTCCGTCTAGTCAAGGCTATGGTTTTTCCAACAGTCACGTATGGATGTGAGAGTTGGACTATAAAGAAAGTGGAGTGCAGAAGAATTGATGCCTCTGAACTGTGGTGTTGGAGAAGACTCTTGAGAGTCCCTTGGACTGCAAGGAAATCCAACTAGTCCATCCTAAAGGAGATCAGTCCTGGGTGTTCATTATAAGGACTGATGTTGAAGCTGAAACTCCAATATTTTGGCCACCTGATATGAAGAACTGACTCACTGGAAAAGATCCTGATGCTGGGGAAGACTGAGGGCAGGAGGACAAGGGGATGACAGAGGATGAGATGGTTGGATGACATCATCGACTGAATGGACATGGTTTTGGGTAACTCCAGGTGATAGACAGGGAGGCCTGGTGTGCTGCGGTTCATGGGGTCACAAAGAGTTGGACACCACTGAGCAACTGAACTGAACTGAACCTATGATCGCGTATTTCTTTAAAAGAATACGCAAGACAGTAAATCAGACATCTAGAACTGAAAAACTTTAGAAATGATTAAGTTTCCAGAAAAGAAAGGAAAGAAGATCCTAGGATATGAAAACTTTGGCATATTTGTACCACTGATCAACAACAGCAAAGCTGGGACTAAAATCCATGCATCCAACCTATTCTTATACCACTCTGCTTGCAGACAGATCAATGATCTAAAATATTCATTATCTAGGTTAAGTAAAGTCATCTAATAAACATATTTTGAATAAGAAGAAGCACATTCTGAATTTGACAGCTTGTAAAGCTTCCAGACAGCATTATGATCTTTTCATTAATAAAGCAATTATCAAGAAGTTTTTCTCTGCCTTCAAACAATCTGCTTCTCAAATTTTAGCTAGTTCTTCTTAAAATAATATATTTACTCAGATAACTTCTAAGCATTTCTTTTCCTATCCCTTGGACCTTCAGGTTTCTGTTGTATTTTGTTATTTTAAATAAGAGTTGTTTACCTCCCTTACACAAGGACAAAGCATAGATCAGGCCAAGATGAGCTATAATGACATTTAGCTTCAAAATGGTGTGGAGGGAGGATCTTTTGTGGTTTAATTAAAGTTATCATACAATCTGAAACTAAATACTGTCAAATACAAATTCAAAAAGAAACTTTCAAAGTCAAACAATCTGTGATTTAATCTCATTATCTCTTCTCTGCAGTAAGCATTACTAAACCAATTTCATTTTTATAAAAAAAATTCAGCATGAAGGTATGTATGTACCTGGGTTATTGCTTAAAGTGGTAAAACAAAAACCTAAAGACTACTAAATATCCAAGAATTTGATAAACTCTGAAATATTCATTCTATATGTTCTATACACTATCAACTGGCTATTAAGAAGGAAATTACTAATATTTTCTTTACTGATCTGCAGGGGAAAGTAATTCTTCCAATAAGGTGAACGGATCTACTCTTTTAGATGGGGACCCTAAAGTAAAGCTGAGCTGCCTTAAACTAAGAGAATGGCCTTAAGAGTTCTACTGCTAGCAGAAATATTTACCAAGATTCTCTAATTTTCATTTCATCCCAATGATAACCATTATCCAACTCAAAAGAGGAGGGGGAGCAAGAAACAAAAATCGGCTATTTAACAATTATACATTTTAGGAAAAAATTATTTTTTTAAAGTTCTGATCTTTTCTAAAGTAAGATGTACTAATCATTTTTAAGATATTATCAAGATAATAGCTGACTAAATCTATACACACGTACAGAAGGTAAAAATAAAAAATATTTTTCTTAAAAGTAAAATAGACATTTTCAGGTTATCTTTTAGAGCAGGGTTTTTCAGTCTCAGTACTTCTGACATTTGGGGTTAGAAAACTCTTCATTGTCAGATGTTGTCCTGTAGAAATGTTCAGAACCATGCGTGGTGCTAAACACTATCTCTGCTCAGTTGTGACAATCAAAAATGTCTCCAGATAATACCATAATACTCCCTGGGGCAAAAGCACCAAGTTGAGAACCACTGCTTTACCTACAGGTTTTCTGAGAGAAATTATTTTTAATGTTTTACACCAGTAACAACTATCCTTTACAGTCTGCTAGGTAACAATTACAAATTAACATGTATAGTGAAAAAATGTTAAATATAAAACAATATCTAGCTCTACAAGTATGTGGAAATGAAAGAAATTTTATTATGAAAGATAATTACCTATTTGCTAGGTAAATGCAAAATAACTACCACATGGAGAAGGCAATGGCAACTCACTCCAGTACTCTTACCTGGAAAATCCCATGGACAGAGGAGCCTGGTGGGCTGCAGTCCATGCGGTGGCGAAGAGTCAAGACACAACTGAGCGACTTCCCTTTCACTTTTCACTTTCATACATTGGGGAAGGAAATGGCAACCCACTCCAGTGTTCTTGCCTGGAGAATCCCAAGGACGGAGGAGCCTGGTAGGCTGCCGTCTATGGTGTCTCACAGGGTCGGACACGACTGAAGTGACTTAGCAGCAGTGTGAATCAAGCAGCTTCAGAGAAATCAGTATTTTATGGCTCAGATGGAAGGAAAATACTATGTACTTAAAAAAAACTGTACTATGTTTTCATAGTAAATTGTACAAAAGTTTTCAGTAATAGTTAAGAAAACAAAAGTTTAAAAACTTGCCATTTCATCAAGGAACTAAAGAGGAAAAACTTGCATTGTATTTGAAACGGGATGTGAGAAAAGAAAACCAAAACCTCATTCTGTAAAATTTAGAATAAAACAATCAGAAAAGACATGTCAATAAGAATGTAATTTGTCTTGGTTTCACACACAAGGTACATTATTAAAATGACAACAAAAGCTACAGGTAATACACATGCCAAAAATCACACCCTCCTACTAAACTTTATCAAATTTTTGGCCATGTCTTGAGGCTTCAGTTCAGTTCAGTCGCTCAGTCATGTCCAACTCTTTGAAACTCCATAAACTGCAGCAGGCCAGGCCTCCCTGAACATCACCAACTCCCAGAGTTCATTCAAACTCATACCCATTGAGTCAGTGATGCCATCCAGCCATCTCATCCTCTGTCGTCCCCTTTTCCTCCAGCCCCCAATCCCTCCCAGTATCAGAACCTTTTCCAATGAGTCAACTCTTCGCATGAGGTGGCCAAAGTACTGGAGTTTCAGCTTTAGCATCATTCCTTCCAAAGAACACCCAGGACTGATATCCTTCAGAATGGACTGGTTGGATCTCCTTGAAGTCCAAGGGATTCTCAAGAGTCTTCTCCAACACCACAGTTCAAAAGCATCAATTCTTCGGTGCTCTTTCCGATGCTGTAAAGAACAATACCGCAGAGGAACCTGGAATGTTTGGTCCATTAATCAAGGCACGTTGGAAGTGCTCAAACAGGAGATGACAAGAGTGAACATCGACATTCTAGGAATCAGCGAACTAAGATGGACTGGAATGGGTGAATTTAACTCAGATGACCATTATAGTAGCATAATAGTCAACAAAAGAGTCCAAAATGCAGTCCTTGGATGCAATCTCAAAAACAACAGAATGATCTGTTCGTTTCCAAGGCAAACCATTCAATATCACGGTAATACAAGCCTATGCCCTGACCAGTAATGCTGAAGAAGCTGAAGTTGAATAGCTGTATGAATACCTATAGGACCTTTTAGAACTAACATCCAAAAAAGATGTCCTTTTCATTACAGGGGCCTGGAATGCAAAAGTAGGAAGTCAAGAAACACCTGGAGTAATAGGCAAATTTGGCCTTGGAATATGGAATGAAGCAGGGCAAAGGCTAATAGAGTTTTGACAAGAGAACACATTGGTCATAGCAAACACCCTCTTCCAACAACACAAGAGAAGAATCCACACACGGACGTCACCAGATAGTCAACATCAAAATCAGATTGATTATATTCTTCGCAGCCTTGAGGCTTGCAGGACCTCAATTCCTCAACCAGGGACTGAACCCTGGCCATGCAGGAAAAGCACAGAGTCCTAACCACTAGGCCACCAGGGAACTCCCCATCAATATTTTAGAAGCATACATTCATGTAAAAATATGTGGCCCAAACTCAAGAGTTTGTCTTTGTCCAGCATGCATACAAAGCCATAAGTTAACAAAACATACATTAAACCTTAAGGATTCTGATCATGTAAGTAGTTAATTTCCAGTTTCCTTAAAGTTGTTTAGAACTAAAACGTGTAAAACTGTCATCCTGTTACAGGTGACCAACAAAACTCACTATATAAATGATTAATTAGAGACATTAACATTCTAGGAAGAAGGAACCACAGGAAAGTCACAAGAAAGTGTGAAGGGAGTGTGTGTGTGTGTGTGTGTGTGTAAGTCGAGAGACTATCAGACACAGGCTAATCACATGATCAAACAAATGGAGTCACTTTCAAATATTCTTTTACTTACAGAACCCTATTTTAAAGAAAGTCAAATGTACAAAAGAAATGAAATCCTAAGGAAGAGTTTCCTAAGAAATCTTAAGAAATGAAACCCTAAGAACAGAAACAGAATTCTACCAACCAGAATCTCATCTCTCCAAAGGAATCCCTGAGAAGCTGTGAAGAACCCTGAAAACTAGTGTACCAGAATATAGGGAATATGAAAGGGAGTTGAGAAATAAAAATGTAGGCTGGGAAGTATATTACAAATTTAATATAATCTTAAATGCTGGCTTCAAGAATTATATTTAGTGGACATAAGTGAGCCACTGCAGGTGTCAAAACAGAGAAGAGAGATAAATATACAGAGCAAATTAATAAAATAATATACCTAGTTCATTATTAGACAACAGTCTTTAAAAATCTTGGTGTTTTCTGTATTTTCTTATTTAGTCTATCAAAAAGCTAAGATATAAGACTAGCATGTTCAGTATGAGGGAGAAATATGTTTACAGAAAGGATACATTTTAACACCATGAACACTAAATGTTCATCAACATGGTTATTTCTACTTGATAAAGCACACCGTCTTACTTTGAGTCTCTCAAAGGCCCACAGCTGCAAAGACAGACTTTTAGGTGTCGTTCTCCATGTCAAATGGCAACCAGTAGTCACCTCATCTGTCAGTTTGACAAGTATTCTCTCAGCATTCAGGGATCAAGTGCACACATAAAACGCCCTCCCTGACAAAAAAGAAGCCAGGGAGATGAGGGCCAGCCACCAGAGAGAAGACAATCAAGCTGGCAGGAAAGGACTGGAAACTGGTCACAACAAAAAACCACAGAGCCAAAAAGGGTGAAAGAAATCTTGTTCATATTGTAAGGCAACACCAACCAACAAACAAAAGAGCTACTCAGACAGTATGAGGTCAAATAGAAAAAACTTGTCCTTGTTAGAAAAGCCTTCTGATTTCACATATTACTATCTGCCCAACTAATCAGCCCACCAAACAATCCTCAGCACTAATATATCCATTCCAATCCCTTACCTACTAAGTACATTCCTTGTTAGCCACCCTCTACATCTCTACAGAGTCAGTTTGAAATGCCACTGGTTTCCCTTAGAAACACAACTGTTTCTTGCCTATAAATATTTTCCTATTTACTCTATCCTGCATTCAAAGAAATATTTATTGAGAGTCTAGCCAGGTAGTATTTTAAGTGCAGGGGATATTGCAAAGAACCAGGTTTCTACTTTAGCAGGCAGGGTAAGGCCATTAAATAATACATATATTTATAAATACATTCTTATAAAATATGTAAAGTGGCAATACAACCTATCAAAAAAAAAAATACAACAGGGAAAAAGGGATTGAGAACGATGGCGTTAAGAAGGAGATGCTATTTCACATAGTAAGACAGTCAAGAGAAAATCCTTCAGATTAAGATGACACTAGAGCAGAGATCTGAAAGAAGTTGAGGGAGCCAGCCAAGCAACTGCTGAGGAAAAAGCATAGCCAGGAGAGGGCATATTTAGCATGAAGGAATGCTAAGAATTGTACTTGGAATGTACTTGGCACTTTGAAGATACAGTGGTCAGTGTGGGGCTGAAGCAGTTTAATAGAGACAAGAGAAAAGATCAGAGAGGTAACAAAACCAGATCACATACAGCCTTTCATACCACGGACTGGACACTGGATATTAATTTAAGTGAAACAAAGAGTTTGTAAAAAGGAATGGCATCATCTGACTTAAGTTTAAAAGGACCACACTAAAAAAATAAATAAACAAATAAAATAAAAGGACCACACTAACTGCTGGGGTGGCAAAAGGCAAAGAAAGAACACCTCTGAAACCCTACTCCAATAGTCCAGGTTTTAACTGTGATTTAAACCTACATGGCAATGGTGTGGATGGGTAAGAAGTGATCAGATTCTGACTCTTAAGTATATTTCACAGACTGAAACTGACAAGATTTGCTAATGATGTAGACATGGGATATAAGAGAAGTTCAGGAGGATGAAGGATACTCCCCACCCTTCCTTATCAGTCAGTATGATCGACTTCATATACTCCTCCTCTCCTATGTCTATTTTCATTCTGTCTTATTCTACACTGCCACTTCTGTTCTTACTTTTACCCTTCTCTCCCAGGGAGCACACATGCCTATTAAAGCTGGAAGTGAGAAAGAGCTGGGGAAGTAATTTAATAAACAATGTCTAAGAAAGTTAAAAAGAAAGTACACTAAGAAGTGGAAAAAGAATGTAAAACAAAAAAGCAGGAACACCAAATCATCCATGAAAAAAAATAATGTGAATACCACTGACACAGAAAGGCAGGCCAGGAGTACCAATGCCTAAGAGCTTAATTTCAAAAATATAAAACTATTCATTAAGTTTCAACCAAAGAAAGAAATAGAAAGATGGACAAATAAAAACAGGAAAATGTTATTAAAAAATAAAATTATATTCAAGATATGCTGTTCATATTCTATTAGAAACAAATTGTACCTATTCCTTATAACATTAAGCTTTATATCTTTTAAGAGAAAAAAATTATCCAATTCAGTAAAAATTCTAACACGGAGACCGTTTTCATTCTGCTGGCATAATCTACTCCAATGAACTACTTTAGTTTTGGAGGAGAAACTACCATACTATATTTTTCTAATAAAATAAAGTTTTAAAAAACATGAATTCTAGGAACATTCCTAGTAGTCCAGTGGTTAAAACTGCACGCTTCCACTGCAGGGGGCATGGGTTCAATCCCTGGCCAGGGAACTAGGAACCCAAATGATTCCCAGTGTGGCCAAAAAAAATAAAAAGATAAAGATAAATTTTAAGATTTCTGGCTCCTATCTAAAATGCAATAAAAACAAAGGCAGATACTGGCACTCACAAAGTCACATACTTAACATACACTCTTATTTTAGATGTTACCTCAACAAATTTAATTATGGAGTTTCTCTGTAGACAGCGAATTAGAAGCTGTAAATAAGAAAGGAAACCAAATAAACCTACAGAAGAATTTAACACAGACAGTTTTTAAAAAAGAAGGAAATTAGTTATCAAGGGGAACACAAAAAAACTTCAAACAGAAAAAGCAAAAAGAAAAATCAGGAAAAGCTCCTCCTTGAGGAACATTAAACACAAATCTTAAAATTCAAAACTGCACCTCAAATGTAACAATTGAGAGTCTCACTCATAACACTGATGTTCAGTTATCAATGACAGAAACAATTATGCTCAGCATACTCAATTTTAAGTGGCAGAATTACAGTATAACATCAATTATAAAAATATCTAATTGCTAATAATTCTATCACATTTAATAAGTTCCATACAGCTTTAAGTGTCTCACATATACTAATCTTTAATCCCCCAAATCCTATGATACATGTTATTATCCCTATTTTATGTATCAAGAAACTGAGACATTAAATACAACTTACTTAAAATCAGGTAATTAACAATATGCATATAAACACACATGAATCATGCTGTACAGATGAAAGAATAGAATTTCAGACACAGAATGTTAACTGTGGTTATCTCCATGTGGTGGCAACAACAGTGATACATACTCTCCTTCCTGTGCTTTTTAAAATATTTATAGAACATTCTGCAGTTACAAAATGAAACAGAGGTAGAGTTCTGCTTTTGATAATGATGGAGTAAGCTCATATCAGACCATTTACCTTGTAGAAACAATTATAAATTCTGTACACAATACAAAAAACAATTATACTTGAGTTATTACTCATAAATGTTATGTACTATAAAGTGGTCATGAACACGGAATTAGCAAATACAAAGCTGCTGCTCCTAGAGGAAATACACGACTGACTCTGAACATGGGGGTGGGGATGCTGACCGTACTACACACAGTTGAAAATCCACGTATAATGTATAGTCTGCTCTCCACATATGCTGTTCCTCTCTGTCTACAGCTCTCTATCAGTGGATTCAACCAACTGCAGATTGTGTTGAACTGTAGTATTTCCTACTGAAAAAAAACCTGTATGGACTCATGCAATTCAAACCTGTGTTGTTCGGGAGTCAGCCATGTACACACACACACACACACACACACGCACACGCACACGCACACGCACACACACACACACACACGCCCCTCACAGATGATAATCTTATATCCTAAAAATTATTTTACAGAAGAGAAAATAAGGTTCACAGGTGGTTGAGAGCTGAAGTGTCCTGCTCTGTACTGCACTGCCGCCAACAATCTCCATCCTCTAATCAGCACGGATGAAAGATGAAACAAGAAAGCACATCACTGTCCGTGTGACCTCAGCTGGGAGCGTATGCAGCAGGTAAATTTTTTGCTGCCTCACACAAGTCTCAAAAGTGCAGTGACTATTGATTTGAGGGTTATAAATAAAATGCAGCAAGTAGGTGAAGTCCCAAATACAAAATCACGAATAACAAGAACTGAATATACATGAAGGCACTAGAAAACAATCAAAAACATACATAAAATGGAGTTAAGTTAATGCTTGAAAGAGAGGAACGGCATTGGGTTAATTTACAGTTTTTATAGCTCTTCACCTGAAGCTATCCTCAATCAATAGTTTTGGCAGTGGGAATGGGAGAAGAGAATAATTAAAAGTTTTAATAGAAAGCTGTATGCAGTCTTACTGGTTAAAGAATCAGAGGTCAGAGACTGGGGCTGCTACAGTAATTAGCAAGTGGGAAGGGAAATCTAGACACTACAGTCAGAGAGAGGTAGCTCAAAATGCTATAAATAAAGTCTTCCCAAACATAACTAACTACTGAAGTACACATACAGAGAACACACTCCAAGCAGCCCAGTTAAGGCAGATAAGGTAGAATGATTAGGATACCATCTGTAGTCAACTGTAAGAAAAACAAGTGTGAAGTTTAAATACTGTCCAAGTAGCTGGTCAGTTCTGAGAAATTTAAAGAGAGAGAAAACAACCATCTTCAGAGAAACCTAACAGAATCCTAAGTCTCTATGTTGTATCATTCACAATGTCTAACAAAACAGCCCCAATTACTAGACAGAAAATGTAACCTATACTCCAAAGAGCAACCCTAACCCTAAAGTAGTTATCACTATACTAAAGTAACCCAAAATACGCTTGCAGACTTCCAGTTTTTGGTTGAGCATGTAAGGAGCTTAAAAGTCATACTCTATCCTAACAAGTAAAAAGCTAAATAAATAAACAATTCTTCTTAGATCCATCAAAGAAAACAAATCACTGCCCCAGAAATTGGAGAGCTAGGCAGATACAGAGCATCAAAACTTAACCAGTGCAGAAACCTCTAGAAAGCTAGTAACAGTGCAAAAAAACCTATATTGTAATGGACCAAATTTATGGAGACTCAGTTTAAACAAGTTTTGAGAGTTAAAAACTTGGGCACCAAGTCATAAGCAGATTCCCACACCTTTGTGAGTTTTGCCTCCAGGAGGTAAAACCAGGTCCTCACAGTGAAAAGTGAAGAAAAATTCCCTTACCTTTCTGGCATGGGGAATGGAAAAAGAACCATTTTGGAATATGCCAGAGCATTCTGTTCTTCTTAATAAGACCTGCCCCTAGAAGAAACTATTTTACTAGAGCCTAACCTACTGGAGTTTTATTGGCCTAATTTACCTGGAGGGAAATAACCAACTTCAGCTCCTTCTAGTCTTTCACATGGGGGAAGAAAAATAGCCAATTCCAAGCCCCTCTAGTCATCCTGTTCCACCTAAAAGAAGCACTGGTGAAGTTCACAATCCAGGGAGACAATCTCATCAAAAGACTGAGATCTAACCAGAGGCCTACAGAATGTTTCACCACCTCTCCTTATCATTATATTTGTAAAGGCCTATATACCACAGTTCCTTTAACCCAGTATATCACCTCTGTGGACAGAGAACCTTTTTAAATTTTTATTTTATTAAATAAATTTTTTTTTTTTACTATATCATGTAGCTTGTGGGATGTTAATTCCCTGACCAAGAATTAAACCCAGGCCCTGCAGTAAAAGTCAAGTATGAAACACTGGACTGTCAATGAAGTCCTCAAAACAATGCATTTTAAAAGGAAAAAAAAAAACAGTTTGAAGAGACTAAATAAGCTTTAAAAACAGAGTCAGATATGGCAACTCCAGTCATATTTCAGATATGGAAACTAAGATAATGAAGTTAAAACAGTTCTCAGAGGGAAATTTAAAGCATTAAATATTAATAGTGAAAGAAAAAAAAGGTCTTAAATCATGATAGGAACTTTTGTCTTAGGAAAAGGACAAATTAAATCAAACGCTGCTTCTCTAAGAAAGTTCAATAAAATGAGAAGTAGCTAAAAAGAACTGGAAAAGACTGAGATGCAAATTACCACTGTTAGTGATGAAAGAGGAGACATCACTATAGACCTTACATACATTAAAAGCTATTTTAACATTAAGTGGATGCTAGAAACAAATTTATGACCAAAAAACCTGAGAATCAAATTTGTTGAAAGACAAACAACCAAAATTTAATTAAGAACAGAGATTAAGTCAACTGTCCCTACATCTATTAGTTAGCGTTAGTTGCTCAGTCGTGCCAACTCTTTGAGACCCCATGGACTGCAGCCCATCAGGTTCCTCTGTCCATGAGATTTTCCAGGCAAAGATACTGGAGTGGGTTGCCATTTCCTTTTCCAGGGGATCTTCCCAACCCAGAGATTGAACCCAGGTCTCCTGTACCGCAGGCAGATTCTTTACTGACTGAGCTACAGATTCAATTCATGGTTTAAAACTTTCCTACAAAGCAAACTCCAGGTTCAGATGACCTCACTTGTGAATTCTACAAAATTCTACACATATTACTTAAGAATTACACAAAATTCTACAAAAACGCTTCTGGAAACTGACGAGAAGAGAACATTCCCAACTCATTTTATTAGGTCAGCACTATCCTAATGCAAACCAGACAAACATGTTAGATAAAAAGAATGTTACAGCCAATATCCTTCATGAACACAAATGCAAAAACTCTTTAAAATTTAATTGATTCCAGAAATATATAAAGTGTATCATGAACAAGTAAATTTTAGCTCATAGAAATTCACAAGTGGTTTAATTAATGTATTTCATCATTTAACCATGACCTAAATGATGTCTAAATGGTGCTTCCCTGGTGGCTCAGAGGTTAAAGCGTCTGCCTGGAATGCAGGAGACCAGGGTTTGATCCCTGGGTCAGGAAGATCCCCTGGAGAAGGAAATGGCAACCCACTCCAGTACTCTTGCCTGGAGAATCCCATGGAGAGAGAAGCCTGGCAGGCTACAGTCCATGGGGTCGCAAAGAGTCGGACATGACTGAGTGTCAGAGTCTAAATGATGTCTTCCCTCATAGCTCAGTTGGTAAAGAATCTGCCTGCAATGCAGGAGACCCGGGTTCAATCCCTGGGTCTGGAAGATCCCCTGGAGAAGGAAACGGCAACCCACTCTAGTATTCTTGTCTGGAGAATCCCATGGGCAGAGGAGCCTGGCAGGCTATAGTCCATAGAGTCACAAGAGTCGGATATGACTTAGTGACTAAACACCACCACCAAATGATGTTTACAAAAATCTTTAAAAAGAACACTATGTGATCATCTCACTATACACATAAACTCACACAAAAAGAATGTAAAAAAAAACCCCAATGGCCATTGCTAATAAAAATCTTCAACAAACTAACAACAGAGAGGAACTACACTTCAACCTGATAAAGGGCATCTAAAAAAACTCTACAGCTACGCCCACAAGTATTGGTAAAACAGAATCCCCTCACTCCAAGACAAGGAAGAAAACAAGAATACATGCTCTCCCACTTCTATTCAGTATTTTTGGGAGGCCTGGATTCAGTACAGTAAAGCAAAAAAAAAAAAAAAAGTAAAACTGTCTTTATGTACATAAGACATGATAATTTACGTAGAAAATCTTAAGGAAACTGCAAACAACTGAGCTGAGTTCAGCAAAGTTGCACGATAAAAGACAAACAAAATTCCATTTTAAGCCTATACTATCACCTAAAAATTGTAAACGGGATTAAAAAGTACCACTTATAATCAAAACACAAATACTTAAAAGATAAATTTACCATTTTTATCCAGATATGTAAAGGATATTTACTATTCAATAAGATGACAAATAGCCCAATTTAAAAATAGATAAAAGATCTGAACAGACAATTCACCAAAAATATACACATGTCAAATATGCACATTAATAAAAAGTTCAACATCAATAATCATTGGCAAAATCCAAACTGAAATCACAATGAGATAGCACTACAAACTACTACTATGGCTAAACTTTTAAAATACGATAATACCAAGCACAGACAAGGCTCTGAAGCAACTGCAATCCTCATTACCTTGCTCTGGAAATGTACAATGGTAAAGCTAGTTTGGAAAACAGTGTAGCGATTTTCAATAGTTAGATGTATATACTTAAAGTATGAGCAAGCAAAGCACTCCTATGTATTAACCCAAGAGATATGAAAACATGTGTTACTTAAAGACTTGTACACAAATGTTTAAAATAACTTTATGCATAATAGCCAAGAATTGTAAATAACTTCAAATGTCCATCAACTGGTAAATAGATAAACTATGGTAAAACTAATCAATGGAATACTCAAGAATAATATCCAGAAACATGGCTGAATCTTAAAAGCACTATGTTAAGTGAAACAAGTCAGATCAAAGGCTACAAACTGTCTAGTTCTCTACATGAGATTCTGCAAAAAGCAAAACTATCAGGGCAGAAATCAGATTAGCAGCTACCAGGAAACGGGAGTATGGAGGGGACTGACTATAAGGGGCATGAAGACAAGTTTTGAGGTATTTTAAATTCTCTTCATCTTAAATCTAGTGGTGGCTATAAAAACCACATACATTTGACAAAACTCATCAAACTGTTTACTCAAAAAGTGAATTCCACAGTATTTAAACTGCACTTCAACAAACACACCCAAAGGGGAAAATAAAAAGGCAGGATAAAGACCTTTTCAATGTCGACATATGGCAAAAACTATCACAATACTGTTAAGTAATTATCCTCCAATTAAAATGAGTAAAATAATTAAAAACAAAAAAAGACCTTTTCAGATAAATGATAACTAAGAGAACTCATCACCAGGAGATCTGCACTTCACGAAAGATAAAAGAAGTTATTTGGGCTGAAGGGAAATAATGCCAAGTAGGTATTACTTCAGATTTTCAGGAAGCAATGAAGAACACTAGATATTGCAAATAAACAGATGAAGTAATTTTCTCCTAAGTTTTAAAAAATACCTATGGTTAAAGAAAAATCATAACATTTTGTTGTGGGTTTTTAGTGAAAAACACGTGAACTGTATATGACAACTACAGCATAAGGGACTAAGGAGAAAGAAGGAATAAACAGAACTATACAGCTAACAAAGCCATGCTCAGTACAGGATATTTACTATTTTCCCTAAGAAGAAACTAATTGTTGAGTAACCTCTTGGATTACTTCATTTAGACAACGCAAAACTCCTCTGAGAAAAGTATCAATTTTAATAGCACTATCTTACACATCAGGAAACTAAAGCTCAGTGAGGTTACACAGCTTGTCCAAGGGTTCAAAATAATAAATAGCTCTGGGACTAGATCTGGGTTCATCGGACTCTGAAGTTGATGATTTGTTCAAAATACCACCTGCCCTTCCTAGTTATACTCTGTGTTCTGGCAGGGGGAGGGGTGTCAATAAAAGCAAAGGTTATATAAAGAACTATTTTGCAGCCTTTATAAAACCTTGGCTTAAAGAGTTGTTTATAACTTATATCACTCAGGGTTTCTTAAGAAAGCATACTTAACCACTTGATCACTCATGATAAATACTGTCATGACTAGAAACGTTGATCTATGTGGTTGGTACTCTAAACAAGTTAACAGACATAATACACTGTGTATAAATAACCATGAAATAAGGTAAATAGTAATATGCTCTTCTTTAATTAAATAAATATAAATACACACACACACACCTCATAATATTTCCCTTTTCTTTGGCTCCCAAAGCAAGAGCTAAAGTTAAAGCTTACGTAATAACTTCACCTCAGGTTCTCAGAAGAGAGAAATTTATCTAATCTTTTATTGTATGACTTTATATTTAACTGTCCCATTGTAGGTGCATCCTATCTCAATCTATCTAAAATCCTTTTGTGGAAGCAGACAGAAGATATAAATAAACAAGTAAAGGAGATTTGGGTTAATAATACAAATTGGATCTTTTATTTTTATCAAAAACATTCTGAGTTGGTTGGCAGATAAAATGAAGCAGTCTGTTAAAAGTACTCTGTAAACTGGAATTCTACAACACTTAATGAATTCAAGTGCAATTTTTAACCTCTATTTTCAGTAGACATTACAAGTTCTTAGAACCCATACTGGATTTATAATTCAGAATGCATAAGTTGAGAAAATGACAAATGAAAATGGGGTATGGCTGAGTAAATGGTGTTTTCAAGGGCCAATGCAATGCAAATAATGTGAGTTTTGTATAGCTTCTTTGTTTCTATAGCTTTGGGGGGAGGCGGTGAAGAGCACTAGACTAACAAAAGTGGTGACTTAGAAGAACTACCATTACTCTGCCCCTTTCACATCCTGTGCATGGTAATTTGCTAGCGTCTCTGCAATGATATCTGCCAAATCTTTAAGTGTCCTACGATGCATGTCATTGGGACCTGCTGATTTAAACACATTCAACTCTTCAAGTAATGCTGGACCACTTGAATCTCTAGTCAGTTTTGGCTTCCCTCCCACTCATTCAGAATTTCTAGACAAAAAGCAATCTTGTATCTCAGAAGTTGTGCTTTTGATGAACGTAAGTAAAAGAGCAGATAAAGACGTTTAAATATATCTATTAGCTTTCCTCTTTAATAAAAGTCTAACATTTTTGTTTATTTTCTTCTATAGGTAATACAACAGATCCTCAGTCATTCATATCCAAAATGTTATAAAATGCTAATGATTAAGGCGGGAGGGGGAAAAAGGAGGTGGTAAGGCACATACACATATTACCTTCTGTCCCTTTTTGATCTTGTTCCCCTCACTTTAAGTCAGAGAATGGTTAGGAATCCACTGTAGTATAAAAATAACACGATGATGTAAAGAGGACAATGGGTAGAATTGTCCCTTTTCTACCACTAAGAAGCTAGAAGACCTAAACAAGTCAACTTCTCTTATTTTCACCTATGAAATAAAGAAATTAAGTTAGAATATTACTAATATCTCCTTCAGTTAAAAAAATGCAATGAATTCAAAACAAAAGTTGCAGAAGAATGCAATGATACTCTTGTTCTCCACAGCTCCGTTTTATACCCATTAGAGCTTGCCTTCCCTCCACCAGCCTTCCCACATATTCAAATAAAATTAAAATTCTTATTCACAATTTGATTAAGAGTAACTCACACAAGGTCTAAATGAGACTTAGTATTATAGGACACTTGCATTTTTTAAAAGACCAGTTAAGCCACATGCATTTCTAATGAACAGAACCTAGTGAATGGTATACTCAGGGTGGGGGTGGGGGGCAATATGTATCTTTGAACAGAGAGTGACCCCACAGTTCACTTTTGGTCTCCTTATACTGCTCTGTTTTTCCTCAATTACATTTCCATTTTCCAAAAAGCATAATTAACAGAAACCGCTATAAACACTCTCCAATTTTTAATCTTTTAATATTCTTGCAATTGATTTGGCTTCTGCTTCTATCTTCACCACTAAATCACCTAAGAGGTAAAATAGCCAGTATTGCAGGACTCAGCATTGTAGCTGCACATTAGCTAAAGCTTCCTCATTTTAGGGCCTTCACACACACAGACAGAAGAATAATGGAAAGAAGCAGCATATGGAATGGTAAATTAAAATGATGGAGAAGAGCCAGTATTACTGTTTAAGATTTATTATGGGGAAGGAACACAGGCAAAGAATGAAAAGCAATAAATGAAGGAAGAAGCAAGGTGTTAGCTCTTTCGAGAGCAACAGGGAATATGGAAACGAAGTAGAAAATGAGGCCTTGATACAGCTGAGAAGTTACCTGTTTGTTGGGGGAGGGGTGTGTTTCTTTTGCTTTACTTGTTTAAAACGATCTACAATGAAGAATGGAAAAAGGAGAGTTGAGGATAATAAAGACAGAAACGAAAATGAAGAAGAAAAGAGAGAGAAAAGATGACAGAAACTGAATTTAAAAAAACAGAACAGAAAAAAAGAGAAAGAATTTGGAATGGAAGCAAGAATAAGAGAATGTACAATCCAGTCAGTGACAGAATATAAAGGATTTTACAATGGTGGTATACAAACATGAAAGCAGAAATGAGAGCACAGTAAAGGAAGAAAAAGAAAAAGAGTAGAAACCAAGAATGAGAGAGAACAGCAAAAACAAGAGTAGGAGAAATCAGAGCCAGCTGAGTTACAAACCAGCAGCATGTGTCTTTTTGTTTTGCTTTTTGTTTGTTCTTTTAAATAGGAACACAAAGTGGCGAGAGATCATGATAAAGAACAGCACCATCTGGGGCATGTTTTCATTGGCCTCTTAATGTACTGCAGGAAACAGAACCCCCAAAAAAGAATGTGGGTGGGGAGGGGGGGAGTGAAGCCAATGTGACAGCAACAGGAAGCAATAAAAAATGAGCCCAGTGGGTAGACAGCCATAGGATACAGGTGGTAAGCAGGAAGTTTCAGACTAAGCACATGATAGGCAAAAAAAAGAATTTCATAAAGCAAGGAAAATATAACAAACCCACCAAGGGGAAGTTATTAATTAATTCAATGTAAAAAAAAAAGACTGATCATGGGTCTTTGATGCCTCTTGCTTCACCCAACCACCTGGTCCTATCTAATAACCCCATGTTTGGATTTTACTCAATTCTATCTTATCTTTCAAATTTATTTCTCCCTACCCCTTGAGATACTGTGTTAGACATTACACAGTCAAGATTGAGATGGATCTGCCATCAGGAGCTCCCAATTAAACAGAGGAGTTGGATAAACACGAATTACTAAAATATGACTCTTGTCAGCACCCCAACTGAAAGTACACTTGGCCCTCCGTATCTGTGGGTTCTGCATCTTCAGACAGGATGGGCCAACTATGAAACTTGAGCATCCACAGATCTTGGTACTCGAGATGGGTTCTGGAACCATCCTCTGCCAATACCAAAGGATGACTGGAATTACTCCTGCAACTGAATGCTGTCTCTCTTATGGCTCCTATCACTTTCTAACTTGTACAACAGCTATCCCTTTTAAACTATAAACTCTTTAAGGATTAGAATTTCTCTTTTCTGACTAGTTTTTGTACTCAACCAAATCTAGCACAGTGTCTTATATATAATGTCTGTTCAATAACACTGTGATTTCTAATTTGGAATGTGGGGACCTCATAGAGAAGACCAGAGAAGGCATGGTACCCCATTCCAGCACTCTTGCCTGGAAAATCCCATGGATGGAGGAGCCCAGAAGGCTGCAGTCCATGGGGTCGCTGAGGGTCAGACACAACTGAGCGACTTCAAATTTACTTTTCACTTTCACACACTGGAGAAGGAAATGGCAACGCACTCCAGTGTTCTTGCCTGGAGAATCCCAGGGACGGGGGAGCCTCGTGGGCTGTCGTCTATGGGGGTCACATAGAGTTGGACACAACTGAAGGGACGTAGCAGGAGTAGCAGCATGGAGAAGACAATACTGGGCAAGACCTTAAAAGATTAGAAAGACTAAAATCGACAGATATGGAGGCACACTACTGTCAAAAAAAAAAAGGGAGGGAACATAAAGTAGGCTGAGGAGAAGTAACAGCAAGTTAATTCTGTGACAGGGCACTAGCCAAGAAGTTGAGACTGGCTAAAGTGTGGAGTAGAAAAATGAAGACAGAAACCACTAGGCTGATATATTACTGGGTTTGATATAAAAAGCAATTACAGTTAAAACATTTTTGAGACATTATTCAAATTTGCCCCTTAGAAAGATTATGTTCAGTCGCTTCAGTCATATCCAACTCTTTATGACCCCATGGACCACAGCCTGCCAGGCTCCTCTGTCCATGGGATTCTCCAGGCAAGAATACTGGAGTGGGTTGCCAAGCCCTCTTCCAGGCGATCTTCCCAATCCAGGGATCGAACCTGCATCTCCTGTGTCTCCTGCACTGCGAGCAGAATCTTTACCACTGAGCCACCAGGGAAGCCCTTAGAAAGATCAGTCTTGCTGTAACACCACTGGAGAAAAGAAAATGAAATGATTCAATCTGTGGAAGATTCACCAAATAAGTGATATTAGAGCTGGGTCTCACAGGATGAAGGCTCTTCAGGAAGATGAAATTAAATGAGAGAGACATAGTATGATAACATAAAAAGGCATAACAGATTCTGGGACTGATAGGAAGTCCAGAGTGGCTGGAGAACAGAGTATTCATAGAAAAGATATAAAGACTCTAAAGAGAGACTAAGATTATATTATGAGGGACACTACAGTTTCTTATTTGATTACACATTTTATAATTTTCAGGGATAAAAAGCACCCATATTGCTTACAGTCATAAAATCAAGTGATGGGTGATTCAACAATTATTTCTGTTCACATATTCAATGAGACACTGCCTAGAGTAGATGAAGTGTACACAACCCTACTTCCAAACATTTCACTGCTATGCCAAAGAGAAAAACAGTCCCATTTGTCAAGAATCCAGATCATGCAGATAAGATTCCTGGAAATCTTTTGAACAAAATAGCAAATCCAGAATAGTGGAATTGTTATTCTGACTTTCCAAACAGAAAAGACTACTGGGTGGGAAATAGAGCCATTCATTTATGCAAAGAATTGTTTTAAATTGTTACAGCAGGTCACAAAACAGTGTATTCTTTTGGATACTGCACACTTCATGACAGTTATACATCTGAATTCATGATACTGGGAAGAGCAGTGTTTTTGTTTCATGAAAACGTCCATTGTATCATTCTTCCCAAACCATATTCCATCACTCATCACAAGTTAACATCAAGTGCTTTAAATAACACTTTCAATAATGTGAACTCTGTTCTTGTTATACTTTAGTATAACTTCCTGTGTCTTTGACATATTCAAGAAGTGAAACTTATGCATAGTATGTTTATATTATTCTCTCCTTAGCAAAAGCTCACAGACAATGTCAGGTCTGAAGCGATAAGAGCTGCTTCCAGGACATGAATTCTCATGAGGATTAGGCAACCACCATCTGGGGCTCTAGAGTTTATCTGTAGCAGCTGCCTTCAGAGTATCACACTAGAAGGGACCAAAAAAAATGTAATTCTAAAGTGTTTAACAACTTGCTTTACCTTGCTTTGACCCCTGTTCTGAATTGCTGTTCTCCTCCCTTATAAGAATAACCAAAGAAAGTGACTTCTTAACAAAATACAAGCAATTTATAACAGTATTAAATGCTCAACTGACAAGTACATCATGCACTTAAATTTTAATGTTACACTATTTAACAACATGAATTTTCATAATTATCCAATCATTTTAATAATCACCTAACATCATTAACCAAAGCTCAATTCTTCAAAAAAAAAAAAACCGCATATTACAAATTTTAAAATTTCTACTTAAGACAAAAAGTTTAGATTCTAACTATTTAACAATATCCTGAATTATTTTGGGAGAATTTTTAATGTGTTAAATGGCATTAAAATAATCATAATACTATACTACACAGAAGCTAAATACATATAAATCAAATATTTATATATTAATAAAATAGTGAGCTCATAAATGAACACACTAGGGGAAAAAGTTAATTTTAAACATTCAGTTTTAAATAGTAACCTACTAAAACTGATTAATATATTTTAACTTTTATAGTGCTAAAACGGGTTTTAATGAAAAAGAGCTAGACATCAAACAAAAACGTAATAGGAAATGTAAAACAACGTATTTTCTAAGAGTTCTCTTCTCATAAGTCTCAAAATCATTGCACCACTAAAAATATACCTGTTTCTTAAAATTAAGTCCCCTTTCAATCAAATACTCTTATCTGCTACAAAATCATAAGTCACATTTGTTGACTATTCTTTGGCAAAGGATTTCTCAAGTTAGATAGACAATATTACTGTTAGTTCTAGTAGAGATCTGGCAAAGTGGCTGCATCTGTAGATATTAACTCCACTCTTATAAGTAGCTTTGTAAAAAAGAATTATTCTTTCACTGCTCATTCAAAATACACAACAAACCTATCTCATAGCAGACAGCATGACCCAGGGATACAAAAGGCAGGTTTGAGTGAGGCAAAATCATAAAATTGTAGATTACAAGATTTCTGAGATATCTTCCATAAATCTACATATACTTACATCTCTAAGCCTGGCTCATTCTAGTCCAATTTCATGAAGTACCTTGATAATTTCTTCATTTAAATCAACAGTAACTCAAATTCAACTAAAACTAAATTCAACATCTAAAACTAAACTCACAACCTTATGTCTAAACTGGCTCTTCCTCCCAAATTCTCTATTTCTATTGGTGGTAGAATCATCTTAAAAAATCACTTAGACTTACAACCTCAAAATTCTTTTTCAGTCCTCTCTCATCAATCCTTTTGTCAAGCCATCAAGCCCTGTTGACTCTTATCTCAAAACTATTTTGGCAATCTTTTATTTTCAATACTGCCTTTGCCAACCTAGTATAAGTTACCCCTCACATTTAGGGCTGAACTGTTTTTGCAGGTAGTATCTCTCCTACCTAATTAACATACACATCACCACCAATTCTCCTTATTTAAAATGCCATTCCTTTTCCTCCACATAGTCAAAGTCTCTCTATACCAGATTCTCCAGAATTCAACTCAGCTGTATCTTTCTCCATGCAAATTCCATATTTATTCCATAACAAAGTCATTTTCCCACTTGCCGAACTGTTACATTAGGCACAATATACACTGGTTTGCAAGATCACATCACAAATATTAATTCTTGGTGGTATTTTTCATGTATGTTATGGTAAATAGATGGGGAAACAGTGGAAACAGTGGCTGACTTTATTTTGGGGGTCTCCAAAATCACTGCAGATGGTGACTGCAGCCATGAAATCAAAAGACACTTGCTCCTTGGGAGGAAAGTTATGACCAATCTAGACAGCATATTAAAAAGCAGAGATATTACTTTGTCAACAAAAGTCCATCTAGTCAAGGCTATGGTTTTTCAAGTAGTCATGTATGGATGTGAGAGTTGGACTATAAAGAAAGCTAAGCATCAAAGAATTGATGCTTTTGAACTGTGGTGTTAAGAGAAGACTCAAGAGTCCCTTGGACTGCAAGGAGATCCAACCAGTCCATCCTAAAGGAGAACAGTCCTAGGTGTTCACTGGAAGGACTGATGTTGAAGCTGAAACTCCAATACTTTGGCCACCTGATACGAAGAGCTGACTCATTTGAAAAAACCCTGATGCTGGGTAAGACTGAGGGCAGGAGAAGGGGACGACAGAGGATGACATGGTTGGATGGCATCACCAACTCAACAGACATGAGTTTGGGTAACTCCAGGAGCTGGTGAGGGACAGGGAGACCTGGCATGCTGCGATCCATGGGGTCGCAAAGAGTAGGACACGACTGAGTGACTAAACTGAAGTGAACTGAAGGTGGGAAGAGACTAAACAAAAGAACTATATTGTATGTTTTTCTGCAATGCCTATAGTGGCTTGTAAAATAACAGATACTTGTTCACTGAATTTTTTAACAAAGCCTTGCAGACACTTAGGTATGTAATGCAGTGTGCTTTAAGAGGGCTTGGCCTTTATTAAAGATACCAGAATCCAAGAAATTCAAGATCTAGTTCTGCAATACCTAAGTGAGAGTAGGCAGGGACAAAAATCCAATCACATACGAAGATATCCTTTGGAGACAGAATCTACATATATAGCTGCTTGTAATATAATACTAAGTATTCTAAGTGGGATTTTTCTCTTAAATTCTTCATATTTCTTAGGGATTCAATTCATTACCGAAGCTGTGGATTTATGGGATTTACATTCTTAAAACCAATTCCAGCATAATTTCACACAGAAGCCTTTCTGAAGTTAACCAGGACAATATCCAAAATAAATCTTCCCTTTGAAAAGAATAAATGAAGATAATAAATATATCATTTAAACTTTAAGCATAATGTCTGTGCAAACCCAAATTCCACCCCAATCCTCTCCATCCTCTAGAATCTGTATTAATACTTTTTCAGATGTGTTTCTGGAATACTATTACTCCAAATAGTTCAATTCTCTATACCAAAATCCCCAGTTTTCACCCTGCATGCTTCTCTACCTATATGATTGAAGCTTCTTGAGTTAACAAGGTTCTTTCTGTTTAACTCTACTCTACCTTACTGTCTTACTAAGCAGAATCTTAAAGTCTCTCATCGACCTCTGTACTATCTCCTAAAACAAGGTAAAGCCTAGTATTTCAATCTGGGTTCTAACCATCATTCAATTTTCTCTTAAAAATAATGACCCAATAAGAGCAGTATTTTCCTCTATATTCAAATGTTACTATGGTGTAAATGATAAATACCAATAAAGTAGTGCTGGGCCAATTTTTATAGCATGTTCTCAATATGTAACACTAACTACAAGATCAATCAGAGTGCTTAATTGTGTGGTATAGGCAAGTAAAGTGAAAGAGGAGTTCAAAGAGTAGTATCAATGCCTAAGTGATTCTGAGAATCATAATGAACAGCAGAAAGGGGCTAAACCTTCAGTACAATCTTTCAATTCGAAGATGAGGAAAATAAGGTCACAAAGGTCACACAGGAATAGCTACAATGGAGAATATGAGATTTCAGGTAAGGTGATAGATTTGGACTGACTATAAGGGGGAGAAAGAAATTCCTGAGAGCAGAGAAAAGTAAAACAATGGAAACAATCTCAATTAATCAACCTTCTAGGGAAGAAAGAATTAATATCTATATGTAGCAGTATCCATGTGCAGATACTGTGCTAAGTACATTTCACAGGTTCTCATTCACTCCTAATGAATAATCTTTGTACTATAATCTCCACTTTTTATAGCAGAGAAACTGAGGCTAACACTGTCCAAAATGAAAGAAAAACCTCTAATCTATCTGAATCCAGTCTATCCACTTACTACAGTCTTTCTGCCAGAGTATATTTCCACATCTTTTTTAAGACAACTCTTCAGTATCTCTTTGATCTTGATTGGCCTTATCATCACATTGTCACCCATTTACTGGATCTGACTACCTAGCTAATATTGCTTCTATCAATGCAAACTAAAATGTATTCTTGTGCTCAGTTGCTCTGTCGTGTCCAACTCTCTGCAACCCCATAGATTACAGCCCACCAGGTTCCTCTCTATCCATGGGATTATCCTGGCAAAAATTCTAGAGTGGGTTACCATTTCTTTCTCCAGGGAATCTTCCTGACCCTGGGATTGAACCTGCATCTCCTCTACTGGCAGGCAGATTCTTTACTACTGAGCCACCTGTGAGCCTCAAAATGTATCCTTAAATTGTCATAAACAAATAAACGTCCTCCAGAAAAAGAGAAATCCAACACAACATGCATAGGAAACATGTGGCACCCATAAGGCACTGGAGTTACCTATGTACCTCTCTGACAAACATACAGTTACTCAGATGAGTGCCTCTTATGAAACAACTCATTCATTCATGGGCCCATCCTCAGCAAAGAATGAAGTAATTATCTTCTACTTTACCATAAAAACTGAGAATAATTTATCAAGGGAAAAAAGGACACTTAACAAGAGTAAAAAAGAAAATCAGAAGTGGGGAGTAGGAAGGAGAGGAAAAATTATTTTGGGTGGCTAGAAGATGTTGGTGGTCTTTTATTGGTACCAGTTATCTGTAAAACAGGTTTTGAAAACTAGAGACTGACTAAATACACATTCTGTCCCTTGGTCTGTATCTAAGAGAACATGATAAACACATAATACAGATTCTAAAGTTTAGGCTAATCCTAGGAATATAGATGAACATCCTTAAATGTGATTTAGGAATATGTCTAACTGACACATGGCTTGAAAGGTAAGAAGGCTACTAAAAGTTTGAGACAGAAGAGAAAATAAAATTCTGCATAGGGGTAAATGCAAGATGAAGCTGGAAAACAAGAAATTCTGGGAAATGAGTACTTTGGTTGATGAGGTAGAAACAATAAGTCTTGAATGCAAATGTAAGGAATAGGAAAATCAGTACTGTGTGAGATGGATTTATATCATGGAAAAAGTGAACCAGAAGACTAAAAATTTAAGCCAACAATCCTTACTAAGGGCTGTGTGTCAGGCATTCTGCTATACATATACCAAAGAAACAAAGATTTCTGGCAATCACTATATTCAAGAATTCAAAGTCTAGTGAGACTAATATATATAATCACATTATATAACCATCACAAAACTTTTATACAACAGTAATATTCATCAAGTGCTAAAGATTAATATAATAATTATTTGGTGGGTAAGACTGGAAATGATCTCATAAAGGAGACACATTTGAGCCATGCCTTGAAAGATACATACAATTTTCTCAGGCAGAGACTGGGAGAGTCAGAGAATTAACCAGGCCTTATTTGGGGAGACACAATGAGATCAGAAGGAAAGAAACAGATACTAAACTTACAGTAAATTATGCTTTCTAAAAAAGAGAAAATGAGCAGGAGCCAGTAATTCCATTGCTAGGTATATACTCAAGAGAATTAAGAAGTCGATGGAAAACTTGCACACAAATGTTCACAGCAGGATTACTCCTAGTAGCCAAAAAGTAAAAACCCAAGTATCCATGAACTGATGAATGGTTAAACAAAATGTGGTACACCCATACAATAAAATATTCAGTCATAAAAAGGCATTAACTTCTGAAATATGCTACTGCAACATGGATGAACCTTGAAAACACGGTAAGGCAAAGAAGCCAGACAAAAAGAACCACGTATCAAATAAATCTATACGAAATGTCCATTAGTGGTTGCCTTGAGCTGAGAGTTTTGGGGATACTGGTGGAGTGATGGCAATGGGGATTCCTTTTTGGAGTGATAAAATGTTTTCGTATTAATTACAGTGTGGTGGTGGTGTTTAGTCGCTAAGTCAAATCTGACTCCTTATGGAACCCATGGACTACAGCTTGCCAGGCTCCTCTGTCCATGGGATTTTTCAGATAAGAATACTGGAGTGGGCTGCCATTTCCTTCTCCAGGAGATCTTCCTGATCCAGGGACTGAACCTACGTCTCCTGCTTGGCAAGCAGATTCCTTACTGGAGCCACCACGGAAACCCCAAAGATGGCTTGTTGTTGCTTAGTTATTATGTTGTGATGTTGTTATTTAGTAATTATGGTGAATGTTGCACAGTTCTGTGAATAGGCTAAAAACCAATGAATGGTACATTGTAAATGGATGAATTATATCTCAGTAAATCTGTTATTTAAAAAACTCTGAGAGAGTAAAAAGGTACAAGACTACTCCCCACACATACATACACACACACATAGGGCTAATTCTTTGAGGGAAGCTTACAAAGAGGTTTGGAGGTAAGCTAAACAGCTTTAACTTACTGCTCTGAAAGTCTGGACTGAAACTAGAACTTGTTTTTTTTTTAGTATTTATTCATCCATCTCAGTACAGTTCAACTCTGTACTATTACAGCACATAGTGAATGCTCCATAAATATGTTACTTGGTAGTACATATAAAATATTATATGAAACAAAGGGGAAAATTCAACAGCGTGAATAGAGAGGCTGCATAAGCACAAAGGCTGTCTCTTATACACATCTGCCATGCCTTGAAAGATACATACAATTTTCTCAGGCAGAGACTGGGACAGTCAGAGAATTAACCAGGCCTTATTTGGGGAGACACAATGAGATCAGAAGGAAAGAAACAGATACTAAACTTACAGTAAATTATGCTTTCTAAAAAAGAGAAAATGAGCAGGAGCCAGTAATTCCATTGCTAGGTATATACTCAAGAGAATTAAGAAGTCGATGGAAAACTTGCACACAAATGTTCACAGCAGGATTACTCCTAGTAGCCAAAAAGTAAAAACCCAAGTATCCATGAACTGATGAATGGTTAAACAAAATGTGGTACACCCATACAATAAAATATTCAGTCATAAAAAGGCATTAAGTTCTGAAATATGCTACTGCAACATGGATGAACCTTGAAAACACGGTAAGGCAAAGAAGCCAGACAAAAAGAACCACGTATCAAATAAATCTATACGAAATGTCCATTAGTGGTTGCCTTGAGCTGAGAGTTTTGGGGATACTGGTGGAGTGATGGCAATGGGGATTCCTTTTTGGAGTGATAAAATGTTTTCGTATTAATTACAGTGTGGTGGTGGTGTTTAGTCGCTAAGTCAAATCTGACTCCTTATGGAACCCATGGACTACAGCTTGCCAGGCTCCTCTGTCCATGGGATTTTTCAGATAAGAATACTGGAGTGGGCTGCCATTTCCTTCTCCAGGAGATCTTCCTGATCCAGGGACTGAACCTACGTCTCCTGCTTGGCAAGCAGATTCCTTACTGGAGCCACCACGGAAACCCCAAAGATGGCTTGTTGTTGCTTAGTTATTATGTTGTGATGTTGTTATTTAGTAATTATGGTGAATGTTGCACAGTTCTGTGAATAGGCTAAAAACCAATGAATGGTACATTGTAAATGGATGAATTATATCTCAGTAAATCTGTTATTTAAAAAACTCTGAGAGAGTAAAAAGGTACAAGACTACTCCCCACACATACATACACACACACATAGGGCTAATTCTTTGAGGGAAGCTTACAAAGAGGTTTGGAGGTAAGCTAAACAGCTTTAACTTACTGCTCTGAAAGTCTGGACTGAAACTAGAACTTGTTTTTTTTTTAGTATTTATTCATCCATCTCAGTACAGTTCAACTCTGTACTATTACAGCACATAGTGAATGCTCCATAAATATGTTACTTGGTAGTACATATAAAATATTATATGAAACAAAGGGGAAAATTCAACAGCGTGAATAGAGAGGCTGCATAAGCACAAAGGCTGTCTCTTATACACATCTGCCATGCCTTGAAAGATACATACAATTTTCTCAGGCAGAGACTGGGACAGTCAGAGAATTAACCAGGCCTTATTTGGGGAGACACAATGAGATCAGAAGGAAAGAAACAGATACTAAACTTACAGTAAATTATGCTTTCTAAAAAAGAGAAAATGAGCAGGAGCCAGTAATTCCATTGCTAGGTATATACTCAAGAGAATTAAGAAGTCGATGGAAAACTTGCACACAAATGTTCACAGCAGGATTACTCCTAGTAGCCAAAAAGTAAAAACCCAAGTATCCATGAACTGATGAATGGTTAAACAAAATGTGGTACACCCATACAATAAAATATTCAGTCATAAAAAGGCATTAAGTTCTGAAATATGCTACTGCAACATGGATGAACCTTGAAAACACGGTAAGGCAAAGAAGCCAGACAAAAAGAACCACGTATCAAATAAATCTATACGAAATGTCCATTAGTGGTTGCCTTGAGCTGAGAGTTTTGGGGATACTGGTGGAGTGATGGCAATGGGGATTCCTTTTTGGAGTGATAAAATGTTTTCGTATTAATTACAGTGTGGTGGTGGTGTTTAGTCGCTAAGTCAAATCTGACTCCTTATGGAACCCATGGACTACAGCTTGCCAGGCTCCTCTGTCCATGGGATTTTTCAGATAAGAATACTGGAGTGGGCTGCCATTTCCTTCTCCAGGAGATCTTCCTGATCCAGGGACTGAACCTACGTCTCCTGCTTGGCAAGCAGATTCCTTACTGGAGCCACCACGGAAACCCCAAAGATGGCTTGTTGTTGCTTAGTTATTATGTTGTGATGTTGTTATTTAGTAATTATGGTGAATGTTGCACAGTTCTGTGAATAGGCTAAAAACCAATGAATGGTACATTGTAAATGGATGAATTATATCTCAGTAAATCTGTTATTTAAAAAACTCTGAGAGAGTAAAAAGGTACAAGACTACTCCCCACACATACATACACACACACATAGGGCTAATTCTTTGAGGGAAGCTTACAAAGAGGTTTGGAGGTAAGCTAAACAGCTTTAACTTACTGCTCTGAAAGTCTGGACTGAAACTAGAACTTGTTTTTTTTTTAGTATTTATTCATCCATCTCAGTACAGTTCAACTCTGTACTATTACAGCACATAGTGAATGCTCCATAAATATGTTACTTGGTAGTACATATAAAATATTATATGAAACAAAGGGGAAAATTCAACAGCGTGAATAGAGAGGCTGCATAAGCACAAAGGTTTAAAAAAACAAACCTCAATATACAGATCTCAGTGGACTACAGTAGAGGTATGCGGGTAGCTTATATCATTCAGGAAGTTCCCTCTCACTGAATCCTTTAAACTACAACTAAAAAAATATTTCATCAAATATATGGAATAATTGGGCTTTCCAGGTGACACTAGTGGTAAAGAATTTACCTTTACATTCACTTGACACGCAGAAGATGGAAGAGACTCAGGTTCGATCCCTGAGTGTGTAAGAGCCTCTGGAGGATGAAATGGCAACCCACTCCAGTATTCTTGCTGGGAGAATCCAATGGACAGAGGAGCCTGGCTGGGCTACAGTCTATGAGGTTGCAAAGCATCAGACACAACTGAGCATCTGAACACTCTGGGATAATTATCCTTCTGAGATGAAAATATGACTTTCCCAACATCTTTTTTTTTTTTTGGTCTGTGAGGTACCAAAATGCAGAAAATTTTTCTATTTTAAGAGACTAATTAGTTCATAAAAGTAGTTCTATTACAATGTATGATTAACACAGTACAAAAGTGTAATAGTAACCATCAGAAATTTTTGAAGTTACAAATGCTTTCTGAAGCCATCTGACTTATTACTTGTCAAACCACTTCCTCTGTTAGAATGTATTTTTCTGAATTAAAAAAAATTCTTTTTTAATTTGGGCAATACAAAGATGTAGCTTTCAGTTCATAGTCAAAGATAAAATAAGAATTGCAAACTGAAAAACAATTTCACTTTCATTGAAATCAATTCAATAGCTCATTATTCAAAAGCATATGTTCATCTATACAAATAAACTTTCATTTCTAAGTTTCTATTTGATGCTAAAATCCTAAAACAGCCCCGAAGTTTCACCACAATTCAGCTGCTAAGGAAAAGCTAATGCTTCCCATGACTAAATGGATTAATTCTTTAGCCCAAACACAATTACTGTTCTCCACACTGTTCCATTGAACATCTAAATAAGCATCCCAAAGCTTATTTCATTCAAAGAAAAGATCCAGACCAAAGAATAATCCCAATGTATGAAGTTTACATTTTGTGTAAAGTTTTTTTAAGAAGAGAAAAATCCATAAGTGGTAATCAGGAAAAGAAATGAGTCATTTTAGACAGGTGTAGGGATGACATCTGTTGACTAGCAGATATCTTTGTTGAAGTAGGGTTGTGCAGATTCCAGTAGATGTCTTTTTCTCAAACCAACTAATTTTTCTTACTTAGTTCCTGAATCAAGGCTTTTCCACTGCTGATACACAGGTTAGCAGTAAAAAGAATAATTCTTTGAAAACAGTCTGTTACATGGAAAGAGATACACATTGCATCTGATTCCTTTTCTTGTTTAAAAGTTTTCAACTTCAACCATGTATGAAGAGTGCTTACAGTCATGCTTATTAAACATTCTATTCTCCAATATATTTTTAAATATCAAAAACATATACCTGATCTAGTGGTGGGGTCAGGGAATGGACTGTCGGGGAGACAGTCCAACATGCAGCTGTATTTGAATAATGCTCTATGAATTAACAGGTATTAATTTCAGACCAGGATTCTGACAATGACAAATCATCTGATAATGGGATGGGCTGCCATTTTATTATTTGTTGCTACTGAGATGTTTGCACAAGGACTAGGTGGCCATGTCCACTATGCTGCAGGAAGAAAGAACAACTATATAAGGGAGTTTAGACTAGATAACCTATAGTTTATTCTCTTATGTTAGAGTCTCTTCTGACTTTTAAGACTGGTCATTCAGCGTCCACTCCTCTTTATCTATAGCTGTGAAATTATAGCTGCTTTTCCACCTGTTTAACGTCTCTTGGGAGATTCCTGTTGTCAAATTACTGCTGCAACATCAGTTGCTAAGATAATTTTTAGCTCTTTATGACACTAAAGGATTATTTACTATTAGCTGGCTTTCCACAGCTGTGCCCCAAAGGGCTTTCAGTAACAATGCAAATGTATCTTCACAAGATCAAACTATTTAGCTCTGGTCACCTAATGAAGGCTGAATTAATGGAAGGGCGTCCTTGCATTACTAGACTGCTGCAAGTGGATAGGCTGAATAGTCTGTATAAGCTTTATATCATGGAGTTTTCAGGTTTTCTTCCTTAGGACAGAAATGAAAATAAAATGTTGAATTCCTACCCAGTTTTGATTGGTGTTAGGGTTCATCAATGGAGATGTGTATAAGAGACAGCCTTTAAACTACAACTAAAAAAATATTTCATCAAATATATGGAATAATTGGGCTTTCCAGGTGACACTAGTGGTAAAGAATTTACCTTTACATTCACTTGACACGCAGAAGATGGAAGAGACTCAGGTTCGATCCCTGAGTGTGTAAGAGCCTCTGGAGGATGAAATGGCAACCCACTCCAGTATTCTTGCTGGGAGAATCCAATGGACAGAGGAGCCTGGCTGGGCTACAGTCTATGAGGTTGCAAAGCATCAGACACAACTGAGCATCTGAACACTCTGGGATAATTATCCTTCTGAGATGAAAATATGACTTTCCCAACATCTTTTTTTTTTTTNCACCTATATTAATGCACTCCTAATAAGTACAACAGACAAAAAAGAAGCTTGTGGAAAATATGTTAAGATGTTTGAACAGGACTCTTATGACAAATTAGAAAGACATAAAAATAAGTATTATTTTACACAGGAAAAGATTTAGTTATCATACTTATCTGCAAAGCAAAAATTGCAAAGGATTCCAGTGTCTGAAATGTTTTTCTAAATCTGCCCACTTAATATACCACAGTCTCATAATGTAACACTTAAATTGTCAAGGATATGATCCAAAATAACATGACACATGAAGAGATAAGCATATCTCATTTTATGAGAAAAGATAATTAACAGATGTTAACATGATATAACACAAGTGATAAATTTATCTGATAAAAACTTTAAAAAGAAGCTACTATGAAAATGCAAGTAAAAATAAATACTCTTAAAATGAATGGGAAGATGGAAAATCTCTTCAAAGAAATAAAAGATATAACCACACAAAAGAAAAACTTAAAAACTAAAAAAATATAGTAACAAATATGAAAATCCCTTCAGATAGGCTTAACAGCTGAATAAATATGACAGAGGAAATAGCTAGTGACCTTGAAGACAGTAATAGAGAATATCCATTCTGAACAAGGAGACAAAATTTTAGAAGGCCAAAAACTTCAGCGAATTATGTGGCATTAACTAGAGATCTATATTCAGAAATTAAAATATTGAGGAAATAATGCCTGAGAAGGGCTTCCCAGGTGGCTCAGTGGTAAAGAATCTGCTGCAATATGGGAGGCATGGGTTCACCCCTGGGTTGGGAAGATCCCTAGAGAAGGAAATGGCAACCCACTCCAGTACTCTTGCCTGGGAAATCCCATGGACACAGGAGTCTGGCGGACTACAGTCCATGGGGTCACAAAAGAGTAGGACACAACAACAATAACAATGGCTGAAAACTCAAATTTTCATCTTTACTTTTGTTACTTACAGAAGAATAAAATTGGAATGACTGTGAGAATTTCTCATCAGAAACCACAGAGGTCAGAAGCAAATGGAATGACATTTTTAAGTCCTGGTAGAAATGAACTGTAAATCCCAAATTCTATACTCAGGGAAAACATGCTTTCAGGAATGAAAGAGGAAAAAAAGATAATCTCTGGTGAAGGAAAACTAAGAGAATTCATTACCAGTAGGTTTGCTCTCAAAGAACTGCCAAGGGAAATTCTTCAGAAAGAAACAATATGACACCAGAACGAAACTTGAACACTAGGAATGAGATGAGCGACAGAATCGGTCATTCTCCTCAACACCTTTAAAATATTTTAGAAAACAGAAAGCAAAACGTTAAAGGGTTTTTCAACACCTGTACATTTAATACGGCTTCCCTGATGGCTCAGAGGTTAAATAAAGCATCTGCCTGCAATGCGGGAGACCTGGGCTTGATCCCTGGGTTGGGAAGATCCCCTGGAGAAAGAAATGGCAACCCACTCCAGTATTCTGACTGGAGAATCCCATGGACGGAGGAGCCTGGTGGGCTACAGTCCATGGGGTCGCAAAGAGTGACTTCACTTTCACGTTTAATACAGAACACAAAAACTATATCAAACCACCTCAACTCAAAACATGGCAAAAAGACTGCAAAATAGCTGCTTGCACCTTTTAAGAGCAACTGTGTAAAAAAATCTGATTTCCATAGATCTTTAACTGTACCTTTTCCACATTTTCCTCATTTTCATTGATCTTTTCCTCTCCCAAAGTAGAAACAATGACACCAAAGAGCTTGTGAGTATCTGTTTGTGCAGGATACTGTCAAGACCATAAGCTGAAAGAGTTTCTTTGCCCTTTTAGGAGCTGACAAACTATTCGAACCCAACATAAAAGAAATTATATATAATGAGATTAAAACAAATTCTTTATAATGAGGTCAAATAAAATACACATTTTATGCCAGTAAAATAACAGAGTATTTATTTTACAAAAAGAAAAAAGCTGAACAAGATTCCCTGGGCCATTATTTTTGTCTTATTTTAGAATGGCAAGTTATTCCTGACAGAAAAATATGCTTACCTTTTGGAAGTCAGACCTCCTTTTGAGTTCCAAATTGGAGAAAAGAGACTATCTATTCCATTTTATAAATTCCAGCTAGGTTATTCAGGGGGTGCAATTTCAGATACACAAACATAAATACTTTGAAGAAATGCCAAAATCATCCCCCATGAATTAACTAAAGCCTAATTTTAGAAACAAATCATTTCATCTTTAATTCATCTTGTTCGTCCTTAAAGACTTTATTCTTGGCCTGCAGAAAAAAGTGACTTTGTTAATATTCTAAGATTATGAATTTTGTTTACTTTTAAGTAAAATTCATGATATTCCATAATACTAATACATTCTGAAAATGTAGGCAAACTTCAGTTACTGCCAACTGTCCTTGATGTAACACCCTAAAGATTAAACAGTATAATGTCATATATAAATCCTATTATAGCATATAATCTCTAAATTACATTCAAAGGGATAAAAATATACTGCATACTAATGAACTTTACATTTTCACAACACTCTTTTCATACTGAATGTGCGAATCTAGTTCCTTTGGATGAAAGTTTATGAAAATCCATCTCTCATAGCTATTAAGTAAAATATATTCTGCTTATCTCTGGAATCAGTTACTTTGAAAATGATGTCAATCTTAGAAGTGGATTAACATCTCTCAATTCGCCCTCCTCAAATTTTAAGATTTAGTGATAAGCTATCCACAAGAGGTGGGAAAGGAAGATAAAATTAAAGAATACCTAAAAGTAAAAAATATTAAACATATATTTGACAGTATGTTCAGAACACATTTTTAATACTGTGAAAAAAATGAAAGGTAAAAGGTTAACAAAAAAGATTCCTTCCCACTCAAAAATCTCACCATAAACGGGCATTCTTTGGAAGGAATGATGCTAAAACTGAAACTCCAATACTTTGGCCACCTCATGCAAAGAGTTGACTCATTGGAAAAGACTCTGATGCTGGGAGGGATTGGGGGCAGGAGGAGAAGGGGACGACCAAGGATGAGATGGCTGGATGGCATCACTGACTTGATGGGCGTGAGTCTGAGTGAACTCCAGGAGTTGGTGATGGACAGGGAGGCCTGGCGTGCTGCAATTCATGGGGTCGCAAAGAGTCGGACAAGACTGAGTGACTGAACTGAACTGAACAAAAGGGCAAGATTTTGCTCAGGGCTCATTTTTCTGAGCAACAAGGGTGAGAAATCATACAACCTCCCAAATGTCAGAAATAAACATGCAACAGATTTACTGCATAATACAAGATGTTAAGCAAATTGAAATTTTGAAAATTAAATATAAGGAATACAAACTCCTATTCTCTCAAGTACATTGAATCGTGTCCCTTTCAAAAAGGATATGTCCAAATTGTAACCCCCCAGTACCTGTGACAGATGATAGAAGTAAAGTCCAATGCTGTAAAGAGCAACACTGCATAGGAACCTGGAATGTCAGGTCCACGAATCAAGACAAATTGCAAGTGCTCAAACAGGAGATGGGAAGAGTAAACATCAACATTTTAGGAATCAGGGACTAAAATGGACTGGAATGGGTGAATTTAACTCAGATGACCACTGTATCTACTACTGTGGGCAGGAATCCCTTAGAAGAAATGGAGTGGCCATCATAGTCAACAAGAGAGTCAGAAATGCAGTACTTGGATGCAATCTCAAAAATGACAGAATGATCTTTTGTTTCCAAGGCAAACCATTCAATACACATTAATCCAAGTCTACACCCTGACCAATAATGCTGAAGAAGCTGAAGTTGAACAGTTCTATGAAGACCTACAAGACCTTCTAGAACTAGCACCCAAAAAAAGATATTCTTTTCATTATAGGGGACTGAAATGCAAAAGTCAGAAGTCAAGAGATACCTGGAGTAACAGGCAAATTTGGCCTTGGAGTACAAAACGAAGCAGGGCAAAGGCTAACAGAGTTTTGCCAAGAGAATGCACTGGTCATAGCAAACACCCTGTCCCGGTAACACAGGAGAAGACTCTACACGTGGACATCACGAGATGGTCAGTACGAAAATCAGATTCATTATATTCTTTGCAGCCAAAGATAGAGAAGCTCTCAATACAGTCATCAAAAACAAGACCGGGAGCTGACTGTGGCTAAGATCATGAACTCCTTATTGCCAAATTCAGACTTAAATCAAATAAAGTACAGAAACACTAGGCCATTCAGGAAAACACCTAAATCAAATCCCTTATGATTATACAGTGGAAGTGACAGATTCAAGGGATTAGATCTGATAGAGTGCATGAAGAACTATGGATGGAGGTTCGTGACACTGTACAGGAGGCAGGGATCAAGATCATCCCCAAGGAAAAGAAACGCAAAAAGGCAAAATCATTGTCTGAGGAGGCCTTACAAATAGCTGTAGAAAGAAGAGACGCTAAAGGCAAAGAAGAAAAGGAAAGCTACACCCATTTGAATGCAGAGTCCCAAAGAATAGGAAGGAGAGATAAGAAAGTCTTCCTCTGTGATCAGTGCAAAGAAATAGAGGAAAACAACAGAATAGGAAAGACTAGAGATCTCTTCAAGAAAATTAGAGATACCAAGGAATGTTTCATGGAAAGACAGGCTCAAAAAAGAACAAGAATGGTATGGACTTAACAGAAGCAGAAGATATTAAGAAGACGTGGCAAGAATACACAGAAAAAGTGAAAAGTGAAAGTGAAGTCACTCAGTCGTGTCTAACTCCTTGCGACCCCACAGAGCTTACCAGGCTCCCCCATCCATGGGATTTTGTGGGCAAGGGTACGGAAGTGGGTTGCCATTTCCTTCTCCAGAGGATCTTCCCAACCCAGGGATCGAATCCAGGTCTCCCACATTGCAGGCAGACGCTTTACCCTCTGAGCCACTAGGGAAGCAGAATACACTCTATACAAAAAAGATCTTCAAGACTCATATAATCATGATGGTGTGATCACTCACCTAGAGCCAGACATCCTGGAATGCGAAGTCAAGTGGCACTTAGGAAGCAACACTACAAACAAACTAGTGGAGGTGATGGAATTTCGGTTGAGCTATTTCAAATCCTAAAAGATGATGCGATGAAAGTGTTGCACTCAATATGCCAGCAATATTGGAAGACTCAGCAGTGGCCACAGGACTGGAAAAGGTCAGTTTTCATTCCAATTCCAAAGAAAGGTAATGCCAAAGGATGCTCTAACCACCGCACAATTGTACTCATTTCACACACTAGCAAAGTCATGTCCAAAATTCTCCAACCCAGGCTTCAACAGTATGTGAACCATGAACTTCCAGACATTCAAGCTGGATTTACAAAAGGCAGAGGAACCAGAGATCAAGTTGCCAACACCCAATGGATCATCAACAAACCAAGAAAGTTCCAGAAAAATATCTACTTCTGTTTTATTGATTATGCCAAAGCCTTTGACTGTGTGGATCACGACAAACTGTGGAAAATTCTGAAAGAGATGGGAATACCAGACCACCTGACTTGCCCCTTGACAAATCTGTGTACAGGTTAGGAAGCAGTTAGCACTGGACATGAAACAACAGACTGGTTCCAAATCAGGAAAGGAGTACATCACGGCTGTACATTGTCACCCTGCTTGTTTAACTTATATACAGAGTACATCATGAGAAATGCTGGGCTGTATGAAACATAAGCTGGAATCAAGACTGCTGGGAGAAATATCAATAACCTCAGATATACAGGTGGCACCACACTTATGGCAGAAAGCGAAGAATTAAAGAACCTCTTGAGGAAAGTGAGAGTAAAAAAAGTTGGCTTAAAACTCAAATTCAGAAAACTAAGATCATGGCATCTGGTCCCATCACTTCATGAGAAATAGATGGAGAAACAGTGGAAACAGTGACAAATTTTATTTTGGGGGGGCTCCAAAATCACTGTGGATGGTGACTACAACCATGAAATTAAAAGATGCTTGCTCCTTGGAAGAAAAGTTATGACCAACATAGTCAGCATATTTAAAAGCTGAGATATTTCTTTGTCAACAAAGATACAACTAGTCAAAGCTATGGTGTTTCAGGAGTCATGTATAAATGTGAGACCTGGACTATAATGAAAGCTGAGCACTAAAGAATTGATGCCTTTGAACTGTGGTGTTGGAAAGCACTCTTGAGAGTCCCTTGACTGCAAGGAGATCCAACCAGTTAATCCTAAAGGAAATCAGTCCTGAATATTCATTGGAAGGACTGATGCTGAAACTGAAGCTCCAATACTTCGGCCACCTGATGTGAAGAGCTGACTCATTTGAAAAAACCTTGATGCTGGGAAAGATTGAAGGTGGGAGGAGAAGAGGACGACAGAGAATGAGATGGTTGGATGGCATCACCAACTCAACAGACATGAGTTTGAGTAGACTCCTGGAGTTGGTGATGGACAGGGAGGCCTGGCATGCAACAGTCCATGGGTCACAAAGAGTCAGACAAGACTGAGCAACCTAACTGAGTACCTGTGAATGAGAACTTAGTTGAAAATATGCTTCATGGAGAGAAGAATGTAAGAGAGCAAGAATATCAGTGAAAAGAACAGTTGGAAGGCTATGCAACAATCCATCAAAAAATCTTATCCAGGAGACCCCGAGGAACCCAGCAGGGTCACCATTTGCAGCGCAACATGGCAGGAGCTGGAGGAGGGAATGATATTCAGTGGTGTTTTTCTCAGGTGAAAGGAGCAGTAGACGATGATGTAGCAGAAGCAGATATAATTTCTACAGTAGAATTTAATCATTCTGGAGAGTTACTAGCAACCGGAGATAAAGGTGGTAGAGTTGTCATCTTTCAACAGGAGCAGGAGAACAAANCTAACTGTTTTTATTGATGCATGCGTGTGAGAGAAGAAGACAGAGACTATTTTAGCCGTTTTTTGCAACGGGAAAAATGGAGCTTCTATTTGCTGAGGTGAAAAAGTACAGGGACTGAGGAGAGACTAGGGAAGCTGAATCCAGTCTTCAGATCTGATTTCTTAGGATGTCTATGAAATATGGAAGACTCTCAATTACATCTCAATGAAGATGGGGTGGAATGGGGAAGCCAGAGCAAATAGTGTTAAGTCCTCCAGAGAGTCACAGAAATTAACTGAAATCTTGCAGAAAATGACTACAGAAGAGAAGAAGCGAGAAGGCCAAGCCCTCTTGTCAACAAAGTTTAAAGATCAGAAACATGTACTAACTAACACATGACACTATGCACCTAGCACTGTTCTCAAAGCTTTAGTACATACATAAAGTCATTTAATCCTCACAGCAAGCCTCCACTGTATAAATCACGAAACTGAAGCACAACAGGGTGGGATGATTTGCCTCAGTTCAGTTCAGTCCCTCAGTTGTATACGATTCTTTGCGACCTCATGAATCGCAGCACGCCAGGCCTCCCGGTCCATCACCAACTCCCGGAGTTCACTCAGATTCACGTCCANAGGAGGAGAAAGGGACAACCGAGGATGAGATGGCTGGATGGCATCACTGACTCGATGGATGTGAGTCTGAGTGAACTCTAGGAGTTGGTGATAGACAGGGAGGCCTGGTGTGCTGCGATTCATGGGGTCACAAAGAGTCGGACACAACTGAGCTACTGAACTGAACTGAAAGTGCTCAGAAAACTACAATAAATATTTATTTTTAATACTGAAATTTTACTCATACTTGCCTAGTAACCTGAAGCAAAAATGGATGTTGAGTTGAACCATATAAAGCTATTTTCGTAGATCAAAACACTTTCAGTGTATACCATTTTTTAATGATTTAACTGAATATAAAAGAGCAAGCTACTAAATTAAGTCACTAAGAAATGCCAGTGAACAAAACAGAAACAGATTCACAGGCACAGAGATCAGACTGCTGGTTACCAAGGGGACAGGAGTAGGAAGAGGGATAGACTGGGAGTTTGGGATTGGTAAATGCAAGCTATTATATTTAGAATGGATAAACAACAAGGCACTACTGTAAAGTACAGGGGAACTATATACAATCTCCTGGGATAAACCATAATGGAAAAGAATATTTAGAATGGATAAACAACAAGGCACTACTGTAAAGTACAGGGGAACTATATACAATCTCCTGGGATAAACCATAATGGAAAAGAATATTTTAAAGAAGGACTGTATATATGTATATAACTGAGATGGTTTGCTGTACAGCAGAGATTGGCACATCATCATAAATCAACTATACTTCAATTAAAAAAAAAAAAAGAATGCCAATGGGACCCAAAGGCTAAACAGCTAGAGTCAACCCAGCAACGTACTCAGCAGCTGTGAAATACAACTGAAGGTAAAGGACTTCTGCAGCATATTGAAAACAAACCATGTTTCAAGTAATAAAGGAGACAATTCAGTATGACTGACCCCTAAGACAACCTATATTTTACAGTGGATTGATTTCAAAAACTGAATTAATATTTTATATTCAAGTATCTAGTCTCCTCTGAGTCACAAAAGGAATGTTTTCACAATTTCAAAGGTACACATGGTACTATTATTTAATAAATTTTAAAATCCCTAATTTTGGCAACATGAACATTTTACAAAGCTAACGCTGGCTTATAAGATTCTTAATGCAAAAATTGCTAAGAAATATCTTAAATCAAACTAACGTATTATGTGAGACTTTATTTTGGGGGGCTCCAAAATCACTGCAGATGGTAACTGCAGCCATGAAATTAAAAGATGCTTACTCCTTGGAAGAAAGGTTATGACCAATCTAGACAGCATATTGAAAAGCAGAGACATTACTTTGTCAACAAAGGTCCATCTAGTCAAGGTTATGGTTTTTCAGTAGTCATGTATGGATGCAAGAGTTGGACTGTGAAGAAAGCTGAGCGCTGAAGAACTGACACTTTTGAACTGTGGTGTTGGAGAAGACTCTTGAGAGTCCCTTGGACTGTAAGGAGATCCAACCAGTCCATTCTAAAGGACATCAGCCCTGGGTGTTCTTTGGAAGGAATGATGCTAAAGCTGAAACTCCAGTACTTTGGCCACCTCATGTGAAGAGTTGACTCACTGGAAAAGACGTTGACGCTGGGAGGGGTTGGGGGCAGGAGGAGAAGAGGATGACAGAGGATGAGATGGCTGGATGGCATCACTGACTAGATGGACGTGAATCTGAGTGAACTCCGGGAGTTGGTGATGGACAGGGAGACCTGGCAAGCTGCGATCATGGGGTTGAAAAAAGTAGGACACAACTGAGCGACTGAACTGAACGCATTATGAAAATATTTGTGTTTGTATTTAACAAATATCTCAGTGATCTGAATGTAAAGTTGCTCTTATTTTCCTAAATATTTCCAACAGGATGTTTCTACAATTTAACAAACTGTCTACAATATACCTTAAAGGCTGTCAATCTCTCAAATTGAAACAAGTACACTAAAACCTCAAAAAATGATAGCAGTATTTCAAGAGAGCCAGTTTTCCACATGCCTGTCTTATGTTCATCTTTTAAATTTGTATAACCTAACTATGGATCTTTAAATGATATGTAAAAGCACATAAGTAAAAATAATACTAATATAAGGTACAGGTTATAAAGTATACTTCCATGATTAATAAAAATTAAAATTATTTTTAAGGTTTTATAAAAGAGTGATAATTACAATATTTTTTAAATATCAAAAAAAGGCCAGCCTCAAACTTCTACTTCCCATTCTTCTCAGCAACAGATTAAGAACTTACCTATGAAAGGAAAATGAATAACGACAAAGCTCTTCTGGTAATAATTTCTCTATACATCAGAAATTTACATATTTCCATACGCCTTTTTAAAAACTGAGATATAAGTCACACACTGCAAAAATCACCCTTTCAGAGTATAGAATTTTTTGTTTTAATATAATCACAAAGGTGTTCAACCTTGACTTAATTCTAGAACAGCTTCCATAAATACGATATCCATTAAAGTCACTCCCCACCCCCATCTCCTCCCAACCCCTGGCAACTATTAACCTGCTTTCTATCTCTATTAATTTGTCTATTTTGGACATTTCATAAACAAAATCTTAGATAGCCTTCTATGTCTAGCTTCTTGTACTCCGCATTTTTTACAGGTTTATGCATGCTGTAGTATTCCTCTACTTCACGCCTTTTTATGGCTGAATAACATTCCAGTCTAAGAATATACTGCAATTTATCCATTCATCAACTGATGGACATTTGCGTTATTTCCATGTTTTGGTTATTATGAAAAAAAGGTGCTATGAATGTTGTCATTTCACTCCATTTTAAGATACAGCTTCATGACAAAGTTTTAAAGTTGAAAACAAATCACAGAGGTACTAGCACAAGTCTTTGAAGACTCTAAAGACCTTGATACAATTTCAAGTAACAGTATATTCTTCTTTAGATAGACTCTGCTCTTCTGAGTTTATTCTTTTTCATTAAATATCATCCAATCAAGTGAAATACAGAATACCTCATCTACCTTTTGCAAATAGATAGGAAGTACAAAGAAAGCTACAGCATAAAATGTTGTTTCTTATGTTGATTTTATCTAGCTTTTTTTAAAGAAACCTACATGTCTCACATTTCACTTAAATATGTAGGTTAAGATTAAAGTAATTTGTTACAATGATAAAATTACAAATTTAAGAATATACCAAATATATATGCTTTTTAACTATCTACATTTTTACACTTTGAGCTATTCTCCTAAAGCAGTATGGCAAAAACTTCTACTGATACCCAGAATTATTCAGATGAATTTGAAAAGAATCAACCTCCAAATATTTACTTTTTGCAAATAAAACAACCAAATCATCTAAGATGTTGAAAAACTGACTGAAGGTTAAAATTTATCCCATTCGTTTGCAAGCAAAGACTGATTGACTGTCTTGATTATCTGACTTAAAATATTTTGATATAAATCTCAAATATCTACTTGAAAATATAAATTATAGAATGTTTATTTAAATTATATATAATGTGGCCAAGAAATCCCTAATAATACAACTGAAACCAGAGTTTCCAATATATCAATTCAGTAACTTTTATGTCAATAATATTTTTATTTGCTTTATAACAAAAGACAACAAAAATGATATCAAAACAACACAAAATTATTTCTCCACAAATAAGTGACAGGTTTAGAATACTCTATCAAAATAAATTCAAAGCATTAAAAAAAATCTTTTTTCGAGATTATGGAACTATATCAGTTTCTTAAAAATACTATTTTTACTCTATGCTAAATATACCAAAAATTATTGAACTGTACTGCTGTTTTACTAGGTGTTAGAATTTTTTTATATACCTATTTTTTAAATGAATTTTACTTGGGACTTCCCTGGTGGTCCAGTGGTTAGGAGTTCATCTTTCAATGCAGAGGATGTGAGTTTGATCCCTGGTCTAGGAACTAAGACCCCATGTGCCCAAATTAAGACCCAACAGAGCCAAATAAAAATTTTTTAATGAATTTTACTTAGTAAAATTTTAGAGTATATTTATAGAAGTGTGCATTTGAAAATCTACTTCTAATAAGCGCCCATAGGGAAATTTCATTTTAAAAATGAGCGAGAGACAAACTAGCATTCTACAATTTCTTTTTGCTGTAACTTTTTACCTATTTAAACCAATTAAATCCAGTTTGTTTCATGTATAGAATATCATATATACCATGGGCCTAATACTTAATTCAAAGCCAATAAATATTTACTGAGTGGTCCACTACATGCCGAACGTTATGCTAAGCACTAAGAAAAAATAACCATTCTAGTTTTTCCTATCTTTCTCCCTCCTTATCTGTTTGGCCTACACATATAATCACTTGATGAAAGATGCCAGCAGGAGAGTACTACCCACCCTCATTTACTACACACTTGACTTAAATTATACTCAGGGACTCTAAACTCAGAATTCAAATAAACACTAACTATGAAGAAGAATTCACAAGAATATGTTTTTCTGTAGGGCACTCATCACTGAGGGGTAAAATTTTTCTCGTATGCATCATGAAGGAAGATCCTTTTTCCATGTTGTTGGCAAAGCTGTCAATCATCTTGATGAGCAGCAAATAAATGAATGCCCAATGATGGGATTCTGTATTATCCTTAAAAAAGAAATCCATCAACTAAACATCAACAGGTAAATGTTTATACTCGACAGCCATCAATTTCAACTATCCATGCAAAAAGACAGGTGAGCTGGACTGGTAAACCTCGAAATTAGAGAAGTATTAATCGTCTGCTTCCAGCCAATATAAACAGATGTTATTTTTAAACAGGGAAAATCATCTCTTCCACTGAAATTTATTTGCAGCAGATAATGTTCTGTTACATTTTTAATCAAGCAGATGAAGTTACATTTAAATTGAAAATCTGCTTCACTCAACTAATCAGGCAAGTAAAATTCAGAGATGATTGAATGGCATTACACAGCATACTATTACGGCAGGTAAATTGGGAAATTTACCTGTCACACCACACAGCGTATTGTTCAGCCACTGCATCTGCAACTTAGAAGCAAAGCGCTAAGACAAAAAGGGAAAGGCATGTTAAACAGACTTATAAATCCATCATATTTTATGAAAACATTATTAAGGCTGTCAACAAAATAAATAAATAAATAAATGTTTTTAAAAAGAAAAAGGAAAAAGCACAGCTCCTTTCAGGGAATCAATGAAGATTTACATGGGTATGCATATGTTTCATGTAAATAGTATGGCTGGTTATTTTGAAAGTCAAGATACATCCTAGGCTAAGGGAAAAAATCAAACATTACATTACAGTAAAAGGCAAAAATCAATGACAGGCATACCCGTGATATTATGTGGTCAAACACAAGAAGGGGAAATAAAGCACTTTATCAAGAAGTGTATAAAACAAGCAACACTACATTGCTTTGTAAAATCACTATGATATCCCTTAGTAAAGATCATTACATTTATATACAACAAAAACATCCCATTTTAAAATATTGTTAGTTCACCCTACTTAAGCCCAGTCCAGTTTATTTTTTTAATATAAATTTATTTAAACTGGAGGCTAATTACTTTACAATATTGTAGTGGTTTTGCCATACATTGACATGAATCCACCATGGGTGTACATGTGTTCCCCATCCTGAACCCCCTCCCACATCCCTCCCCATCCCATCCCTCTGGGTCATCCCAGTGCATCAGCCCCGAACACCCTGTCTCATGCATCGAACCTGGACTGGCGATTCGTTTCACATATGATAATATACATGTTTCAATGCCATTCTCCCAAATCATCCCACTCTTGCCCTCTCCCAGAGTCCAAAAGACTCTTCTATACATCTGTGTCTCTTTTGCTGTCTAGCATATAGGGTTATTGTTACATCTTTCTTAACTCCATATATATGCGTTAGTATACTGTATTGGTGTTTTCCTTTCTGGTTTACTTCACTCTGTATAACAGGCTCATTTCATCCACCTCCAGTCCAATTTAGGCAGTTGTAGTTGCCTATACAACTGAAATGCTAACATCAAAAAAAAAAATCTAATGTCTCAGTTGTTTCTATCCACTGAAACCTAAAATTTATTTCTATGCTTATATTTGTGAATTCAAATACTATTGCTACAACAGCTAAACTTATAACATTTACTGTGAAGTATTCCAACATCACATACCAAATTACTTCTTACTTATAATTTAGTTTCATCCTCATAACCTTTGAAATACAGTTGGCCCTCCTATCCACAGGAGATTGGTTCCAGGATCCTTGAAGGATATAAAAATCCATGGATAGTCAAGTCCCTTATATAAAATAACACAGTACAGTCAGCCCTTTGTATCCATGCATTCGGCTTCCACATATCCAACCAACAGTGGATCGGACAGCTGACTGTATAGAGGCTCACATACCATCATCATTCGCTTTCCTTTCTTCCTTTTCTATTTTTTCCCCTCTTCCCTTCTCTTAGTTTTATCTTTCTATTAGGAGTAATGGATTGGACTGACATGTCCATACTCTGTCATGCCATAACAAAAGATGGAAGATTTGTGTGTCTCAACTAAGACTTAGTGCTTCTCATACTGCACAAAGATTAGCCTTTGAATCATTATAGTGACTTTTTCAAGTCTGTACATATTTCTTACTTGACTGTGATTTTAAAGTTGGTCAAAAACAGAGGTTTTCAATTTGAACGAACCATTAGACTCAAACATGTCAGAGCTTTTTCTGTGCTGCTACCCAGGTCCTTGTTAATCAGAATTCCTGGGCAACAGCAGGTTTTTTTCTTAAACTCTCCGGTTTATCCTAATCAGGTGGAGAACCACTGGTCCAAGACCTCAGCTCTGCATAAACTGTGGCAGCCCAAAATGATGTGTCTTCCCAGGTACAGCATTCACAGTTACACTACCACCGTTTGAGGTTTACATTTCTTATGTCTTTTCAGTTCTTCCTGTAAATAGCTTTGGCTTTAAAAGACCTCTATAACTCAGGAACATTGTAATGTTTAAACAGCAATAGATTAAACAGAGGCAAAAGGCAGTGACTGACTTTAGAAGCACTGTTGATGAAAAAGATGCATATTCCAAGGTGAAGACTACAAAAGGATGGATATATATACTAAGCCACCAGCGTAAAAACCTTTTGTGTTTCCCAAAACACAGTGATAGACTATTATTTAAAACTTGATGCTCCTTTTTGCACTGAAGCAACAATGTATGGGGTGACAGAGTTCTCAGGCTAACTTAATAAAAGTGTATTTAACCCTTAAGGCTAAAAAAATGTTCATCTGAAGAATGTGAAACTGCCACATTCAGCCATTATATCAATTTCACATAATTCAACCTAATACTTTACATTTTCAATAGAAGACAGAAAAACAGTGATTACAACAGCAGTATTTAAACATAATTAAGAAACTACTTCTTAATTTAATATTAAATATTAACACTTGGCGAAAAGGATGGCCAGGTCATATGGTCTGTAAGACAGACAATTCTGTTTATTCATAATGAAAGGAACAAAACAGTTTTCAGGGAGATGGGGACACAGGCTATAAAATGGAGAGACGAATTCTTAGGAGTGAGACCAAACTAGCAGAAACAGAGGCGTAGTTTGCAATCACAGAAAATGAAAGCCAAAGCTGTAGAACAGAAAAATGAACAAAGAGTCCTTAGTTCGGAGATGCAGTTGCAAGTCAGATAAGGTTTACACAAGGTTTACACATACATACTTCAGGAGAAAAGAAAAGAAGTTTAAAGAGTAAGGGAACATATATTCTCATGGTGCGATGACAAGAAAAACAGACTGGATAAGGTATCCTAACTAGAGCCAGTAAATCACAGAATCAGGTGCTCTTTATTTTTAACTCAAGTAGCTGATGTATACCATATAAGTTACAGGTGGTACAACACATCAAGTTACAACTTTCAAGAGTCATGCTCCATTCACAGTGATTACAAAACAATGGTTACCTGCCCAATGATTCTTTATAATAAAAATATAAAAACAAATAATTTGTATATAAAGAATTTTCTCTATTTCAGATAATTTCCTTAGGATGATGCATCAAAAGAATCAATCACTCTTTAAAGCCTCAGATAATGCCTAATTATTTCCTAAAAAGTCATGCCTTTCAACATTTCTCCCAAATGTATTGTTTTACTGTTATGTGAGCTTCCAAAATGTCACTCAACCGCCCCTCCTTTCCTCCCTGAGCTGCATCCTTGGGAAGGTGCCCCCCTCCTTGCCCCCATAGCATCCTACGCATGCTGTGCTTAACCAGAGTGCTTAGTAATCTGCTGCACAATTTTTCACTTGTCTCTACCCAATGGGACTACAAATTCCTAGAGAGAACAGATGAAATCTTTATCTGTGTAGCTCCAGTTCCTTGCATATAAGTGGGAGTTTAATAATGTTTACTGAGTAAATATAAACAAATACTATTAAAACATTGTCATGAATGTGTATTACAACAGTTAATGGTTTTCCAGGGTGACTATGGAATGATGATACCACTGACACATTTAAGACACTATAAGACCAGTTTAAAAACAGATGAGTTGAGCCGAGTTTGTGATGACTCTAAGATACTCAAATGGGGAAATTGTAAAGGAATGACTGGAGGGTATGACTGTAACTCAGACTTTGGGGTCACTGGCAGATGATACTTAAAAGAGTGGGGATAAGGGAAAAAAATTCTGTAAAGCAACTACCCTTCAATTACAAAAATTTTAAAAAAGAAGGAAAAAACAAATGAGTAAAAGTAACAAATACACAATCTCGCTTACTATATGAAGTGAAAGGGAAGGTGTTAGTTTCTCAGTCAGGTCTGAGTCTTTGCAACCCCATGGACTGTAGCCCCACCAGGCTCCTCCTGTCTATGGAGGCAAGAATATTGAAGTGGGTTGCCATTCCCTTCTCCAGGGGATCTTCCCTGGCTCAGGGATCAAACCTGGGTCTCCCACACTGCAGGCAGATTCATTATCAACTGAGCCACCAGGGAAGCCCATACATTGCCTCTAATTTTCATTTTGTTCTTAAACTGATAATCTGATAGCTATAGAAAGGCATGTTTTAACTTTAAAAGGCATGAGGCTTATAAAACACAGCTATCATATATCATTAAACAACTGAATATACAAATATCTTTTATTTAATGAAGTTGGTAACTGACCAGGTCAGCATCATTCACAGAGTAAATGATAATTTATCAGTATGATCTAAAAGATACTAGTAATATATCTACCCAAAAATAATTTTTTCCACCTGAAAAAATTCATTGCTGTGAATCAAATATAAATTACAATGAAAAAGGTAACCTCTTAAACCATTATAAGTTAATACATTTAGGACTTATTAGTGACTAGTCTATAGAACTCAAGATCCTCTGGTTGAGGCAACATCAGCAGGAAAAGAGTCCCCAAAGACGAGGTCTCTCAAGAAGACGCCAAAAAAAGACTTTAATTAACCTGTACTAATTTTGTCTATTATAGAAATTCACAACACTTAAATGCAGTATTTACAAATATGCTAACAGTTCAGCAGCAATACAAATGTCTGAGTTGGCATCCTACCACCTAATTCTCACCAGTACCAGAAATGTACCTCCACTCCATTTCAAACTACTTTAGTATACATGTGCTTAGCTGCTCAGGTGTATCTTTTTTGTGACCCCACGGACTGTAGCCTGCTAGGCTCTTCTGTCCATGGGATTTTTCAGCCAAGAATATTGGAGTGGGTCACCATTTGCCTCCTCTAGGGGATCTTCCCAGCCCAGGGATCAAACCCATGTCTCCTGTGTCTCTACAATGTAGGAAGATTCTTTAATGCTGAGTCATCAAAAAAGTATATTAAAAATAAGGACTGTTTCCTAAATAAACATAGCAGTAATATCAAATCTACTTTTAATATCATTAAGTAGCATTAGATAATTTCTAATTTTTTTATCCTTGAGATTCTGTAATTTCAAAAATTCATTTTTAATAAACATCTCACTCCATAAAATAAAAAAATCATAAGATACACTGAATAACACTTACATTCCTAAATTTTAAAATTAAGTATCCCTTCTTCCTCTCAAATATATTTTTATTCTTGCTTGAGGAAAAAATGTAGTAGGTACCTCAGCATTAATTTTTTTTTAAATTAACTGTTTTTTAAAGGCTTAGCAGCAACACTTCTATCAAAGACACATTTATAAGACAACTGGTGGGAAACACATACCTCGCTCTTTGCAAAAGTGACTGGCCAGATTAAACTTCTCACTTTGGGCAAAAAGAAATCCTAACCAAACAGAACTGGCAAAGACACTGGACATTTAATGTAATTTGAACTAGAATTTTTCATTTGTGGCCTTTTTCATATGGTTAGTAGACACATTAAATTTCTTAATTTACCAATTGCTCAATGTTACAAATTTACATACTAGGCTGACACAGGAACACCAAAGGAGAAACTGCTACCACTAATAAATTCACTAAACTTGGCAAGAAAGGTAAACTTAACCGGGCACCAAGAAGGCAGAATAAGAAACTGACAGGATCAGGGCCCCAGTGACTTTTGCTCCATACGCCACTGCCTCAAAATTCTTTCAAAAAGAATATAGCAATAATTTAATGAGAAATGAGATCCAGAATTTAGAAATTTTCTTTATAGTCTACTTTGTATCTAAAGGAATGGAAATACATATATACAATATAAAACATATTCTTTGGAAACAATAACCCCACATTACAGAAACCATTACGCAATGATTTTAAGAAAGCAAATATATCTTAAAGACTTTCTGAAGACTTATAATTACAAAACCAACAACGCTGGATTACCAGGGGAATTAAGAGTCAAGATCAAGCAACCATAAGTGAAATTCCCACTGGAGCTCAGTCTACGGTCAGAGGAACTGGCAGATATCTGGCTTGCAAAACAGGTAAGAGTCTCTTAAGTCTTCCAAGCATTTCTCAGGATGACAACTCACCCCTAGCAGGTAGGTCTCTAGTGAAATAACAGGCTCCATTCTCATAACAAAATATTTTTGTCATTTCAGAAAGAACTTATTCCAGAGTAACAGAATTTTAGTCAACAAATAACTGCATTCCCGACATCAATGGAATGGTTCCCCTGAGCTGATATCAAATCTCAAAAAAAATTAAAAAAAAAAAAAAGATAAGAAAGATGATGTAATACTAGAAGAACAAGATATTTCAAAGTCTACCATAGGCAGGCTTTACTCTTGCCTGGAAAAATCCCATGGACGGAGGAGCCTGGTAGGCTGCAGTCCATAGGGTCGAAAAGAGTCGGGACACAAGTGAGTGACTTCCCTTTCACTTTTCACTTTCACGCATTGGAGAAGGAAATGGCAACCCACTCCAGTGTTCTTGCCTGGAGAATCCCAGGGACAGGGGAGCCTGGTGGGTGGCCATCTATGGGGTCGCACAGAGTCGGACACGACTGAAGCGACTTAGCAGCAGCAGCAGCAGCATAGGCAGGATTCCCCAGTGGCTCAGAGGGTAAACTGTCTGCCTGCAGTGCGGGAGACCCGGGTTCCATCCCTGGGTCAGGAAGTTTCCCTGAAGAAGGAAATGGCAACCCACTCCAGTATTCTTGCCTGGAGAATCCCATGGATGGAAGAGCCTGGTGGGCTACAGTCCATGGGGTCACAAAGAGTGGGACACGACTGAGCGAGCTCACTTCACCTCACTATAGGCAGGGTCCTGACTATATAACCTTTGTATTTTGTTTCCTGATAAAGAGCAGAACTTACAGTTAGGCTTTCCAGTTCATTGACCATCAAGACCAAAATTATTGCTTAACACAGCAACAATAGCAGGAACTTGTTAGAAAATCTTTCAACAGTTCAAAGAACTGCTACATAAACCACATAGAATTAGAGTGATGTCTCAGGATACAGGAAAGGTCCTGGCCTTTTAAAAGTTAATTAAGTCCATAAATCCATATTCAGTACTTTATGTAATTCATATTACCAGACATCAGGAATAATGAATATGCTAGAAAATGCCAAAAATACAAGGAGATAGCAAACGTAAAGTGAATTGCCATTCTCCCAATAAGCAGATTTAGAACTAAGTTTTCTGGCATCCAAATATATAAACCATTAGGGAAACAGATGAAATGCTCTACTGTGCTCTATAGCACAAAGTCAAACCTCGAGAAATCATATACAAATCAAGAGTAAGTACCAGACCTTTGCCTCCAACTAAGACAAAGTAGTAAGGATCTGATTTGCCAGCCCACCTGAAGCCACCAAAACAAATTTTAAAAGCAGACAAAATGTATGAAACAATGGTGTTTAATAAGACACTGGGTATCAGGCAATAAAGGACAATAAAATCATCGAGAGACAGGTAGGTAAACACTACCATTACTGTAGCTTATTGCCTTGAGAGAGTTTCCAAGCCACAGGACACCCAGGGAGTGGGAACCCAGGAAAACCCTGACAAATACTAAGAGTTTAAGAGAAAAGCCAAGAACCTAGAAGACCACGGCAGGTTAGGACAAAAGACATAGTAATAAAGGGGAGAGAAACAATCACACAGACCTCCACAGGACCCCCACTAAGTATTTAGTAGAGTATTCAGCATGTGTGTATGGAAACTATCTGAGTCTAGGGAAAGAATCATATAAAAAGATCAGACAGATTAGTACCCACGCACCCACAGGGGGATGAGAAGAGTACCTGTTTTCACCAGTGAGGCTGCAAAATCTCATATTTACTGGATGCTCTATAGAGCACCCAAAAGGGTCTTGCCTCAGTATTGGGGCATAATTAGCCCAAGACTAAATACTGTCCTGTTCCCACCTAACAGTCATAAAAGCAAGACCTAAAAGGATCAAATAACTACAAAGTAATTTAATTGCATCTCAGAAGAAAGGTCAAGAATATTTATAGAAATATAAAAGTAATCAGCACCAAATAGCATCTGGCATCTAATCAAAGATTGGAGGGCATGCAAAAAAGCAGGAAAATATGATTTACAGTGAAGAAAAAAATGAATGTACCAACCTAGGTTTAACCCAGATGTTAAATTAGGAGACAAAAACATTAAAACACCTACAATAACTGCATTCCGCATGTATAAGAACTAAGTATAGACATGGATGATATTTTAAAAGGATACAAATCAGACTTCTACAGATGAAAGCTATAGTGTCTCAGATTAAAACTACTAGATTGGGTGGATTTACTGGCAGATTAGACACTGCAGAAGAAAAAAATTACTGAACTTGAAGACAAAGCAGTAAGAACTGTCTAAAATAAAACACAGAGGAAAAAAGAATTAATAAGATTTAAAAATAATGAAAATAGCAGCAGTGAGCTATAAGATAATTTCAAGTAAGCTAACACACATATAACTGAAATACCCAAAGTGGGGAGACAGGAAAAAAAAAAAAAACCCTGATTAATTGCTAAAATCTTCCCAATTTTGACCTAAATGGCATTCTTTTTTAGATCATTTACCAAGAAAGATAATATTCCAGGCTGTAATATAAGTTTTATAAACTTAAAAGGATTCAAGTCATACAAAGTATGCATATTGTTATTTAGTATACAAGCTAAATAAAAAATCAATACCAGCTCTCTGAAGAATCCAAAAATATATAAGGAAACTAAATAACAGACTTCGGAATAACCTGTGGATCAAAGAAGAAACCACAAAAGATATCAGAATATATTTTGAACAGAGAGAAAATGAAGATACAACACATCAAAATTTGTAGAATGCTGCTAAAATAGTATTTAGGAGGAAATGTATAGCACGAAAGAAATGGTCTCACATGAATAATCTTAGTGTTCACCTTAAGAAACTACAAAAATAAGAGCAAATAACATCCACCGTAAAGAAAAAAGATCAAAGCTGAAAACAAAAAACTAGAAATAAAAAGTAACTTCTTTGAAAAAATCAACGAAACTGACTAATCGCAATCTAGACAAATCAAGGGGAAAAAAAAAAAACAGAGAAAGGTGATATCACTAGAATGCATCATTCTTCTAAACATATTATAATCAGGAATAATAGATCAACACAAGGCCAATAAATTCAACAACTCAGATGAAATTTTTAAAATCCTTGAAAAATATGAACCACTAAAACTTACTGAAGAAATAACCTAAGTAAGTAGCTCTTCCCTGGTGCTTCAGACAGTATAAAGAATCTGCCTGCAATGCAGGAGAGCTGGATTCAATCCCTGGGTTGGAAAGACCCCCTGGAGGAGGACATGACAACCTACTCCAGTATTCTTGCCTGGAGAATCCCCATGGACAGAGGAGCCTTGTGGGCTACAGTCCATGGGGTCGCAAAGTGTCAGACACAACTGAGTGACTAAGCAGAAGTAGCTCTAGGTCTCCTAAAGAATTTGTAGTTTAAAAAACTTCCCAAAGAGAAAACTCAAGACCCAGATGGTTTCACTAGTTAATTCTACCAAATATTTAAGAAAGAAATTATACCAATCCTACACAAACTCTTGCAGAAAACAGAATATTTCCTAGCTCGTTCTATGAAGTCATTATTTCTCAAACTGAAACCAAAGAAAATTACAAATATCCCTCATTACTATATATGCAAAAATTCTAAACATTAGCAGATTGATTTAATGTATCAGGACTAAGTATGGCTTAATCCAGGAATACAGGCTGCTTTAATACTCAAAAAAATCAATTAATGTAATTCATATTAACAAAAATTACATGATCTCAATAAAACATATAAAAAGCATTTCATAAAATTCAATATCCATCCCTTATAGAACTGCTCAGTAAACTATAGAAGGAAGCTTCCTCAAATCAATAAAAGGTATCTACAAAAAAACCTACAATTAACATTATACATAATGGTTAAAGACTACAGCTTCTCCTCAAAATCAGGAACAAGACAATGATGTTCACTCTGACTCACTTCTACTCAGCACTGTACTGGACATCCTAATTCAGGGCAATAAGGCAAGAAAAATAAAAGTCATCCAAACTGTAAACAAAAGTCTAACTGTATTCACAGATGACATATTCAACAACATAGAAAATCAAACAGAAAATAGCCCCAAACTTCTCAAACTATTAAGTAGTTTTTAGTAAAGTTATAACTCAAGATCAATATACCTACCCATATGATTCAGCCATTCCACTCCTAGGTATTTACTCAAGATAACAGCATATGTCTATATAAAGGTTTTCACACAAATGTTCTTAGCAGGTTTTTTTTGGTAAGAAGCAAAACCAGAAGCAACTCAAATGTCCATCAACAGAGGAATGGATAAACTATGGTATATCCATACAATAGACACAAAGCAATAACAAATAAGTATCGAGACCTACAACATTATGGATGAATATCAAAATAATTATACTGATCAAAACAAGCCAACCCTTCCACTCCAAAAAAATGAGTTCCTACTCTATAATTCCACACATATAAAATTTTAGAAAATATAAAACTAATCTACCATTACAGAAACCAGTAGTTCCTTGGAGGTGAAGAAAGGCATAGAGAGGCAAGAGACAGGAATTACAAAGGAACATGAGGAAACTTCTGAAGGTTTTGGATATGTTTGCTATCTTGAACGATGTCAGCTTCTTGTGCATACACATATAACAAAATGTATTAAATTGTATATTTTAAGTGTTTGAAGTATGTCAATCATACCTTGACAAAATTTTGTTTTTTTTCTGAACAAAAGTATCACTTTGCTAAGTCATCTTAAGGACACTTTCATTTGTGGGTTTTTATTAAGAGATTTTTTTTCTTGAAACATCTCTACAATTTTCCAAAGTATGTAACTGTGTTCATTCTAGTATATTAATATGAAGGACGAGATCCTTGGATCATTTTCCTGCCAAAGATTTGATGTCCACTTTCCATAGCAAAAGAAATGCTGTGTGCCATGACAGGATCTTGAGGCATCACATGAAGAAGTGCTAGCTCTTAAGAGGCATTTGAGTATCGTCTACCAACTAAAGGATTTCTGTAGCTATCATGATTTGACCTCAAATGACTGTGTATTTTATGGCTGCTATGCAGAGAAGAGGCCCAAACTGAATATAGACTGGCATGTCACTTATCTCCTCTGAGCCTGAGATTTTTCATCTAGAAAATGAGAGCACTGGCCTTGAAGCAGTGTTTACCAATCAATCTGTGCCAGCCCAACACTGGGGGGCTTGTTAAAATACAAAATCCTGGGTCTCACCCACATAGCTTCTAATTCAATAGGTATGGGGTAGAACCTGGGGACATATTCTTAAATTCTGGCATAAAATAGGATTTCGGAAATTCTTACCTTTTAGGTCCTTCCAGCTGCAACACTCTTTAAGGAATAATTTCAAACACTGCAATAAGAGTGGAGGTCTGGCAGCCATTAAGGGTCAAAGCAAAGTGTAACAGTGGCACTCTGAATATAGAAGGCCTCAATGTTTAATGTTTAAGGGAACTCCCTGAAATTCTGATTTGGAAGAAATGTTTAAATTTTTTGAGGATTTGTGTCAAGCCTGATCCACATTATAAATAGGCTATTTCTAATTAATCACTGCATTCTTTATCTTTACTCCTTTACAGACTTGCCAGAGACCCCTAAGGACTGATTAGTTATTCCAAAGCAATTCTTTCTTATTCTCAAGATATTTTAGAGCAGAGTGGAGATCAGAGATTTGATTCAGAGACCCAAAAAGACATTGTTCCCCATGCTTGTAGCTTCAAGATGGAATAGCAACAGTTACAGGTAGAGAAAAGCAAAGATTTCTGTAAGATCTTCAAAACTGAAGAGTGAAAAGTTAAAAACAATTTCCCCCAAATCTTATAAAATTATATAGAGCTACAATACCAGTTATAAAAGTTGGCTAAATTCTACCCTAACAAAATTAACAAAATCAAAAGGTTCTCATATTATCACCTCATCCCTGATTCTAACTGCTTTGAGTACAAAAATAACATCATTTTTTTGAAATACTGAAGTTCAAATGAATATTAAGTGATATAACAGGTTAATAGGTGATTCAAAAATTTTAAATAATAGCCACATTAGGTAACCACATATTTTAATATTTTAAATATTCTAAAGGCAGATTAAACTATTTTCATAGTCAACAACAGCATCAAGTTACTGTAGATGAATTCTAAATTTAGTATTTACCCTAAAATTTTATTAAAGTTCTACACCTCTAGACATAAATACAACTGAAAATCTGTTTCCAAAAGGATTATGAATCAGACAGAAACAGAAAAACATTACCTGTTAAAGCTGTATAAATGTGAACAGCATGCAAATCAACTTTTATCTCTAAACTTTATTTCTGTTTGTGCCCCAGACAAGCCAATGATTTAATACCTTGGGTATGTTTTGTGCCACTAGGCAAAGTAACCTAATTCTCTTAATTCCTGGAATTGGCTGCTGTTCCAAGACTAGGAGGATTGCATTCAAAGTGGCTGTGGCATACTATAATACAATTAATACGTTGCACAAAGAAAAATAAGCTTAATTTTATTCAGCAGACAAACTAATATATTTTGTTGCCACTTGCAAACCAACTTATAAAAAAAACTGTAAGCTGCCCCATATTACTTGATCTTTCACACACTCTGTACAAAATCATTCTTCAAATGATAGAACCTAAGGAGAATTATAAGATGAGAAAGCTACCAGAGTAATTTTATAATTTAACTATCTTTGTAATAAACAGCACATTAGTCAAGTCACTCCAAAGAAAATTTGTTTCCATATTAGCTAAAAATATATGCATTTATGTCCATTACTATAAAATTAATGATAAAATGTCCAAGTCTCAAGGGGAAAATGTCATATAAATAACTCTCAAACCCATTAGACAAACTTACTCTGTTCTATATTCCCACTAGACACATTTCTACAACCTCTTCTCCTTGACCACCACCACTCATAATCAAAATCTTTTGGTATTTGTTTCTTCACTTTTGCATCACTCATCACATTTGTCCTGCTTACATGTTCTTGTTTGATGTGAGCCTAAGTGCTTAAAACCAAACAATTTCTTTGGGAATCGAGCACAACTAAACATTTGGGAAATAGAAAGGGAGAAATAGAATACACATTTTTTCTTTTACTTCTTGGAGCATTTTAATTTAGTTTCTGACCAGGAACATGCTTAGACTCAAAATGTTACAATAAATGCTCTCAACAAATCTTTACTTAACCCAATAACTAAAACGCTCTCAACTTATTTTGTAAAATATATTGATGCTACAGAATACTAGCTCATGAATAAGTAGTTCACTTTTAATTTCACCTCCTCACTTCTGCTTTAACCAGTCGAAGTATATTCTCTATTTATTCCAAAGCTAATTTTGCCAGTTGCACTTCTCCCTGTGATATATAATATAGTTAAGTGCTATGTAAATCAAATGAAATGATTAAAAAGAAAAGGTTGTGGTTTAAATGAGTTGCTCAAAGTTAACGTCAACTTAGGAGATGAAAGTGAAAGAGGAGAAAAAGTTGGCTTAAAGCTCAACATTCAGAAAACGAAGATCATGGCACCTGGTCCCATCGCTTCATGGGAAATAGATGGGGAAACAGTGGAAACAGTGTCAGATTTTATCTTTTTGGGCTCCAAAATCACTGCAGATGGCGACTGCAGCCATGAAATTAAAAGATGCTTACTCCTTGGGAAAAAAGTTATGACCAACCTAGATACCATCTTGAAAAGCAGAGATATTACTTTGCCAACAAAGGTCCATCTAGTCAAGGTTATGGTTTTTCCAGTAGTCATGTATGGATGTGGGAGTTGGATTGTGAAGAAAGCTTAGCACCGAAGAATTGATGCTTTTGAAGTGTGGTGTTAGAGAAGACTCTTGAGAGTCCCTTGCACTGCAAGGAGATCCAACCAGTCCATTCTAAAGGAGATCGGCCCTGGGATTTCTTTGGAAGGAATGATGCTAAAGCTGAAACTCCAGTACTTCGGCCACCTCATGCGAAGAGTTGACTCATTGGAAAAGATCCTGATGCTGGGAGGGATTGGGGGCAGGAGGAAAAAGGGGATGACAGAGGATGAGATGGCTGGATGGCATCACCGACTCAATGGACGTGTGTTTGAGTGAACTCCGGGAGATGGTGATGGACAGGGAGGCCTGGTGTGCTGCGATTCATGGGGTCGCAAAGAGTCGAACACGACTGAGCGACTGAGCTGAACTGAGGAGCAGGCAAGCCAACAAAAAAAGGCTAATACAGGGTAGGGAGTGGACTGGGCATGTATGCTGTTCCAAAACATTGGTTTATGAAAGAAATATGAGGAAAACTTTAATTAGCAGAGTGACAGTGATACTCAGGAAAAAAGATTCTGACCTACCAAAAGACTGGTAAATGAGTGTTCATTAACTTAAAACATGTTTTAAGCGTAAATAATATGCATAAGGTTCATATCATTTTTCATGATTCTTCATTTTCATCAGGTACTACTAGACAAAAAGAGCATTCTACTCTAATCAACAAAGAAGTATACATATTTTCTTAGTGAATACAAGTATCACATTTAATTTTCAGTACCTCAATCCTAAAAAGAGATCTTAATATAGAAAATATTAAGGAACCTAAATGGACTCCCTCAAAAAGTACTGTAGGTTATGAGAAAAATCTCGAGCTTCTAGATCTAAAGGAAAAAGTATGCATGTATACACACACACATACATTTCAAGGTCTGCAGTTGATGAGAACTTTTTTTTCTGGGAATATACATGTAAAATACATTACTACTCTGATTTTTATGTCAAGAAAAAGGAAAAGAAAACCCATTTACTATATAAAGAGTAAGGATACTGATCTATTCTAGTTCAATAATGAAAGAACAGAAAACAAGAAAAATGAGAAAAAGTGGAGGGAATCAGAGAATCAACTATAGGCACAAGTCAGCCAGGTCAAAAGCAAACTAGAAAGAAATATATAACTAGAATGAAAAAGAAGGGTGGGGTGGGGGAGGAGACAGAAGAACATAAATGTACACAGCAGACAAACATATAGGCATTTTCATAAAATAAAACTCCACTGTGAGATTCTGTTTAGGATAGAGCCAGTAAACACAATTGTTCACATTACATATTTGCAATTACAGATATAACAGAAACATTAACTCTGCATTTAGCCAAAGGTTTACCAAGCCTGATTTGCATGGAGAAATGACAGGCAATGAAGAGGAAATAATTACAAAGAAGCTGACTCTAAAGATGGTCAGTCAATCTCTACAAATCAATTCACCCATTCTGGATGAGGATGAAGTTATATTGTATCTGTCATCTATACAGATACATTTAAAATTTTTTTTAAAGAACAGGATTCATTTGATTCTCCTTACATTTTACATCCTCTTCTATCTGCAGAAAAACTATACATTCTCTTTCAAGATATAGTTTAATACTTAACACCTTCATGAGGTGTTCTTGGTTTCCTGTCAGAAAGAGATAAATTCCCTCTCTTCCCTGAACACAAAGAATTTTATATCATTCTCAGTTATCATATTCAAATTATCATTATATTCAAACATCCTTCAAGTATTTGTCCTATATGCTTATACTAGATGACTGGATTTCAAACTTTTTGGTCTCAAGACTCTTTCATACTCTTTCTTAAAAATTACTAAGCATTCCAAAAGCCTTTTTAAAATATGGGTCATTTATCAATATTTACCATGTTAGAAATTAAAGCTGAGCAACTTTGAAAACAAGCATTAATTCATTTAACATAATAAATTCATCATGTTAATATATTTAACATTCTTGTAAAAAATAACTTCATTTTCAAAAAAAAGTTTAGTAGGAAGAGTGGTTGTGCTTTAAAAAACTCTAATGACTAGCCTAATACAATGCAGCTGGATTCTCATAGTTGCCTCTGCCTTCAATCTGTTGTGGTTTGCTACTCTGGCTGAAATATTACAAAGAAAAGCAAGTTTGATAGATGTAGTTGAAAAAATGATAGCCTATTCAAATAATTGTGACCATCCTTCTTTGACACACTAACAGAACTTAGTTGCAGTAGGAGATAAAACTGTATCAATGAACTTTTATGTACTCTGTTAACATTAAAATGTTTTAGTCTATCTTGTACCTTGAAAGGATCTTTTAGCACACAAACAATTTTACAATATCATCTATGGATCACGTGGAAAATATTGCTTCATTAAGTGATGATTTCCCAAATGTTGACACATTTCATTACACACACACACACACACACACAAAATCACATTTGTTAACATCACAACTGATCTCATCAGAAAAGTCTTTAAAACCAGGAAAGTTTTGTCCAACTCACAGTGCTAAATATGTCTTCCAAAGTCCTAACTTCTGCTTGAATGCTCAAATTTTTATCATTGGCAACAAATGTTGGCATTTACTTTCCTTGATGTGGCATGCTTACTTGTCATTTTCAAGAAAATGTCTATAAAATACCCAATTCTGTATAGTGGCAGCTTGTCAGCTGTTCTTGAAGTAAAAATGTTTCATGCAAAAAGAGGCTAGTTCAGTTCACAAAACTGAACAAGTGCTCCTCCTTCAGTCAACAGTCACATTTCAGGATACAACACAAGTGGCTTTACAGTACTCATTTCATAACACAGAATAATGGAGGAAAGCAATAAGGGTAGAAATGTAATAAAACAATTTTTTGTGCTTCATCAAGGACATTGAGCAAAACCTGTTTTGTTGTTTAGTTTGTGGTGGTGAAGAATATAATTACTAATACAGTTTGGTGCCATAGCTCTGATTCACACTGAGGCAGCAGCATCCTACCCACTGTCCATTCTGTGCTATCAGAGCAAGTCATCAACACAATTAAAAAAGGAAACAGTATCTTATTATGACAGAAATAATAGTTTTAATCTTGCAAGAACCACAAGGGTCCAACAGTCCACATTTTGAGAAACACCATGCTAAGTTACAAACTCCCTGAACCAGGAAATTCATTAACTTTCACAATGCCTTTGTCACAACAAGGCTGTTGATGTGTAAGGAAGGAGGAAAGAGGGGAAAGAATAGGAGGGAAAGAGGAGAGAAGGGAGGGAGAGAGGAGTAAATGTATTAATGAAAGAACATTGCTAACATAGGTAAATACCAGCTAATTTGGAGGCTGAATAAAGTGACAGTATTACCACTTTAACAAATGCAGAAGGAAAAAAAAATGGCAATGAAAGCATAGTTATTTAAACATTGCCATTAAAACTCCTTAGGCCAGGAAATCTATTTACTATAAAAAGCTCATAAACTTTCAGTTACCAGAGTAACAGAGCTCAGCTTATAGCCTAACTATGGCCATCTTTCTAACAATGACCCACCCACTTTATAAGCAATTTAATACCTTAAGCAAAAGTCAAAAACATTTATGCAAGGTATTTTTTACCTGTTCATGATCATTTGGATTATTCCATAAAAAAAGAATTTCAAAAAAATTTTACTCCATTCAGAGAATCTATTCAATAAACATTTACTAAAGATCTGCCAAATACAAGGTACTCTGTTGTATGCTTTAGGGTATGTAGGAAGGGATAAAATGTGACCGCTCCCTTTGGAACCAATACATAGGTCAGGAGAGAAGTTCAAGAAAAGCTAAAATAGCCTTTTTATAGCCAAAATATATTGAACCACAGTGGCCATTTAAAAAAGAAATTAGATATCTAATATTAATGTACCTGGAGGAAATTCATGAAAAATGGCTTAAATCAAAAGAAAATTTAATTCAAGTAAATATTCAGGAAAAAATAGCTTTACTAAGGAGGGGAGAATGGAATTGGAAGAGAAACAAGAAAAGCAAATCATAGCTTAAAGCAAAGAAATCCATCAAGAGACATGAGGATGATGCCTACCTGATTCCAATGTTTAGGTACCTAAGAATTTTAACATGTCTCTCATCAAAATAAAACAAAATAATAGCTAATACCATGAACTAACATGTTCAAACTGCCAATAGAGTCTTTATAGCAAAGTTGGGATCACTCTGGATGGATGGTAGACCAAATGGTGATATTTTTGACAGATCAAGAACTCTAGTCTTAACTTTATAGGTACCTCTAGTGCTTAACAAAGAAAGCAATTAATAAATATCTGTGAACTGATGAGGTATCTACACTGCATAATAGGCAGTCCCAAAACAAAATTTTCTTTGTACTCACATCCTTAACAATTACCAGCTGATAAGCTATTTGGAAGAACTTAAGAAAACAAGGACAGTATATTTTAAGTAGATAAGTATCATCAGATAAGAATCTGAAATCTGGTTAAATTTATTGAGCTGCTCTCTGAGAATGAGGACTTCAAAAAATTAAGGCACTCTTTAATACCCAGCTTCTTAGTATACCAAAGAGCATTCAAAGAACTGAATGCTCTTAACTGAAAGCATGAGATATTCAATCACTGAACTTAGTTTATAATAGTATTCACACAAAAAATATTTTAAAGGAAGAATTTACTAGAATACATTTAATAATAAATCATGACTGCTAAAGCCAATAAAACTATAAAAGCATTGCTATTACATACGAATAAAATTAATATGGTTGACTTAGTTACTGCTAAGTGAACTATATAAATGTCATCTTAACAGCCAACTTTTATAACCTTCCAATACTCAGTGTAGTTAGAACACTCACAAATGTGCATCCATAGACTATTAAATACCCTCTGATTACATCTTAAAATTAAATAAATTTCATTTTTTCCCAAAAGTCAAATACTATACTAACTTTTAGATTATAAATTCTCTATACTTTAATAAATCTGAATAAGTTAAATAAAATGCAAAACTTACTAAGATTATTATACAAAATGCTATAATCATCCATTTTAAAAACATCCAACTAAGATTAATAATCTCGTTAACTGTTACATACCATGCAATTAAAGATACACAATTCTAACCAATCTTTTATTTATACTATATTCTTGCCTATGTAACACCGCAACATTTCAAACAGTTCATCTCTAAAAGTGGATTAGTGCTAGTCACTATAGTTATTAATATTATTTAGCTTTTACAATGTTCCAAGGACTGTGGTTAAGTGTTTCACAGCATTATTGCATTTAATTTTCACAACAAACCCCAAAGGTAGACACCATTATCTTCACTACAGATGAGGAAAAAGGAGACTTGAAAATTTAAGGAATTTGCTCAAAATGAGATAGTGACAAGCGACAAAAACCAAACCTAGGTCTCAATTTCAAAGCTTATGCTCTTAATCACCTACCCATTCACTGTCTACCAAACTGCTCTGCCACTGTGATTGGCTGGGGAAGGGAAGAGAAACAGAAATTCTATTTAATCACAAAATACAAAAAAAGTCCTGAGAGGAAAGGGAAAAACTGAGAGAGACTAGTATTAAAGGAAAGAAGGTTGCTCCCAATTCTGCTCCTACCACTCTCAAGAGTAATCAAGATCTCCAAAGACTCTCATGACAAATTATCACCATACCCTAAAAGGGCTTAACTAGTAACTTTCCTTTTTATGGCAGTTTCTCTAAAACGCTACCTTAAATAAAATCATTAATATGTCGCACATAATCTTAGCACGCAACGCATATAGCCTAAACTACAACTGCTTAAACATCTTGCCATACTTAAGAGAGGAATTGTAACAAAGGTTTGGGTAACTTGCCCAGTTAAAAACCATCCTGAGTCCAAACATTCTCAAAGGGGGAAAAACATACATCTCAAGTTCTGAGAAGTGATAACTTTAAAAAGGGCTTATGGTCAAACATTAGTATGAGTTTTATGAAGATACAAAAAACTTAATAAACTTAGACAATATGTTTCCTTATAAGCAAATGTAAAAAGTTTGAAAGACTTTTAAGAAGAACCAAGACAAGACAACAAAATAAACAAAGTCTTACACTGAGTCTTAAATGGGCAATATAAACATCTAGATCAACTTCTAAGTAAACCCAGTCTTTCTTATGAACCGCTGGGGACATGGCTATAGTCTGAATCAGTTACTGAATTTTATGTAATATTATCAAGGATTAGATATTCAAATATGTCTGATTTCAGTCAACCCATTATGTTAAAACTACACTAAATGTAGAGAAAAACACTTGAGTACTCAAACCCTGAGTCCTAATATGTTCTCTAATAAAAGGAACAAGCACTTCTTTGAGAAATAGCTGATTCTAGGTCTAGGGAAAGAAATATGTAAGATGAGTCTGTAGCATCTTACAGTGCCAGAAAGTAAGAAAGCACTTAACAAATACTAATAATGATGATAAGATGATGTCAAAGAGACACAGGAGCCAAATGAAAGAGCTTCCAAAGGCCAAAGCTAGAATAATTTAAACAACAAAACAATATTGGATCAAAGTACAAAATATCTATGAGTCCATACTGATATGCATGAATGAATGAATGAATGACGAAGAACAGATAAATCTCCCACAGAGAAGAATTTCCAAAAGTTTATGTATGTACTCCACCCTCAAGGAGGTCGAGCATTAACTCACTGCTCCTTAAGTATGAGCCATGCATAGTGACTCCCTCCCAAAAAGTAAAGTATGAAAAAAAGGGAGGGAGAAAGAGTAACTTTACAGTGGAGAAATGCGATAAACACTACCCTCAGCCAGGTAAACAAGGCTTAACATCATCATAAGTCACGTGGACAGCATTTACACCTGAAAAAGTACTTCACCTCTGTATCTTTCTCCAAAAAACCCCATAAACCTAGGCTAACTGAAAGAAAAATATCAGACAAATCCCCATTTGGGGATATTCTACAAAATACCCAACGAGTATTTCTCAGAGTTGACAAAGTCATCAAACACAAATTTGAGAAACTGTCACAGGAAAGAGAAGCCAAGGAGATGTGATAACTAAATGTAACGTGGTATTCTAAATAGAATCACAGAAACAACAATAACAACAAAAACTGAGGTAAAAGCTAAAGAAATATGAATATAGACTTTTGTTAATAACAAGGTATCAATATTTGTTCATTAATTTTGACAAATGTATCGCACTTGTGTAAGGAGTTACTGATAAGAGAGACTAGGTGTAGAACACAGGAGAAGTTTCTGCACTATCTTTGCAATTTTTCCATAAACCTAAAGCCATTCTAAAATCAAGTTTATTTTTTTAAAGTAAAGGCAAACAGGACAAAAAGAGAGAAAGGGGGAAGTTCAGGTCTCTCTCGTTTCCTATGTATTTTCTACATAATTTAATAATGAAAGGTATTAAACCTTCTGTAGCTAACTGGAGATCTTTAAAACTTAAGAGAAGGAAATCTTCAAACCTTTCCCAGGGTATGCTACCATCACTGTTCATTTACTCTAATGTAAATCTAGGTTTCCAAGGAGAGATTAGAACTGCTGGTCTCTATTCTTCATTAAAAAAGGGGATGAGGGAGTTCATGAGGGTTTGTATTTTATTTGGGGTTATACACTGTCAAAATAAAGCAATTGCTCGTTTAGCAACAAGCTACCAGAAAACCTATCAAGAAACAACCCACAGTAGCTAAGTTTATATTCAGAGCTCAAAAAAGTCCCAACATTACCCTAGAGTCAAAGGAAAAGGAATTTTTTTAAAGCTTTAACATATGAAGGTCATTTTATAATTTTTCATAAAACCTAAGTACCTATGTCAAAAAGTAAAATGAAAGCTACCTTCCCAATGTCAGCTTTAATGTCCAAAACATCCCAAGTAAAATGAAGTACAGAAGGATCATTCCAGCTAAAAAAAAAAAAAAAAGGCTTATTCTCACTGAGAAAGAGACTTGCAGTATTCTGGAAATTTCTTTCTGATTTCCACTGAAAAGAAATAGATAAATAATCAGGTCTTTATAAATTCCAACGCTACACTGATTCACATGAAAGGAAAAAAAGCTGTTTGAAACACTATGTTAAGACTTACTGAATAGAAAAATAACTTCTCAAGCCCAGGATACACAATGTAATGTTAAAGAACCATCACACAAACTCACAGATGTTAAATGTTAGGATGCATTAAATATAAGGTTTTAAGTGTTAAGAAATGCAAAGGGCGAAATTATGGTTGCATACTTAAAAATAACTTCTCTTTCCACCCTAAACTCCACTAAAAGCTCTGTACATATATATTACATGATGCCTTCTGGATGTCATGCCGATGTCTAATGTAAAAATATGCTTTTCGACTTCAGTCCTGAGACATAGCTGTTCCATGCACACATTTATTATTTGCCCTCTTCCATGATACAATCTGACTGCCCTGCAGAATACATCCAGGGCAATTACTGTCACCATACAAAAGAACAATGGGTTAAAACAACATCCTCAGAGCAGAAGTGGAATTACAATTTAAATGAAATTTCAGATTTAATATATCCAAAGAGTTTAAGTTACATGCAAAAAAAGAATTATCTGCTTCAAACTATAACAGGGCTGATATTATTTATTGGCCGTCAAAACATTTAGAATTTGGCTTACCTTTCCACATTAGACTCTACAAAGTCAACATTTAAAGGGATCAATGAGAAAGTAAAAGGCTCTGGTGTACAGGTGTCCCCAAGCTCCTGTCTATTCCCATTCTCTTCCTCTCCGTCCCCCTTCTCCAACCTGATTAAAAACCTAAAAAGAGCCCAACTGAGAATCCCACGGCCACCTACTGGGCATCATTGTAGTCCTAGTGATCCTCCTTTCCTCAGGAGCATTCATTTCTAAAACCTTAATGACACTCTGTCACATTCTCATGAAAAGGAGAGGAAAAACTGCCATTAAAGGCTGTGTTCATTATAATCAGTGACTTCTTAAAAATGTTTGCAGTCAAGAAGTGATGTATCTTTGGGATTTCTTTTAGAGCTCGAGTCTTTTAGCAGCTTCTTAATGTTTCAGAGAATTTCCATGCACAGGAAATTATGAGAAATGTTTACAAATGCTTGGGGATTAAAAAAAAATAAGAATGGCAAAACAAAAGAGAACATGGCAATGCTGAATTTATGTGTTTCCCATTTGCTATTTAAAGTATCTGTCAAAGCAATTTAAATATACTTTCACACAAAGGCAAGCTGACACATGAACTATTAAGAACCTCCAACAGTAATACAATATCCTCAAAGTAGCATATATTACATGCAAAACACTACAGGAAAATAAGCTACAGATGAACCAAAACTATTCTATGAATAATGTGAATAAATAATGTCACCCTAGCTTCCTCTCCCTTATTAAAATAGCCTTTTTCCCAGGTAAAAACAATAGTTCCTAGGAAATTCCCCATCCTATTATAAAAGCCTAGACTGATTTCAGAAAAAAGTAGGGAATGAAAGCTATCATCTTAAATTCTTGCTCTGATCAGTTTTGCTTATTTGTTGTGGGGAGGGGAAGTAGTTTTTAACCCCTAAAATATTTAAGAGGGGAAGGAGGAAAAAAATAGGAAAGAATTTCTTCAGTGTTTTCCTTCCAAATTCTACAATGTTAGAAATATCTGGTACAGATCTCTTAAACTTATGATGTTCTATTTGTCCAATTTGAAATCCAAAGGTATCTAGTGGCAACAAATTATATAGTACTTGTTTATTTCTTATGAGCTCACCCCAATTTATGAAACAAAATCCTATACCATACTCTACCAAATAATCTAGGTTTAATTCACTTTTATGAAATTAAACTGCTAATCTATTATAAAATTATAAGCAGAAAGTAAAATTTGACTCCAAATGTAATCAATTACACAAAAACTTTAACTACTGTATAGGATGCTATTTAGAATTAGAGTAAAAGCCTTACAAGAGACACCATTTTAACAGGATTAGTTTATATTCAGAATATTTTAGCCTGTTTAATAAACTTACAGTTCATTATTGTTTGAAATCACACAAGCTGTGATTCAAATCCTAAGTGGTGGTGACTCAGAAAAGCTCAAGAGAATTTGGGGACTTACAGTGAACTCTCAGCTACCTTTCTGAATTCCCTTGTCTTCAGAAAAGAAAAAAAATTAACCCCAAAATGGCTCCCCTGGCTACTCACATTAAGCCAGTCACTTCCTGCTATCTATTTGAATGGAGTCCAAAGAGTACAAAATAATAGCCTAAGCCTTTGTTTCACAAACTTAAGAAATACAAACTCCTTTAAAAAAGAAAGGTTCTCCTGAACATCAAATTGGCCCACAAATTCCAAATTGAGAAACACTCATTCAAGAGACTAAAGTCTGATTCTATAAAAAATGTCTTTTAGTTGTGAATTATTAGTAAAAAGGGTTATCTTTATGACTTGTATAATTCCCTTCTTAAGCATCAAAATAAAAATACAAATCTCAACAATTCTTAAAGAGACCAAAGTCCATTCCCTCAGAATGAACTCTAGGAGTATAAGGAACCCATTCTGAGAAATAGTGACCTATTCAAAATAGAAATAAGAATCTGCCACCTAACCATGACATATTCTGTCTCCCTCACATACCTCCACCCTCACCAAAACAATACCTTTCGTCTTCTGCAACCCAACCGCTCTGTTAAACAACTCATCTCTTAGTTTCTTCTCTTAAACTGTAGGATCTTTGAGGTCAGGGTCTGTGCCTGATTCATCTCTGTATGGATTAGCACACCTTACACAGTCATTCACAAATGCCCTGACTATTTGTTGGCTGAATGAACGGATATGAAATCTATTTCTTTGGCTATTATTTGCTATCTCAGATTACTTACGTCTTTATTACCAATAAGTATCAGAGATAACCAAAAGTTTACAGACTTTCAACTCCTACAACATGCTCATAAGATTAAAAAAACAAGTCACAACAGATGCAAGTGAAGCCTTATTTCCTCATCAAGTGATCAAGTGTTAGTCGCTCAGTCGTGTCCAACTCTTTGCAACTCCATGGACTGTAGCCCTCCAGATGCCTCTGTTCATGGGATTCTCCAGGCAAGAATATTGGAGTGAGTAGCCATTCCCTTCTCCAGGGGATGTTCCTGACCCAGGGATTGAACCCAGGCCTCTTGCACTGCAGGCAGATTTTTTATCCTCTGAACCACCAGGTAAGCCCATATGAAGAAACAATTCCCGATAGTTTACAATACCAGGTAAAAGTCAGTAAAAGATACAGATACAAACTAACATCAGTGTTCTCACAGAGCACTTCATGAAATCCCTTTATAATCAAACTCTCATATGCTAAAATGTATCAAAAATTAGCTGACAAATAGTAGCAATTTTAAAACTTAAATGTTTTTAAGTAGTCAATGAGCCTGGCTGGACCAATAATATCACAGTATATACATGACTACTTTTGTGGATAAGGATCTACAGTACCCTTTGTGCAAAATGAAATAAAACTCAACAGATACAATAAGTTAAAACAAAATAATGCCTCTTTTCTTTCAAAACCACAAAAGTTTGTTTTACATTAAAAATCCATTGAAAAGTAATTCTAAGTTACAAAACAGTCAAATATGGATGGTTCCTTGGTTGCTAATGAAAAGTATTGCACAAGCTATTACTTTTAATTCTACCATGATTGTCACGCCTTTTATAGAAAAAAAAAAAAGGTCATTTGCATTGTAGAAAATGTAACAGCCTGAAAGATTAATGCTTTGTATATAAAATTTAGCTAGCTAACTTAAAAATTAGATCTCTATTCTTTTCACTATTTACTCAACTTCCATTTATGATCTTGGGATTTAGACACTTGGAAGATTGTATTTTTATTCTAACTTTGCATTTTAATTTCATGGAATAAATAAGATCACACAACTATATCTCTACATTATGCAACATTAGACTGTCAAAAAAGTTTCTCATTTTGTTTTCTATACTTGCTAGGCTTCCTCTAGTTAGAGAGAAATACAAAGTATGCTTAAATGTAGTTTTCATGGGACACAACATTTTTCAATTACATTACAAAGTCCGTTATCTCTAAAACTTTTTTTTATAACAAAATAATATTCTGTAGTGGCTTTACTAAAGATGCTAAAAGAAACAGAAGTCCTAACAAATCATCTTTAAGACAGACTGTCTACCTTGTATTGTCTACAGTTATCTGAATGCTAATTTCTCGACCTACTCTATCATATACTTAAGGTTAGTTCAACTTTAAGTTAAGAGAGTTGTTAAGTTAGCTGATGTTATTAGCTATGTTTTTCAAATACTAGGTCAATCAGAAAGATTTTCACTAATTTAAAATTATCTAAATTTTATGTCTATTACAGCATTTGCTACTGAGTCAATTTTCAACTTAATAGCCTCTTCTGAAGTCAAATACAAAGTAATAAAAAGAAGAAATTAACTTTTATTCTAAAATCTGCCCTTTTCATATTACAAGCCCATTACACTAAAGATTTCTCTGTTATTTTCCAAATATCTTGCAGGAATGTTGAATAGCAAAAATGCTTTTTTTTTTTTTTTTGCATTTGTTTTCCCTCTCAAAAGAAACTACTTTCCTATATAATGAACAACAAATCACCAGAGGAAGTTACTACTGATTTACTTCCTGTTAATTAAAAATCTTCTGGCAACTTAATACAGTTACCACACAGTTTTAGTTTTAAAAATGGGGTAGGGAGAATAAAGAGACTACTACACAATGATAAAACAGGTGTATTTGGTAATAGAGACATATAGTCATACGGTCAGAAGTAAGGTTTTTCATTGGGAGAATCTAAATCCTTCCCAAATTACAACTAAAGAGAAAAGAAAAATAACATCCATATATAGACTTAATAGAAATGTGCTTGTATCTAAGAAAACTGTATACACAAATACTAAAAAGCAAGGGCTGTAAATTCACTATGCCTAAAGTCATTTTGAGGAAAAAACCCTGAATGTCAGGCTGTATATACTTCATAATTATCTGTATCATCAAATCTTAAATAGCCAAAATAATAATAAAGTAATTTAGGTACCAAAAAAGTTTGGTAATAAGTAAAGAAGTCAGTACAAGGGGAACACTATATCAAACAATGTGAGAAAAATCAAGCAACTCATCTTAAGTTAAAATAGTAATTGCTCTTATTTAAATATCGATCATTTTTAATGTGTGAAAAACGAACTCAATTTCAAACCTGAACCAGACTCTAAGCATTTCCATTCAAAGGTGAATTCATGTGAAAAAGTATGTTACACACTTAAACAATGGGGTACAAAACCTACTGTACCAGTTAATTACCTACTAACAAAACAATGCTTCTATTTTAATTCTGGGTTATATTCCTTGCTTCTAAATGAAATCTGCATCTTCAATCCAACTTATAAGAATTTTTGTCCAAAATTTTACTGAAATATTATAAATGAGGGATGTTATTCAGTGAAAATTTTATCTTACTAGAATTTTTAAAGTCAAGAATCTTTTAAAAACCACCAATTGATAAGCAATTTTAAAAGTTAAATATACTCCTCTTTTCTGAACTCATGTAACTTTGCATTTTTACTTATTTATAACAGCATAAAGATCAATTTCCAGGCTGTTTCCTTTTAAATCAAGGCTTGTTTACATCTGACAATTATCTTTATTATGTTCAGAATTCTTATGTTCTGTTTTTAATAGGTCAGTTTATGTTTCCCATTTAGAAATTTTAAGAGATTTTTAATTTTGAAAGTTTTTTTTTTTTTGGTGTGTGTTCCTCTCAAACAATAATTACATATTCACAAAAAATTGAACATATTTTTAGACATATGTGTAAGAACCAAAGCAAATTTCTAAAAATATAAAAGTATTATTTGATATAATAAAGACAGCCTAATTTTAAAACTAAAGAAAAGTACAACAGGAAAAGAAAAATTTTTAACAAGTTATTTAACTTCACCATCTTCCATCAATTTTCAAAGTGGTCCATTTTTTAATCAAGGTCTACATATCTGAAAAGTTGACTACCTATTAAAATTCTCAATGAATTTAAAAGCACTGCTATAAAACTTTTCTTTAGTCCATTCAGTCCCTTAACTAGTCAAATAATGAAACAAATATTACAAGACGAAGGCTGACAAAAAATCATAATGAACCTCTCAGATGAGAAACTAATTGGTACTAAGTACACAATGGCTTACATTTAATCCTGTTAATAACCACACAAAAAAAGAAATAAAAGACTCACTTTTCAGTCATCTCTCTGGACCACTGGGCTAAAATAACAGCATGACTAAATCTGACATTGACCCCGTGGCCCTGCTAGGAGTTAAAAGAATTCCTTTGAGTCTTCTGAGGCCTGTTTTCAACTGCTCCAAAAGGGGTGGGCCAGTCATACACACTTGTTAGTCTTCTTTACAGTAACAGGTCAAATTAGAAATGGTCATATACACTGTTATATACACTAGCTCTTACTCAGATCTGAAGTCTGTACCTTACAACACCACCACAAAAAGTACAATGAATATAGTAATAGTTGGCTGATAGTGTCATAGATGGATAAAATTTAACAGAAACAGTGAAATGTATCCAAGCAATAACACTTAACTGGAAATAAATTTTTTAAATAGTCACAATATATCTAAATTAAGCAGACTGAAATTGAGACAAAGTACTAAGATGAACCACTAAATTTTTAAAAAGGAAAAAAAAATTTATAAATTTTCTAACTTTATCACAAGTTTTCAGCAGCCTACTGAATTAATAATATACCTGATATGTACATTTTTGTGACATGAATTCATAACATCCAGTGTCAAAATGATACAAATCTGTCTGAAAGAAGCTTACTTTTCCCCCTTTCATACTTTTCAAAATACTTTATGACTTCCAAAAAAGATATTAGTGTCTCTAATTAGTGATTAAAAATAACTATGTATATGGATTTACCATATTTGAAAAGATTTATCTAGTGCTATTAATACTTTTAATTTTCTTAAATAAGATCCCAGGCTTTATTCCTATTTCACAATGTCTAATCACTTAAAATCTAAATAAACCAACCACTAGCATATTTTACAAATTTGCCATAAGTTTTTGCAATTTAAAAAAAGTATGATCCTGTCAATATTTAAAATTAAAACAAAATATGTCTTGGTGTGTAATAATTTTTTTCTTAGTATTATACGGATTTCTATATGCTAAAAGCCAATAGATGTCCCTATAATACTAAGAAAAAAATTATTACACACCAAGACGTATTTTGTCTCTATGGCAAAATATAAAAGTTAATTTCATTAACTCAGCTTCTGGACTTTTATTAAAGACCTTTTATAATCTTAGCTTATCACATTAATAAAATAAAATACTATAGTCAAAGAACTGTTACTTAATTGAACACAATAATTCAACTGAACATTAAGGCATTTTTTATTAATTCGGTAAGCCTTAAATCAATTTAGGATAAAGACCAGAGTTAAAACTGTAATACTTATCACAATCAAATTTTGTGAAATATGTCAAAGTTTAAGTCAACTATTAGAAAAAGAGAGCTTAAGCACTGTTTTGAAAATCTATAATGGCATATAAATCTCTACCTGTCAGGAGGCAATATTTTGGGAAGGAGGTTTTCTTCCCCCCGCCCCAGTTCTTGTTCTGGTCTCATTCTCTATCTTCTCCCATATGTAGAATATTATGTTTCCGAAAACACCAACAATCAACTAGAACACTAAAACCTCAAAGTCACCAAGCTATTAGAGAACTGCAAAATATTTCACAGACCACCTTTATTTAAAGCCCTAAGTCAGAATCCACTTTTCTAAACAAAAAACTGAACAGTTTCCACACTGCATAATGTAATTTTACCCTCATTGGCTTACCTTCTCAGCATTTTCTGGCCTAAAAAAATATACCAAGAATAAAAGTATTTTCATTATACTTTAGTAGTTACTATACATGTTCAGCCATTCAGTTTTAAAAGAATCTTCCACCCACTGCCAAAAGAAAAAAGAAAGAGGGAGAACAAAAAAGAAATCCTACAAAATGAGAGTTTCAAATAAAGACTGGAAAAGGCACCAGGCAATCATGACCTTTTAAAAAAAAAAAGTCATCTGACGATTGTCTGTGAAGTTTTTTAATAGCATGAAAGCACTTCACCAGTTTGTTCTTTCCTTAATAAATTTCAAGTTCGGCTTTATAGTGCTCTCCTATGAAAGCCACACACAATAAATCTATGCATGAGCTTTAAGAACTAATAAACATTTGCTAGTAAAATGTGCTAACAGAAGAATTCTGTGTTATTTTAAAAACTGCATACTTTCACAACTGGATCACTTTTCATCTCACAGATTATACCCTGATTTGATGGGAATACTAGAAACAAATACATTTTAGAGGTGATTTGTGTTTCTCAGTAGTTACATATGTACATCAAGTAAAGACTAGACTATACATTTTCTTCTTAGTTTGAAACTCACTGTTCTTTAAAAGAAATTGCTTCTTGAAGAATCATTTGATAGAAATCAAAACGCAAGATACAGTAACTATAAAATAATAAAATAAAATTTCAATAATGCTCTTTTTTCCTGGTAATAGTAAATTCCATAAATCAGTTTCATACTCTAGGAGCTCTAAAATTCACAAAAAACTACAATTATCAGACACAAAGAAACTGTGCCCTTACCCCAATTCCCAAAGTACTTAACAGACAGCAAGAAAGAGAATTTCAGATACTTCACTGTCATGGTATATAATCAATTAAACAAATACACCTAAAATTATGCATATCAGAATTAATCCTTTTTATCAACATTAGAAAGGTTTCTTAGCTTATTAGTTAACTGTACATCATAATATCATTTTATGGCATGTTAGGAAATTATTACAATTTTAAATGCTAAAAAGGATCTTCTTATTACTGTAACATAATAAATACAAAATCCAGTTAAATAATGCTGTGTGATGGCACCTCACAAAAACAAATGTAAAATAGAAGTAGCTTTGATCACATTAACTTGATATTTTAAAGTCTTCAGATATTAATGAAAAAGTATTTGGGGGAGATGTTAGGGCCAGAGGGCTCTACTTTTCCCTTACAATAGTAATGAACTATCCGATATTTAAATTGCCACAGCACTTCTCCAAGGATTTAATATTCAGAAGCATAAAGTTGTTTCATAAAACAAAATTCTTCATATTTGAAAAATAAGCATGTTTCGCAGGACTAAGCAAACTTTTAAATATGGTTAAATGTGGTCAAGTTAAAAATGTATGTCCCTTGTCAAATGTATATTCATATGTCTATCTGAATATATACACACCATGGACAACAAATGCTTAAAAGCAAAAATTACATATCAGATTACAATTGATTCCCTGTGAATAACTTCTGAATATACAATAACATTTAAATTAAGAATTTATAACAAGACTGTACACTGCTAATTAGTATTCCTAGGATTTACTTAGTTCAACTATAACATTTTTATTCCAACAGTAGAGCAACTATGAAAAGAAAATTTCAGGATTAATAATTTTCTATCAATTTCATGCACAGAGCTAACATATCTTTTGAGCTTCTCAATTTTTTTGAGCAAAAATTAAATTGCTACTGCCATTAAGAAAACAAAACCAAGAACAAAATTAGTTTTTTACTTCTAGTCCCCATGGATCTAAGTCCACACAATAATACTTCCCTATCTGCAAAACAAAACAAAACAATGCACAAATAGATGGGCTAAGGAAGAAAGATCAAAACGAAGAAACAAGTTAAAAAAAAAAAATCCTCTTTCCCTTTAGCAATCAACAAAACAACAAAAAAGAAAAAGTGGAAAAGTCACCGAGAATATATGACCATGTAAGCATGGGCACTCTTGCAGAAAACCAAGTCTGCAACCCAAAGCCATGGGAAATTTAAATTAGAGCAAACGGCCACAATAGGCAGGGAAATCTGTAAAGATAAAAAGGGACTGCTAAGGTTGCAGGTATACTACTAAACAGCTTTTGAGGTTTCCAAACAAACTTTATTAGTTTTATTAATTTAAAAAAATTATAAATAACCATATCCACATTATACATAAAGAAAATAAAGTTTTTCCCCTTAAATCAAAATATACATATGTATGGGATATAGCTCAAGGAAGAAAAAGGATCCCCACTGCTTAATACTGAGAATCAGCACATCAGAAATTTGTTTTACAACTCTATCTCCTTCTATACTTAAATAATGTTAAAGCAGTTTAAAAATCTAATGAAAGGAAGAAAAGCCAGAGAGGAGACCCTTCGCTGCTGATGTTAACTTAAGTGGTGGCACAATCATAGCTGAACACAACTCCTCTTGGACTACCCATAAAGAATTATACACCAAAGATAGTTTAACAAAAACTTGAAAATTAAGATGATCTGTGGTACAACCATTACATTTCATCTGCTAAATCAGATAATAAAGGAAATTTCCCAAACTAGAGCATTTCAAACAGAAGAATAAAGAGACTTATACAACATCCAAAGCAGTCACAGTATTAAGAACCAATACAAATATTCCACAACTTAAGAATTAATAGATTTTTTTTTTTAACCAGTAACTCACCAATCTAGAACATTTAGGTTCAATATTATGAATGTTTTTAGGGGAAGTATTTCCTACACATAAAAACCAGTCACACTAGATTCAAATAAGAATACATTTATAGAAATACTTAAGTTATATTTATTCTCCCACAAATTTATATAATTTTTAAAGTCAACCAAAAGGTAGAGTAGATACAGGGTACTGAGTGTAGACCAAAATACTAATTACATGGGAGTGAGGTGATTTTTCAAAAGCGAAATTTTATTGAAGATTAAAATCGTCCTTAAAAGTGGAAAGTAATGTTATTTCTAAATAAAGCCATAAAGTTCATTTTTAAAAAAGAAAAATCGGACTAACAATAAAAATTGGTTAGTACAATAAAAAGAGTTTCAAGATTAACATGGCTGCACACCTTTTCTTTATATAAAATCTTTCTTCAATTAAATTTGTGAATTTATGTCCTGAATTCCTCTTACCTGACTTTTTTCAAAGCTTAATTTTTAAAATTACTTTATAAACCTTATGGCTCAATCATAACCAGCCTGTTTCCTACACCTTTAGAGTTTCTCATTAACTAAAAATACAGAATAGAGTATTGAAAAGCTTTCTAGAAATTAGGGCTTTCTTTCCCTACAGTAGGTTATTCAGGTGCTAGTTACAAAGCAAAATCAAAAGTGACCTACGCACTTCAAGGTACTGTCAATAAAACATTTGCTCTCAATCAGCAGCTCTAAACCGCTATTCTTCCATCTTGAGATAATTATAAATTGACAATATATTTAGGCAAAAGCAGAAGGAAAGAGCAGAAATTATTTTCTCATTAGAGTTATACTGTCTTCACTTAAAATATATTTGCAAGAGATGAGGATAAGCGTAGGTGGTCTCAAGTCCACTGTGTACTAATTTTCCAAAGTACAACAAAAGTTGAAATTCTAAGGTAAAATTGTCATGGAAATAAAAGGTACATACATTTACTGGACAAGATCCAATTTTAAATAATCCATTATTAGACTGCCCTTATATTTGAATCTGAACATTTATCACAAAAATAATTTTATCCCCAGATTTTATATCTCTGTCCAGATCTAATGATATCAGATCAAGATAGAAAAACTAAAAAACAAGTCAAATCTATTCTTGTATATGTTAAGTACATCTATATAATTTAAAAAGAAAATGTGACTTTGCACATGCTTGATGCTCAATTAAAATATCCCTTTTTATCAGTAGAATCAACAACAATCTGGCAAGTAACTAAAAATGCTGAAAACTTAACCATGAAAATACCCTTAATTTATAACAAACAATGACTAAGATTTTAAAACTTTTGGCTAAAAAGCTTCCAATAAGTCAACATTTTTACTTCAGTAAGTGTTAACGACCAAAAGGAAGTTAAAAAGAGATTAGTAAATTAACGTGAAATTTAAATACAAATTTAGTAAAGTCTTATAAACAAGATCTACTTAAGAGATTTAAATTATCTGATTAGACTTCACTCTTACGAGGGGGAAAAAAGTAAACATTCTCCATTTCTGTACTTCTTTTGAAAAATGTCTGACAGTACTCATATGTGGTTCATATCCAATTTTACCTTCTGACCATACTATCTATAAACTAATCTTCTTAGATAAGTGATCTCTATAAGCAATAGATTATTTTTAGAGCAATCAGCTATAAGAATTTTATACTTAGGCACTCTTTACCCAGACATCAGGATTCAACTTCATATGACAATTAGTTAAGAATGAAAATCTTGCCATCTAATTTTATGCTTCTGCATTCCAAAACAAACAAACAAAAAAAAACACAGACCTATAAATGATTAATATTTTATGGCAAGTAAACATGCTATTTTTTTAAGTAGTTCTCAACAAATTCAGTATGTCTTACATGAAAATCAAATCAATTTCTACTATAAATGTAAAAAAAAAGTAAAATTTCATTATCTCCCTAGGTACTTATCACTGTTGAAAAGCTACTGCAAGTCAATTTAGACTTAAAGTCATAGGTTGACTTTGGAAGAATGCATACCTAAATTGCTGATCAACAATGAAATCACAGAAATTAGCGACATACATTCCAAAATGTTACTAAAATCCAACCTAATGTTAAGCTGCCTTAACATTGCTGGGATTTCAAATGAGATTTTCAGTCTGCTGAACAATGGCCATAAAAGGCTTTCAAACTTCACTCCATTCACAAGTAAAGTTGAAATTGAACATTTTTATTTCTTCTCTCCTTAGGACAACTTCACCATGGAACAGTGAATAACACAGTTCAAGTCATTATGCTAACTGGAAATTAAATAAAAAGATGCCCTCACAAAAGTGAAGTGTAAGGTGACATGCTACAACTCGATGCACAGTCCCACAGCAGCTTTAGGGACTGTGTAGTGCAGGCTCACACAGCTGGAAACACCAGGAGGGAGTTCTCTGGCGCTCTCAGTCACCAGAACTCTAACATGTGGCCATTTTTCAATTATAAGGCAGAAGTTAAACTACACACCAATAAGAAGTATGTCAAATAGCAACCCACTCTTATGAACTATTAAGCCATAAGATCTCTCTAGAAACTATGACTGACTAGCTGATGAACAAAGAAAGTGGGGAAATACCACCTTAAAGAATTGAGGAATACTGAAAGGAAAGTTTAATTTATTTTCATTTCCAAACTAACAGAATGTGTTCCTTTTACACGTTAAAAGATGGTGAAGAAGAACACAAGCTATAAGGAGCTGAAGCTTTATTTCAATACATGCTCTACTTTGAACAGCCCTGCACAAAACACACATTTTAAGAAGGTGGTCATGTCCTTTGACTAACATATAGCATCTGGTCCATCTGAGAAAATTTTTCTATCTGCCATTAAATTGCATAAAATACCCAATTTTTAAAAGGAAAAGAAAAAGGAGACACACAAGCAAGAAACAAAAAAATACCAGAACAAAATAATAACCAAGAAATCTTCCAAGAGGCAGAATAGAGGTAGCCTCTAAAAGGCATGTTATTAAAATATTTAATCATATCTGCCACATAGTAAACCATTAATTAAACATGAATGGTATTGAATACAGTTTTAGGGTTCTCAGCTTTGTTCTTCCTTGCATTTAACCTGAACATTAAATCCTATCCATTCTTCAAAACTGAGTTCAAAGGGTTACTATTCAATTCAGTCTGTACTTAGCCTATCTGTTTTAAAAAGTCTCAAACATTCATCTGGAAATGGCTACGTATTGGGGCATCTCTTATATTGCAGAAATGTATTTAACTTTGGAAATACAGTGAACTTCCCATATTGTCGTGCAGTTTAAGGTTTCTAAAGGCAGGGACTACACAACAATTCTTGAATCCCAACAACTTAACAGTATAGTGCCTGTACACTGCAAACATTCAATAAGTAATAACTGGATTAATTTTAAGACTTCAGATTTAGCTTTTAACTAATAGATAATAAAATGTCACCAAATAAAAAAAATTTATTAAAATAAAGTGCCATACCAGAGACATGTTGTTCAAAAGCAACTTGGGTTTACCAAAAAATCTGAGAACTTTTAATTTAAAAAACCAAGTGGATGCTAAATGCCCCATGCTTGCTATGGTAATAGTGAACTTATCTTGTTACATGAGTTTTGTCAAAATATTTTCCTACTACATTAAGTTAGTCTATCCGTTGTTGCGTTTTAGCTTACAACCTTAATGAAATAAAATTTATTATTTTACCAATAAAGGAATTCCATTACCCAAAGTCACAGTCAACTGTAGAGCTGTAATAGACCTAGTAACCTCTACCAACTGAGAGCCTATGTCCACTACTTCGTTTCAGAAGTAAACCTTAAACTAAGACTTGAGGGATGAGTAGGTATCAGCCAGGCAAGGTGGAAACTGATCCAGGCATATATAAAGACCCAGATCAAATAAAACGTGACATATTCGAAAAACATGAAATTCAAGTAGGTAAACCCCTAGACTCATATTTTAATTACTTATCAAGTCTTAGTTGAGTGCCTAATAAATGTCAGGAATTCAGCAATTGCCTCTAGATAAGTTCTTCAACTTCTGAAATTATATCCACAACTTTTATGTGTGTATTTTTTAAGGGTAAAAGGAACTTAACACAAAAAGTTAAAAGACTTGTTGCACTAAGTCATTAAAAGCCATAATTTTACTTCAAGTCCTGATTTTTTACTACAGCCATAATTTCACTTCAACCTCATGTAGTACTATGTAAAGAACACTATGTATACATTACTCTATACAACTCAATTCATCCACAATTTGCTAGGCATACACTATGTGCCATATGCTGATGAACTGAAAGAGTGATGTGCCAAATTGTACATACTGAAGGAGTTCTACATTAATGTAAAATTCTATACCATAACAATAACATACACTAGGAACTAAATAGGTTTATTCAACTTTTAAAAACACTATACTCTTCATTCTTTAAAAGATATTTTCTTTTTAAAATCTGAACCTATTTAAAATTTTCACTAAATCTAAATTTTTCAAAATTATTAAAAGAGAAAGAAACAGTAAAAATGTAAAGCATGCTTCTGAAAGTGGACTTAGACTATTATACATTTAAAATACATTTAAAAATTGTAACAAGTAGATTATTCATCAATTATTTAAAGTTACTACTCATTCACTTCCAAAAAGTATTCATCAATACACCTAATTTGTCCAGCTTACATCAGTGTAGAAGATACAAAAATAGTCCACAGTCCTAGCCTAGAAATGAAAAATATCTTTAGATACTATTATGGACTGATCACTAGGATATACTATTAAGAGAATAAAAGCAGGTAGATCAAAGTGTAGATCATATGCTACCATTTACTTATATAAGGGGGGAGGAGGATATTAAGATATTTAACATTTGGGTTTTTTTTAATGTAAGAACAAATCATCAATTTCCTCTTAACAGTTACCCCTAAGAGAAAGAGTGGGAACAGGATGAAGAATGGACAGAAAGCAGACTTCTCTGAACATTTTTTACCTAGTCTTGTTGATTTCAATTTAGAACCTTATAATTATTTTACATAATTATGCAACAAATTGAATTCTTTAAAGGTAATACTGAAAAATAACATATGAAAAGCAAAATGAAACAAACAAACCTATCTATATGTCTAGCTGATAGCACAATCACAGGGAGACACCTGAATTTAAACTTCTAGATAACTACTAATTCACAGGAAATACAGGGGACAGTGGAACATGTTAAACACTATCACAAAATTCAGACTCAGGAAATTCTACAAATTCTAAAATAAACAACCCAGTCAGTACAACAACTAAATTATAAGAAAGGAAAAAAAACACACAGAAGAAAGAGACAAAGGATGAACCTATAGATTAAAGGACACAAGTTATTACCCAATTATAATAAATAGATCTGATTCAAATAAACTATAGGGAAAAAAATTAAGAGTCCATCAGGGAAATTTGAAGGCTGAATGGTTATCTAATGATAAAAGAATTATTGGTAATTTGTTTATGTATGATTATAATGATTTTTTCTTAAAAAGAATAATTTTCTTTCAGAAACACAAATTAAAATGTATGGATGGATGGATACGTACATAAATGAATGATATGATATAATGACTGATTTGCTTCAAAGTAATATAGGGGCATGGAATTATATATGAGAAAAAATTGGTCCAAGTTGATAACTGTTGAATCTGGTTTATGGAACACTGAAGCTATTACAACATTCTACTTCTGTATACCTTAAAATTTCTATAGTTAAAAAAAAATCAACAATAATTTAACAACCACTCCTAGAGATAGTAAAGTCCCTTTCCTATGAAGGAAAATAAGTTGGTGATTATTCATGTATAACTCCTATAGCACTTACCATCATTCAGCTGTCTTATACAGTAATCCTTCCCAAAAGAGAGATTCCCCTCACAAATTAAAAAACATGCTTATTTCCTTTGGTGCATCTTTTCTTAAACCAATAAACCTGTCTTTCTAGTAAATGCGTGAATCACAGGCTACTCCTATTGAGAATAATAAATAAAGGTAAAGAGCGAGAATTTTAACAGGAAGACAAATGACAGAGCAGGTGTCGTTTATATAAAGAAAACTTAGGAAAGAGTAAAAAAGTAAAGGAAATGAAGTTTACTTCTAGACTTTAGAAAGAAACTCCTATATCCCTCAGTAGAAACAGCTGACAGCCACATGTAACACGTACTGAAGGCCTATGCTTTGGCATGGATTTATTATAAGCAGAGACCTTCATCATAAAGCTGCATACACAGGAAGGCTAGCCTGAGCACACTACCTAAGTGCTGTATCCTCACTTCGAATCAGAAAAGTTAAACATTTAGAGGAAGAATAAAAAGGGAAGAAAATGTCTCTTGGTTGTATATTACTTGCCTTATTATGTATTCTAATTGTGTATTAAAGCAAAACAAACATTTACACACCTCACTGAAACTGAAGTAATGGGAAAGAGCCTCAAGTTTCCACAGAACAAGAGCAGTGCTGCACTGGTTACTATACATTTAGCAATAGTTAATGAAAAATATGGATCATCAGACTTTCATGCACTACCTCAAATTCACCAATCCTACTTTTTAAAAAGTTTTTCAAGTTTTCAACCACATCTGTCCCCAGGATTTGGAAAGACTTAACTCCCATGCTTAAGAAGAGACTTCTGTGAATAACTTAAGCTTATTATATTTTGTCTCCTTACTGAAACACCAACACCAATCAATCAATATTTGAGCAATTAATGGAAAAGAAAGTAATATATATGGCAAAAAATTATTCTAAATATTACAAGAAGGCTTCTGAGGCAAAGACTTATCCTTAAGGAGTCATTAATCTCTTCTATCATATTGATATTTCAAATATGCCACAGTTTGGGGAAGAGGGGGAATAGTACACAACATTATTGTTGTTGTTTAACAAACATCATCATTTCAAAAGCATGCCAGAATTTCCAAAAACTTTCAATGATACAAAAAAATATTTTCTCTATTTTTGAATGGGCTAATAATGATCAGAAAGGAAAGCACACTCAAAAAGGCATCAGTACTGAATATATTGCCTATTAACTGGAAAAACTGGATTATAGCATGTGTAGATCAAGGAAATAAAATAGGGGATATACAAATTTTTTTAAGAATCTATAAGAGTGAAGCAAATTAATTTACAGACTTGCAAAATTTGTTTCCATTTGATTAGAACAACAACAAAAAAAACAAATCCCAGGAACAAAGAGTAGGGGTAAACTGTTTCAATATGGATGGTAGGAACATACACTGAATGTCTGGAATCAAGAATTACTTGGAATTACTTAGGTTTTGAATCAAATATTTTTACCGAAGTTGCAGAAAAAAGTGACATAAATTTATATACTAGACATACATTAAACTTTAAAAGGATACCTCTAAGATGAATCAATTTCTTTAAAAACTGTAAATGGATGAAAACATTAGGAAAATCTTATTTGAAAAAAAATTCTAAAAAAAACAAACTAATATAAGTAATAACTATAAAAAACAGAGACTAGGAGATAAAAGCTAAGAAATAACAGAGTCTGTCAGTAAATCAAATAGAAACGTGCAACATGACAAGTCATCGTAAAAACCACTGCAGTTAATTGGAACCCTCATATATTACTGGTGAGGACATACAATGGAGCACCCACTGTGGAAAAATCTGGCAGTTCCTCAAAAACTGAAACATAGAAACATCAGTAATCCTATTCCTAGTTTATACCCAAAAGAATACCCAAAACAAGTATTCAAATAAATACTTGTACATGAATCTTCACAGTCGTATTATCCACAACAGCCAACAGGTAGAAACACAAATGTCCATCAACAGATAAATGGATAAACAAAATGTAGATATATACATACAATGGAATAGTATTTGGCCTTAAAAGAGGAATGAAGTATTGATACATACTACAATATGCATAAGCCTCCAAATATTATGCTAAGTCAAAGATGCCAGACACAAAAGGTCACATAATGGATGATTCTATTTACATGAAATATCCAGAACAGATAAATCCATAGAGAGAAAGCAGATTTGTGCTTGTCAGGGTCTGAGGCAGGAGGCTATAAGGTGTGACTGTTCAATGGGTGCAGGGTTTTCTTTGGATGTGGTGACAATATTTGGGGGTTTCCCTTGGATGTGATGAAAATGTTTTGGAAGTAGATACACGTAATGGTTCTACAACACTGTGAATGTGCTGCTGCTGAGTCTCTTCAGTCATGTCCAACTCTGTGCAACCCCACAGACAGCAGCCCACCAGGCTCCCCTGTCCCTGGGATCCTCCAAGCAAGAACACTGGAGTGGGTTGCCATTTCCTTCNTTTCATGCACTACCTCAAATTCACCAATCCTACTTTTTAAAAAGTTTTTCAAGTTTTCAACCACATCTGTCCCCAGGATTTGGAAAGACTTAACTCCCATGCTTAAGAAGAGACTTCTGTGAATAACTTAAGCTTATTATATTTTGTCTCCTTACTGAAACACCAACACCAATCAATCAATATTTGAGCAATTAATGGAAAAGAAAGTAATATATATGGCAAAAAATTATTCTAAATATTACAAGAAGGCTTCTGAGGCAAAGACTTATCCTTAAGGAGTCATTAATCTCTTCTATCATATTGATATTTCAAATATGCCACAGTTTGGGGAAGAGGGGGAATAGTACACAACATTATTGTTGTTGTTTAACAAACACATCATTTCAAAAGCATGCCAGAATTTCCAAAAACTTTCAATGATACAAAAAAATATTTTCTCTATTTTTGAATGGGCTAATAATGATCAGAAAGGAAAGCACACTCAAAAAGGCATCAGTACTGAATATATTGCCTATTAACTGGAAAAACTGGATTATAGCATGTGTAGATCAAGGAAATAAAATAGGGGATATACAAATTTTTTTAAGAATCTATAAGAGTGAAGCAAATTAATTTACAGACTTGCAAAATTTGTTTCCATTTGATTAGAACAACAACAAAAAAAACAAATCCCAGGAACAAAGAGTAGGGGTAAACTGTTTCAATATGGATGGTAGGAACATACACTGAATGTCTGGAATCAAGAATTACTTGGAATTACTTAGGTTTTGAATCAAATATTTTTACCGAAGTTGCAGAAAAAAGTGACATAAATTTATATACTAGACATACATTAAACTTTAAAAGGATACCTCTAAGATGAATCAATTTCTTTAAAAACTGTAAATGGATGAAAACATTAGGAAAATCTTATTTGAAAAAAAATTCTAAAAAAAACAAACTAATATAAGTAATAACTATAAAAAACAGAGACTAGGAGATAAAAGCTAAGAAATAACAGAGTCTGTCAGTAAATCAAATAGAAACGTGCAACATGACAAGTCATCGTAAAAACCACTGCAGTTAATTGGAACCCTCATATATTACTGGTGAGGACATACAATGGAGCACCCACTGTGGAAAAATCTGGCAGTTCCTCAAAAACTGAAACATAGAAACATCAGTAATCCTATTCCTAGTTTATACCCAAAAGAATACCCAAAACAAGTATTCAAATAAATACTTGTACATGAATCTTCACAGTCGTATTATCCACAACAGCCAACAGGTAGAAACACAAATGTCCATCAACAGATAAATGGATAAACAAAATGTAGATACATACATACAATGGAATAGTATTTGGCCTTAAAAGAGGAATGAAGTATTGATACATACTACAATATGCATAAGCCTCCAAATATTATGCTAAGTCAAAGATGCCAGACACAAAAGGTCACATAATGGATGATTCTATTTACATGAAATATCCAGAACAGATAAATCCATAGAGAGAAAGCAGATTTGTGCTTGTCAGGGTCTGAGGCAGGAGGCTATAAGGTGTGACTGTTCAATGGGTGCAGGGTTTTCTTTGGATGTGGTGACAATATTTGGGGGTTTCCCTTGGATGTGATGAAAATGTTTTGGAAGTAGATACACGTAATGGTTCTACAACACTGTGAATGTGCTGCTGCTGAGTCTCTTCAGTCATGTCCAACTCTGTGCAACCCCACAGACAGCAGCCCACCAGGCTCCCCTGTCCCTGGGATCCTCCAAGCAAGAACACTGGAGTGGGTTGCCATTTCCTTCAATGCATGAACGTGAAGATGCTCAGTCCTATCCAACTCTTAGCGACCCCATGGACTGCAGCCTACCAGGCTCCTCCATCCATGGGATTTTCCAGGCAAGAGTACTGGAGTGGGTTGCCACTGCCTTCTCCGAATGTGCTAAATGCCTCCAAATTGAACCTTTAAAATGATTAATTTTATGTTAATTTCACCTCAGTAAAAATAAATAAATGCAATACAAACAGTCCCTCTCCAAAATACAGTTAAAGACAAACATGCTTCTTATTGTCTATTATAACATAAAATACTAAAACTGTTTTCCAGAGATGTCTCTACATACCTAATTACCAACTTCTTTTCTAAAAGCCAAACCTGACAAATCCATCATTCCCTTTCCTCTAGAATCCTCATCTCCCTATGGTTCAGCTACACCACCCATATCAATCCCTGACATTTTGCCCTGATAAACTCTAGTCCCAGTATGAACTACCACCCAATTAACCTGCTCCTCTTTCTGTGGAAAGATCAACTTTCTTTTCAATTTATCAAGCTTTTCAGTATGTAAATGTGAAATAACAATAAGATACCCAAATGGAAATATTCAGAATAGTGGACACAGAGAACTTGAATTCAAGAAAAGTGGCAGATCATCATGAACACATTAGTATTTGATGCAACTAGGTGTCACCTTAGGGGAAAGCAATTTAGAGAAAGGATAGGCTAAATGCTTGTTCTGATGTTCTGCAAAGTTTCGCCTAACCCTGGATCATTCCTAGATATTACTGGGAAAAGTTATGAGATCCTTCAAAATGAGTTCATTACAAGCTCATATTGTTTTAATTTTGATTGAACACTACTTCTAAGCAATCCTTTTATTCTCTTACTGTTGAATTGTTAGTGCAGTGATTTCCAATCTATGGGCTTTAGACTCCCGGGGAGCTGTAGAATTAGTTATCACAACAGGTAGCAGCAGTATACATTATATAAGGCCATATATGTGGGAAACGGGGCTTACATACTATTGTTCAAATGTGTAGACAATGTTGTGGTTAATAAAATACAAAGTCATGTATGAGTGTACTGAATAGCTTTTTGCTAATAAGCATTTTCTCAATTAACAAGTATTAAAAATATAACTATAGTCATGTGGCGGAGGGTCAACAAATTTATTCTGAAATTTAAACAAGTTGTCATCGTCAAAATATTGGGATTCACTGCCTAAGAGTACTCCTCATAGCACCTAAACAGTCTTCTCACACTCTAAGCCTCTAAGTACCCTGACCCACTTCCACTTTCCCAAGAAAATCAAATACATCTTCAAATATTCCCTCATTTATCTCAAGCCATCTGAATTTATTCTTTTCCACTTTTATGAATATTTGATAATTTAGCAATTAAATCTTTCTTAGACTAATTCAGACACACATACCTGATCCCTTCTCTGACTTACCTCCCCTATTCCAATCCACCAAATAGGTTTAATCTCTCCTTCTTCAAGAAACTTCCCCTTCTACCTAAAAACATTATCAAACCTCTCTTTTCCCGATAAAACTTTACCTGATTCTGCTCTATGTTCTACCTACTAGTCTATCTCTTCTCCCTTTTGCTATCAAATTCTCAGAGCTGGCCTTCTAAAGCCTGAACCAGACACCTGTTTTTTAAGATTCTGTTGAAATAGCCATCTCATTTCTTTGGGTATCATGGCTGCTCTCTTAAACAAGGACAAAATTAAGTAGTTAGGAAGTAGGTTTCCTATGGATTGGAAACCTAAAATACTTCCCATCTGGCTCCTTTAAAAAAAAAAAAAAAAAAAGTCTTGTTAATCTCTGGGGCTTCAAAGTATCATTTATATTCAATATCATCATTTTCCTCTGAGAACAACTGGGTGCTATTAAAGGTTTTGGAGCAGCAATACACTTAAGACTTTAATACTGAGCAAAGGGCATTAGAAGACTACTGATTTAACAGTGTACAGGGAGATGTAAAAGATCATTTAAGAAAATATCACAAGAGACTACGCATTACACATAAAGGGAGAAAAATGAAATGGACTTTTTGACAGGATAAGCATCAATACTAGCTTACTACATGTGACAGAGGAAGCAAAACTAACACCAAAATTTCATTTCTCCATGATGTGGCTCTCAGAATCTACGTTCTCTTCTACAGTCTACTGTAGACTTACAGCTCTTCATAGTTCCTACATTACTGATTGTAGAGTTTCTAAAAATCTTAATACTAATTCCATATCTTCTATGTACCAGGCATTCCACATGCTTTCCATATGCCTATCTTCTGAGAAAGCAAATCATTGAGCAAAAGGCAGAACCAAGAGAGCTGGCCAATGAGAGCACAGAACCAATGCCAGAGGTGGATGGAGTACTCACCTGTGGTACCAAGCAGAGAGAGAGGGGAACTAAGATTGCACGTCCAGAACTGGCTCTAGCCAAACAGGAAGAAACAGTTATGAATTTGCTTACAGCAAAAGCAGAGTGTCTTTGATATCCTGACACACTCTTTCTTTTGTTCAGACAGACCACCATTAAAATAGATTGGTAAGAAAGTCTCATGAGAAACAAGACAAAAACAAGACAAAAAGATGAGGAATTAAAAGGAACAGACCCTAATGGTCTTTTGTCTAGGAAAAGCAGTCTTCCTCATTAAAGATGATACTAACCTTCATTAACAGACTTTTCACATCCCACAAGATTGAGAAGGATATCGTCATCTTTATCATCAACTTCACATCCCAGCAGCATCCAGCTTTCCACATTATCACTTTCTGAAACGGTGCTCTCTTCCTCTTCACTTGAACTGACTTCTATAATCATTACCTCCTGGATTGTACCCGATCTCTCTCCAGGTTTAGACTTCTCAATATCCCTCTTGCACTTCTTATCTGCTAAATCATTAGAATGAAGAGAAGCAGGAGAACCTTGGGTCTTTTCTTTTGCATGGATTCTAAAATTCTTTCTTTCACATCTATAAATACTATCTTCATCAGACAGTGTGATGATCTCTGACCCATCTGACAGTTGGATGACCTCACTATCTGAAAGGACAACTAAATTCTTTTGATTTGGTTTACTACTGAATGATTCAGAATTCCCAGATTTCCTTTCTTCATGTTCTTCCTCCCTGATGACATTATCAAGATCTTGGGCATAATGAACTTGGCTGTAGAGCTGAAATTCCACCTCACTATCAACACTCAGTTCACTAGATGACTCTTCACGATAAAGCTCATCTTCATATGCTTCTATGGTCTCATAACCACCAAACATCATGGAAAGTCAGTAAACCTTGATGCTGTAAAAAAAAAAAGTCACACAAAGAATATATTTTAACAGCTCAGATCATGCCTGTTTAGTGCATAACAATACCACCTTTTAGATCTAACTTTTGTGAAGGTCATCAGTTTTCTCAATGACATATTAAAAAAGATTTTTCTCTTAGGGTAGTACCTTTTTTCAAAGGTTTCTAAATTCTGTTATGACCCACTCTAATAATGCCCATCCTTCCCAAATGAAAATTACTACTAACAACAGAGTTACAATTAATGGAAATATTAATGAGTTACATATTGATGGACATGTTGTATTTCACAAGTATGTTAGAAAAAAACAGGGTGAGATCCACTGTTTCAGACATCCATCACTTTTTTTTTTCCAAAATGCTAAAAATCACAAAAATATTTTAGATCATTCTCACTACTATCCCATTCATTCATCATATTTTCCCTGGTTCTGTATCCATCTTTTCAGGTATACATTCTCACACAGGATATTACTTCAATTATAACTGAAATCTACAAAGGACATAATTATCTTATTTACTGCCTTGGTATATATTTTTATTCTCAATTAAAAAATTAATCCTATGGCTTCCTGATCTTTGAACAAAAAAATACATAAAAATATCTAATAGGGAGTTACCTGGCAATCCAGCAGTTAGGATTTAGCTCTTTCACTACCGTAGGCTCAGGTTCAACCCCTGGTGGGGGGACTAAGACCCCACAAGCCACACGGTGCAGCTAAAAATTTTAAAAATATGATAACCTAGTTTGTTTCTGTGCTACCAAAAAGACATGTATGAAATACAAACTAATCAAAGACCTAAAATTGAGGTAAAACTCAGCTTTAGGAGCACTTAACTTTCCTACTGTAAGTATGTTAAATCCTGCTCATCTCTCAAATCAGTTTAAATATTATTAACACTTCTTCAGAGAAGCTTTCTCCTTTAAAGGTTTCCACATCATTTCAAAACATTCACATTTCTAATTACTAATACAATGTAAATTTCCCACAAGCACAGAGCACACATCCCAGGAGGGCAGGAACTATATGCACTTTATTAGACAACAGATCCCCAAAGCCACACAGAGTAACTCGCATTTATCAAGGTTTCTATCAATGGCTGTTGACTAATGAATGAATAAATGAATAATATCACCAGGAATTTGTTTTAAAGCTCTAATAAATCTAATATGTGCCTTGTGCTAGTGTTCAGCCGATCAGTCATGTCTACCTCTTTGCAGCCCCATGGACTGTAGCCTGCCAGGTTCCTCTGTCCACAGTATTTTCCAGGCAAGTAAGTACACTGGAGTGGGTTGCCATCCCCTCCTGCAGGGGATCTTCTCAATTCAGGGATCAAGCCTGTGTCTCCTGCACTGACAGACAGATTGTTTACCACTGAGCCACCTGGGAAGCCCTCAATATGTGCCTAAAATATGAACATTATGGTGAGATGAATTTTGTAGTTGTCTCCAACTATTTCAAAGATTCTCATATTATCAACCAAAAATCTACAGAGATGTTTTGATTAGGTACTAATGGAATACTGATCAAAATGAAAGTGCTGGGAAAAAACCCTTTTCATTAAAAAATCATGGACAGTCTAGAGAACAATTAACAATGATAATTTATCCTTTATACTCTGCTTTTAGCTACAAAGTATTTAGAAAGACTAGTTGTTTTCTTAGCTCTCTGCCCAAAATGTCAGGGTACTTTTGGTGATACAACCTGCTGATTCCAATGAACAAGAGGCAAAAATGTACTACACCCATGCTGGAGTTTCTTGTTTTACAGAAACAAACAAACTTTTGCTGTACACCTTAAACCTTTACAATGTTGTGTGTCAATTATATCTCAATAAAGCTGGCGTGGGGGGAGGATGATCAAAAGTTCTGAGTCAACAATACTATACGGCATATTTGAAGGCTAATCAGAGTGTAAATCTTACACATTCTAATCACATACAAAAAAGGCAAATATGTGAGGTGATGGATGTGTTTGCTAATTAATCTTAATGCAGTAATCATTTCACAATATATACATACATCAAATCACTATTTTGTACACTTTAAACATACACAATGTTATTTGTCAATTTATCTCAGTAAAGTTGGGGGGAACCCAACTCTCTATGCCTTTTTTTTTTTCCTTCTAAAAGGTACAATATATCTGTTCCCTTCTTGCACTGTCCTTCAGGTTGCTAAGCTGTTGTTGTCATACAAGTTGAATGTGGCTGTCTGAATGATAATGCTCATAGCATCTATCAGTTTATATTGAATTATTAGCCTCAGAGGAATTCAAATAAAAGATGAATCCTTTCCTTTTTATTTAATAGGTAAATTAATTCTAAAAGAAGTCAAAGGAATTATGCTTCCTTCAAAATCCTCACTGGATCCATCTTGAGGATCCAGTGTGGACTTAAGATAAAACATAATTCCAGTGCAGCACAGAAAAAATTAAAGAGCTAAATTACAGAGTTATAAATTTGTACTACTCTGGAGCCATCCCAAAGGAAAGGGATTAAGAATAAATAGAGCCATAGGCACACCTGTGAATGTATGCCAAAAATAAACCACAGAAATAAAATAAAAACAGACTTCCTTGGGTCTAAGGGTTTATCTCTTTCCCTGAAATGTAGAAAATGAATTTAACAATTTAGCCCCTATGGCCTTTAAGAGGATTTTGTACCTTCTGTACTGAAAACTGTGCTCAGCATAACCTGCTCTTCTATTTATGTAGCTTATATTTGCCAGAGTAAAGGTTTGCCTGAGGCTGTGTTGGTTTATGTTACTACCTTAATTACACTCAAATGCATTAATTTTCTTTTTTTATGTATACTCAGAGGACAAATATGAAAAATATACGTCTCTAACTTTTAATTTAGAAGGACTTCTCGGTTTTTTTAATTATTGTACACAATTCTCAAGCATACTTAACTAGATAACAAAGTCCCTATGAGAGTCACAAAATTTTAAATCTGGAGAAGACTTTTCAGAGTATCTCATATAATCTTCTCAATTTATATGTAAGGAAACTTAGGTCCAAAGAAATAAAGAGGCCTATCCAAAGTTATTTACCTGGTTAAGAAACACATTTCCCTGATTCTCAACCAAATGTTCACTAACATTAAAAAATTAACGATTTCAAATAAAGACTAAAAAAAAATTCCTTCAAAGCTATATATGCATTGGTTTTAATACCTCAATTTATCTCACAAATATCCACTTTATTTCCCAGTAGAATTTAAAAACTATGAAAGAGGTATTTTAACTGGAAAGAAAAGCATACGTTGTCAGTTTACTATCCAAGAACATCCCAAGTTTGTATTCAGACAATAAATAGCAATGCCACAACCAAAAAAGATGGCATTTACATAAGAGAATAACTGCAGAGCCTCTCGCCATTCAAAAGTAGGAGCAGTATTCATTCACTGAAATGTTTTAAACTAGACGACTTAAAGCTGATTTAAGCTTTCAGATTTTACTATACAATCTTTAAAACCAACATTTCTACTCTTACAGTCTACTAACTGGTCACTTCAGTCTTGTTATTTCTTTTCAAAGAACTTTTAGCCTATGTTTCTTTTTGATGAGACAGTTATCCATCTCAAGGAAATTTAAATGAAATTCACATCTTGGTTTTAGCCTACCTTTCATTAGAACATGATTAACAGTTTAATTTCAACTTAAAATTTCTGACTTACTCTTAGTGAGCTATCCTGACAGCGACAGATTTGAAACACTACTGACTCTAGTGTTATATTTTCTGTCCACTCTTCAAACAAGATTTTCACTAGGAAGTAAATCAAACTGAGAGAATCCGAATGTGGGAAACAATGGTCACAAAAAAAAATCAGAATACAAGATGTTGGTAGGAGAAAATAATGCTTAATTTATTCAGACAAGTCCAGCTGTTCCTGACATAAAGTCTTTACAGGATAACTAATTTTATCACACTTCCTTCACCCTCAGCCTTTTTCCTTTTGCTACACAGTATGTTAATCTTTGAAGCTATTTTACAACCCTCACTTTCATGTCTTCCTTGGTTAATTCCCCACTCTCAGATTCTCTTGAAAGCAGCCAGTGAACTGTCCTCAAAGCACAATACTGTCTGAAATATACACAGCCTAAATATTTAAAACCCAAAGAGTTTTGGAAGAGACCTGAAAGTCATTAAATCGAACGCTCTCATTTTATACATAGAGAAACAGGCTCTGAGACGCTTATTTATTCATTAAGCCTAAAAGATCTCCTAATTCTATCCTGTAATCTGAAATAAAGGTAAATACACGCTAGAAAAGATTTCTTAAGAATTTTAGAGTCACCAGCGCCCGAGTTAGTGGTGGAGCCGCCCCTGGAACTCAGGCCTACTGCCTCTCACTCAGCCAGTTTTCCCACAACACCTGCGGCTCCTAAAGTTTAAGTCAACTGCCGGCTCCCAGGATGTGAAGGATAAAAGGAAGGCATCAGTGAACACAGAGCAGGTCTCCTTGTTTCACATGCGGGAAGGGGCCCAATCCTCGAAATTTTCCTGTCCCAATAGCTGCAGCTGCTGCTTCTGACAGCTGAGGTTGGACTTGGTCCAGGACTGTTCGGNTTGGCCACCTGATGCGAAGAACTGACTCATTTGAAAAGACCCTGATGCTGGGAAAGATTGAAGGCGGGAAGAGAAGGGGACAACAGAGGATGAGATGGTTGGATGGCATCACCAACTCAATGGACATGAGTTTGAGTAAGCTCCAGGAGTTGGTGATGGACAAGGAAGCATAGTGTGCTGCAGTCCATGGGGTTGCAAAGAATCAGATATGACTGGGCGACTGAACTGAACTTATGTTGAACATATGATAAGAGCCAGACAGTGTTAGCAATTGCAGATATAAGAGTAAAAAATTTTTAAAATCTCTGGTCTCATAGAGCTAGAGTCTACCAGAGAAGCAGAATACAAATAGTTAATTATAGTCAGAGTTTGATCTGGAAAATAATTAGAAATGTTAGTTAACATTATGGTAAGTGCTAGGAAGGAAGACAGGATACAGTGAAAAGATAAAATCGGTGGACCCATCCATTTTGCAGGAAGCCCAGGTAGTGCAGTGGTAAAGAATCCACCTGCCAGTGCAGGAAATGCAAGAGATAGGGGTTCGATCCCTGGGTGGGGAAGATCCCCTGGAATAGGAAATGGCATCCTGCTCTAGTATTCTTGCCTGGAAAACTCCATGGACAGAGTGACCTGACTGGCTACAGTCCATGGGGTTGCAAAGAGTTGGACTTGCCTGAGCACTTGCGCACATGCACACACACACACACACACACACACACACAGATTTTGCAAAGGAGGAAACAGGCCAAGAAATGGGCCACAGAAATTACTAGATTTTTAGGTAATGTATATTTGTGTGGGGAAAAAAAAGTTCTCTTTTAGAAAACAATATACTGAGCTTTTATCAAGTGTCAGTCTTATGTCTATAAATTTACTACATATAAACTTTGAAATTTTAACAACTATTTGAGATTGAGAGTTTTAATAAAGGAAACAGATTCAGAGACTAAGTAACTTGCTCAAGGCCACATAGTTAAGAAATGTTCCTATTTACTGTGCCCAGTCCTCTCTTTTTTCTATTACTATTACTGCTGCACTCAACAAAGATTTGGTATGTTCACACGCTTAAAAATGCTTTAATTACTCCTGGCAGGTTATGTCATAAAACCTAGAGTTCTTTGGATAGCATGAAGAACACTTCATGAGCTGACATCTGCCTACTTCTTCACTGCCAAGCTGAAGACTAGGCAGTTGCTGCAACGACACTATGTTCTATCCTACCTTTGCCTGTACAGAGAGCACCCCTACAGCCGATAAAGTCCACCCTACTCTGCTGAACACTGGGTCTTCAGGGAAACCTTCCAACTTGGACAGAGAGAACAAACATGCCTTCCTTGGGCTTCCCTACACTTTGGAGAAACCTCCATCAAGGCAGTTGTGTTTCTCTTAAAATTGTCTCCTAACTGGAGGATGGGCTCCCAGAAATAGATGTTTTGTCTTTGTATCTTCACCAGCTAATATAGTGCTTGACAGACAACACTCAGTAATGGTGTTAAAGGAATATGGATGTGGATCAAGCTATCGGTTCAGTGGGAAACCTTGTCATGACTCCAAATAACTGGAATGCAGTGTAGTGCTCCATGATACTAAGAGCCCAGAGATGTGGAGATTTCTAACCAAGGAGAGTAGTATGTATATACACACAGCCTGCCTTTACATGGTGAGATCTCATTTAGATGGCTGTTAGAAATCATGAGAATTAGTCTCCTATTGTGATGGGGAAACTGAAACCAACAAGGGAAGAGACCTGCTGAGAGTCACCTAGCAGAGGCAGAGCTGTATGTGTCATCCAGGTCTCTGAGGCTCTCCCCACACATAGTATTTCTCTTTCCACCTCACACTGTCTCTGGTCCACACCTCTTGAGATCACAGGTGGCAGCATGCTTGAATATCCTGGAGCCTCTCTTACAGAGAATGTTCTAAAGGATCCATTTATTTGAAAAAAGAAACACCTGCTTTCCCCAAGGCAATGGCAGTACTCCATCAACAGCGAGCAGCTAAACTGGGGTAACCAGGACATGGCAGAAAACTGCTGCAGAGGCAAGGCGGGGGGATATAGGGGGAAATNCTGGAGCCTCTCTTACAGAGAATGTTCTAAAGGATCCATTTATTTGAAAAAAGAAACACCTGCTTTCCCCAAGGCAATGGCAGTACTCCATCAACAGCGAGCAGCTAAACTGGGGTAACCAGGACATGGCAGAAAACTGCTGCAGAGGCAAGGCGGGGGGATATAGGGGGAAATGGGTAAAGGGCCAGGACATGGCAGAAAGCTGCTGCAGAGGGCAGGCAAGGTTGAGGATACAGGGGAGCAGGATCTGGGTAAGTGACTTGTCCTTACCTTTCCATTGCAGACAGAGGTGCAACCTCCTTTATTTTCTTCTAGTACCTAGAACCTCTGAAAACTCACTAATCATTTTGACCTTTTACCAGTTGCCTTTCCATTGCTATCCATTCATGGAAAGTCTACCATGTAACAGGCCCTTGTAAGCCACTTAGGTGTATTGCTTCTCAGATATATTGTAAGGGAGTGTTAGCCCATTTCATTAGTGTGGAAATTGTGAGTTGGTGAGGTCATGTGACTTCCTCTAAATTGCACATCTGGGATTCAAACTCAAGTCTTGTATCAATCCAAAACCTATGCTCTTTTCTATACCCAAAGCTGCCATTCAAAACTAAACTCCTCAAGGGTGAAGATCATAATGGACTGCTCCTGTCTTTCCAGCACTTAACCCAAGGCAGAGTACCCAGAGATAGCTTGTGGAATGAGTAGATTCAGCGTGGAATGTTTGCCAAATGAAGACCTGGGTGCAGTTGGAACAGTGTTATGAAACAGCAAAGGAGGGAGCAGCTGGCTGCCTAGGGTAAGTAAAGAAGCCTCCTTCTGCAGAGGAGGAGGCCAAGTAAGTGGTTAGTAAAACAACAGTTCAACATTCTAACTGCAAAGAACACCAACAGGCCATTCACAGAGGAAATCCAAAAGGCTGTGAACTATAATCAGAGGTATTTAGCATCACTAATAATCAGAAAAATGCAAATGACCTCATACACTGTGGATAGAAATACCAATTGGAAAAGCCTTTTAAGGGAGCTAGTTGACAGAATCCATCAAAATTGTGAACTCTGTTCTTAAATATATGTAGAAAGATTGTGATAGAAAGAAAGGAAAACAACATAAATATTCATCAATAGGTTTAGTTGCTCGGTCTTGTCCAACTCTTGTGACTCCATGGTCTACAGGCTCCTCTGTCCATGGAATTCTCCAAGGCAAGAATACTGGAGTGATTTGCCATTTCCTTCTCCAGAGGATCTTCCCAACACAGGGATTGAACCTGGATCTCTTGCATTGCAAGCAGACTCTTTACCAACTGAGCCCTAGGGCATGAAATAAACAAGGGTATAGCTATACTATTTTTTTTTTATATATTATGCTGCTTTTAAAAGAATGTGATAAATCTGAATACACTTAGGTAGAAAGATCTACAAGACATACAGTTAAGTGAAATAGACACATTGCAGAGCAGTAGGTATATTATGAACTCATTTTTGTTATAGTTTATAAAGATTCTATGTGTGGCTATATAGAGATATGTCTTTATATAAATAAAGAGAAAATACTGGATGGATGCCAATCTATAACAGTGATTACTGACTTCTGAAGAAGGGAGTCAGAGTGGAAAGGAAGAAAGAGGGGCTTTCACTTAGAGACAGATATGTGATTCACTGGGAAGAACACATCATTTCTGTGGTACTCCTACCAAAGCATATAAGCTGAATATAATCATGAGGAAACTGTGAGACAAAAAAAATGAAGAGACATTCTACAAAATACTTGACCATTCAAATATTTCAAACATGTCAGTGTCATAAAAACAATGACAGAGAACTGTCCTACACTAAAGGAGAATAAAAGAGACATGGTACATAATAAATTCAATGTGTGATCTGGGACTTTCTTTTGCCATAAAGGATATTATTGGGACAATTGGCAAAATCCAAATAAAGCTAGATTTGATGACACTGCTGTGTAGCTGTTTCTTCTCCTGATTTTTTTTTTCCTGGATTTGGCCCCCATGGCCTGAAGTCCTTTACATTTGTTTTATAGTTATGTAAGAGAATGTGTGTGCTCAGTCACATCCGATTCGTTGTGATCACATGGACGATAGCCCACCAGGCTCCTCTGACTGTGGGATTATCCTGGCAAGAATCCTGGTGTGGGTTGCCATTTCCTCCTCTGGGAGATCTTCCTGACCGAGAGATGAAACGCTTATCTCTTATGTTTCCTGCATTGGTAGGCAGCTTCTTTACCAGTGAGCCATCTGGCAGTCCCTGTGTAAGAGAATGTCCTTGTCTTTTTAGACTGTATAATCTGAAGTACTTGCAGTAAAAGGACATCATGTCTGAAACTGATTCTCAAGTGATTCAGAAAAAAATTGTGTTGGAGGCAAAGGAAAGGAGGAGAGAAGGGAGAATGATAACACAAATGTGATAAAAAGTTAACATTTGGGGATTCTGAGTAAAAGGTATTTGAGAATTCTTTGTACTCATTTTGCAATTTATATTTAAGTGTAAAATTATGTCAAAATATAAAAGTAAAAGTAAAACTGAAAAGAAAAAGAGTTTACTAGATAGAGAAGTCAGGGGGGTCTTCTGGCAAGGAATAAGATAAGCAAAGAAAACTGGTAAGTGTGACTCTCACACTGAGAAACAATCAGTGACTCCCACTGTCCAGAACATGGCATGACATGGGGAGACTGGGAGATGAGGGAGAGTAGGAATGATGAGCAACATGATCCTCGAATGGACCCAGTTCCCTGCTCCCTAAGATTAGAAAAGAAGATTAAGCCTTCTTTTGTGGGGGCTTCCCTGGTGGTCCAGTGGTTAAGACTTCCAATGCAGGGGATGCAGGTTGGATCCCAGGTCAGGGAGCTAAGATCCCACATGCCTCTCAGCTGAAAAACCAAAACATAAAACAGAAGCGATATTGTAACAAATTATACAAAGACTTTAAAAATGGTCCACATTAAAAAAAAAAAGTACTTAAAAAAAAAAAAAGCCATCTTCAAGCTCTGAAAAAAGAGACTTGAGTTCTTATGGCTACCCTGTCATTTCATTGACAATTTCTCTTTATCCAGCGACTGTAGAATAAGAAACTCTAGAACAGTGGCTGAAAGGGACATCTAAGACAACAGCTCCATTATTTTACAGAGGGGAAATCTAGGACCCAAAATGAAGATAGAGTTTGCAAGTACCCAGTGAAAATGTTAGCGCTGGCTTCCAGTTCACTGTCTGTCATTCTTTCAGCTGCACCCAATTCTGAAAGGTTAAAGCAGAAATAGAGACCAGCAAGTGAAATGACTGAACATTACCCTTTAAAGTTTGGATGGTTTTCATTTGCCAAAAATAATAGACAACGTCAGTACTGTTTTAAAATGTAATTATAGAAACTGTGTCACTTAAAGCCCGAATCGGAAGCAATATTAATTCAGGCTCCTAGTCTGAAGCAGCAATCAAGGTGATTCTCAGGAATTCTCAATGACATTGGTACCCATCTGGATTTGTTGAAAAGTTTAACATCCTTTTTTATTATTCATGATTTTTCAGTTCTTCAAATTGCAAGGTGACGGAGAGAGCACACAATTTTCATCCAGGCTATGAAATCATTCCTGAAAATTTAGACATTCATATCAATGGCTTTTAATTTTTCCTGGAGACTGCTTTTCCTTATGAAATTATGAAATTCTAAATATATATACCATAAATCAAACTATATAAGTAATAATAGTCTCACTATGTTAATATCCTAGGGACAGGGAGCTAGTATTTCAAGGATCTACTCTCATTTGTTATTATTCCTAGTTGGATTTGTGCCTCAAGGCTTAGATCTTAGTGACTGTATAATGAACATTGACTAGCAAGACTTTTGAGATCCTAATCTATTGAAAAATCATCAGATTCCATAAAAGAAATCTCAAAGCATGTCATCAATAATATGAGGTTAGGGACTTCCCTGGTGGTCCAGTGGTTAAGACTCTGAGCCCCTACTGCAGGGGGCATGGGTTCAATCCCTGGTGAGAGAAGTTCTGTTATAGAGAATACACATGGCCAGTCTTTTGAGGATCTTAGCAGAACGAAAGTAACATCAAGGTTTGAGGGGTTTTAGCGTGTTTTTAAGAGAGACCTGAGCATGTTTGTGGCTGTGGAAAAATAGAAAAGAAACTGGAAAGGCAGGGAAGACTTGAGAATGATCAATCCAGTGACCTGCCAAAGCAGACAGGAGAGGATTGGGATTGGCAGTTTCTCAAACTCATAATGTGCACACAGATCACTTGAGGATCTTGTTAAAATTCAGATTCTGATTCAGTAGGTCTGGGGTGGGGCCTAAGATTTTACATTTCTAACAAGATCCCCGTGAAGCTGATGCTGCTGGTCTGTGAACCACAAGTCAGTAGCAGACAGTTAGAGTTCTGAATTGTAATTACGCGTTCATTTGTATTTCCCTCCTGACCCAGAAGTGGAATCCTTCCAGATAATCCCTATTGCCTAACACAGTACCTGTCATAGAAAAGTTTGTTGAAAGCATTGAATGTATGAAGATGTGCATCTGCCATTATCTGTAATTATGGAAAAATGAGGAGGAACCCTAAAAGTCCAATGACACAAGAATACATAAGTAAATAGATAAGTAAAGCACAAGTATACTTTGGAATATCCTTAAGTAATTTAATTGGTCTTTGTGAAGCCCATATGATAATATGGGGAAATTGTTATGATAAAAACTTAGAAAATGTGAATTTTTACTTATATGATAGCCACTGTATCAAATTATGCATTGGGGTAAGGTATTTGTTGATACTATAAAAATTCAGGTGAAAAATAACTTTTGCATATGAAAGAAATCCAACGTGGATATTCTAACTGTAGAAATAAAAGTAGATGAGTCCACACGGTTGCTTTGATTGGGTTTGTATATATGTTTAAATATATATGTATATATTAACTTTTCTTTGTACAGTCATTCTTTTATTCTGAATTGAAAGCTTTCTTCCTTTGTCTCTTCTTTCCTTCCTTTTCATTCCTTTCCTTTTGCTTCCCCTCTCCCTCCCTCTTCTTAAGACATCTCTCCCTTAAGGAATTCCCATTCCCAGTGATATCTCATCAAAGGAGCACATGAATAGCTGACATTATGTAATGCTTTGACATGTGGCATTCCCAAGGCATTACCCCACCCCTGATGCAGAATAAGTTGTCAGAGCATGAAATTGGTATTTTTACATATTCTTAATGTACAGATGTCAGTCTGAAAACCATTCACTAGTATTATGATTACATTCTTTGTCTCATTTTCTTTCTATGCCAAGATCTGTTCTTGTGATTTCTTTTCTTCTGGGAGTTTCAAAGAGGGAAGACAAAACTTTAATAATCCAGCTTATTGATTCTGCCAAAAAAGGTAAAAGTAAACTTTTAGGTCTCATTTTTGTGAACAATACTGCTGACACGCTAGCAAAGATATAGCAAGAAAGACCAGATGCAAGCGGGAAATATTTCCAATCAGTGGCCCACTTGGTTCCCCAGTGTGTTACAAATCAAATCTGCTTGCAGTTTACAAGTTTGTTAGTCTTTTAATAACAGAAATGAATGACCTAGGCTTATGGAAAAAAACAACATGTCTAAAAACAGGAAATATATGAGGTAAGAATGGAAGGGATTTAGGGACAGTCCTGATCATCTTCCATTATACTCAGTAATACCCCTTTGGATCCCTGACTACTGGCATCCAGTCTGTTAACACCTTCGGTGATGGACATCTCACTACCTCACAAAGCCACCTGCTGCATACTTGGACAGCAGGTAAATGCTGTCTAGCATTCTTTTCCCCTTCTGATAACAGCACCAACTTGCTTGGGGGAACAGCTACTTCTTTATGCCAAGTGGTTCTAACAGGACATGGGTGGTAGCTGCTCCCTGGTCTGTTTGCCTTCACATTCCCCCTTGCCTTTCCTCTGCTCTTCTTTGTTTGGCAGAGGGGAGGGGAATAACCCTAGAGGTCCTCAGCCCCAGACTCCCGTGTCAGCTGGATTTTGGTGGGTCTGATCAATCGGAGGCATTGACAGGAGATTGGAGGGGGAAGAAAGGGAGAAACCCTTTGTGTCCCCCTCTGTATAGGGAGAGATGGATTCAGAGTCTTGTACTGTAGCTGCATTTCTTCCATGGCTTAGATCCAAATCCCACTGCACAGACCCACCGTAGTCCACTTTCTACTAGGTGACCCCTCCAGCACCATCACCTCTCTCATCCCATCAATTTAGGATTAGCAGTAGCCTGCTAATATCTGGGTTGCTTCACTATTCTCATGAAGGCTTCTGAAGCCTTTCCATCCATTGTGTATAACCAATAAATTCCCTCTGTTCTGTTTCCTAGTTGGATACTCTCTGATATGGTTTACATGTGACCAGGCCTGACAATCAGCTCCTATTTCCAGCCAAGTGGTTGGCTTGGTTCTGGACATGGACCTATCAAAGTCCTTCTCTGAGGCTGTATATATGCTTTTCAATGAGGTTCACTGAGACTGGGTAGAGTAGGAATTGAAGCTGTGTCTGCAATGCCCAGCTGCACAGTGAGAGAACTAAGCTAGTACAAAGCCAGAACCAGCAAGGAGTGGCGAGACATCCAATGACACCTTCAAACTCTACCCTGAACTACCCATTTACATGAACTCAAATAGTCTCTTTTTTACCTTAGGTTTCCTTGATTTGGGCTTCTGTCCCTTATTTTCCTTGATTTGGGGCTCACAGCCCCCAAGTAAACCTAACAGTGACAGACTTAGTTGGTAGAAAAATATTCCCTTGAAGAAGCTCAAATCTACTTCTCCATAGCCTTCCCCATCGTCAGCCTGATTCTCAGTTCTGGGGAGCCCAATATTCTTGGCTCCTTCCCATCTATGCAGCTCTTCTGACCTCCAGCATGGATCCAGGCCACCGCACTTTCCCCCACCCCAGATCCCTCTTCCTTCCCAGTATCTGATGTCTCTCCTGGCTCCCACTGCTTCTCACAGTCACTCTTCAGGCCTGCTGCTGACTCATCCTTGTTGCTCTTCTCTGAGATGTGCAGTTGGCAGAAGATTCTGACTCCAGGAACTGGTCAGAAGGTCTGACCCTTCCTGTCAAAGGGGCATTTGATGACTCTAAAGGCAGCCTTTGCGTTCCCCTCACCTTTCTCCTTGAAGGACCTCAGACCCCTCTGTTATGATATGTCACAGAGAGGTCCCTAGGGAGAGATGAAACTGCCAGCTGAGCAGGGACCAGGCCACAAAGGGCCTTGAATGTCATGCTAAGGATTACTCTGATGAACCAGAGAAGCATAGAAAAGTCTTAAACAGCATCTTACTTTTTTTCATTGTAAGCCCACATCCCCAGCTATATCCTATTCAGAGCATCAAAGGAATAAACATTCTCACTTCTGTCTTCTCCTGTCCTCTGCTTTCTATCTGATGCCTCTCATTGGCTGAACCAAAAAAAAAAAAAAAAAGTACAAAGACAAGAAGGACTGGTTGATGGCATCAACAGAGGTTGGCCTGTAAGGGCACCCAGCAGTGGGGAGGTTAGAGGGCGGATCTGGAAGAACGTCCATCTCTCTTGAAAACATGAAGCACCCTCTGAAAAAGGGTAAGAATCACAAATATAGAAAAGAGAGAGATTCTATTATGAAGTTCTATCTAGAGCATTTGAACTGGGCCTTGAAGATCTTTGACAGGTGCAGGGAAGAAAAGGGTCCTCCAGGAAAAGGAAGCAGAAGTTCAGGAACCAGAAGCTCTCAGTATAGCATGGCCAAAGAGGAGGACAATACACAAGAGAGAGGAGGAGTATATGTTTACCGGAGGGTGGCATCCAGAAGAAGGGCGGGATAGGCGCAAAGGTAGATGGGGCTAGATTACGAGAGCCCAGTCTCTGGAGCTGGATTCCTTGCTTCAAATCCCGGCTCAGCAATTTGCAATCTGTGACCCTGAGCATGTTACTTAACCTCTCTGCTTCAGTTTCCTCCTCTGTAAAATGAGGACGATGCTAGTATGTACATGATAATAAATGCCTTGCAGGATTATTGTGACGACTGAATGAATGAAAATATAGGAAGCACTTATATAGAATACGAGCTTCCCTGGTGGCTCAGCAGTAAAGAATCTGCCTGCGATGCAAGAGACACAGGAGATGCAGATTCAAACTCTGGGTCAGAAAGATCCTCTGGAGAAGGGAATAGCAACCCACTCCACTATTCTTGCCTGGAGAATTCCATGGACAGAAGAGGCTGGCGGGCTATACTCCATGGGGTCTCAAAGAGTTGGACACGACTGAGCAACTAACACTAACACTCTATAGAGTATAGAACAGAGCCTAGCAATGCATGGTGAGTGTTAAATATTAAGTGTTATCTGCTGCTGCTGCTTCTGGCATTATGAGGGCTATCTGCATTTAGCCCCTAGAGTACAGTTCCTAGAATAACCCCAAATCTCAGAATGTTCCTAATGCAACCTGTGCAACAGATTCTTCCTCCTCAGAATCACCTGGCTTGTTCACACACCCGTGAAGCGGTATGGAGTAAAGCCATCAAGAAAACTGCATTATCCACTCTTGTTTCAAGACAACCAGGTAGTAATTCATCGGAAAATGTTGAGGACACAGGCCTGGGGATCAGGAGACCTAGTTCCAACCTGAGCTCCGCCGCTAATTCAGTAGGTGACCTTGGGCACGTCCCTTCCCGCTCTCTGGACTTCAGTTTTTGACCCTCTATAAAATGACGGGGGAGGATTATGATGATGTCTTAGGAGCTCTCTTCCAGCTCCATCATTCTGTGATTCTAAATCCCTTTATAACAAACTCTAGGAGAGGAGATTTGCTCTTGCAAATGGAGTGTAAAGTTAATCCTGCCTGTGCTGAGGCTAACTAATGTGCCTGTGTGGTTTATCCTACTTCATTAAACCCGGCCTCCCCACAGAGCAATGCACAAGGCAGCTCAGGCAGGTAACACTGAAGTGTTACTGAACTGGGGCTCTTAATGGAAAGTGATTTCCCCACTCTCTCAGGTTTATCAACACAAAGCCTGTAGCCCCCATTTTCCACACTGTTACTTTGCCACATGTGTGGATTCAGACCTGATCATAGGTATGGCAGATTGGGTCTTGAAACCACATTTGTGTGTGCTCACCTCACCCTGCTGCCACCAGCTGCAGGCGACACCATCATTTTTCATGTGAAGAAACCAGAGCTTAAACAAGCTACGGGCTTGCTGGTGAAGGCACAAGGGCTGATGTCTGAGGTAGGAAAAGAAGGGCAGTTTGTTTGTAGAGTGAATGTTCACTAAGTAGTGAAAAAAAAAAAAAGGAAGGTAATTGAAGCTCTGAGGTTATGTCCCCAAGTGAAGAAACTTCCCCAAGGATCTTTATACTTTGTAAAAGATTCCCAAGTCACTTTTCCCTAAGAGGAACAGTCTTTTTCCTTTTTGAAAAAAGTCTTTACTGGATTTGTTACAATATTGCTTATGTTTTATGTTTTGGTTTTTTGGCCACAAGGCATATGGGATCTTGGCTCTTTAACCAGGAATAGAACCCGAACCCCTGCTTTGGAAGGTGAAGTCTTAACCACTGGACCACCAGGGAAGCCCCAGCAGAGTCTTTTTCTAAGACATTCTAGATTGCCTCTTGAGGACAAAATTGAACAGTAACCGTGTTGGACTCCCTCAGTTTTCCTTCTTTAATTGTGACAGATACTGAAAAATGTGCTTCCCTGGTGGCTCAGATGGTAAAGAGTCTGCCCACAATATGGGAGACCCGGGTTCAATCCCTGGGTTGGGAAGATCTCCTGGAGAAGGGAATAGCAACCCACTCCAGTGTTCTTGCCTGGAGAGTTCCATGGACAGAGGAGCCTGGTGGGCTACAGTCCATGGGGGTCACAGAGTTGACATGACTGACCGACTAACACACTGAAAAATATGTAAAGAACATGTGTATAGTTTAATGAATGAAGTAAATGCTGGTAACCCCTACTCCAGTCAGGAAATAAAGTATGACATTGGGTGAAAGAGGAAACACACAGAGATTACACCCAATATGATCCCATTCATATGAAGTTAGAACACTGACAAAGAGCTCTGTTTGGGCAAAGGGACCAAGCTGTTAGCTCACTCCTATGCAGTCTGTAGATCTGACAAGCCTTCTCCCTCCACCTCACTGAGTATGGACCCCACTGAGGACCAAGAGGCACTGAATGTTAGGGCTGGAGCCTAACATTCAGTGCTTCAGGTGACTTTCATTCACTCACCTGTTCATTTATTCCTCAGATGCTTTGTGGGTCTCACTGTCAATACACAGGGGCATCTGGGCTGGCAATGATGGAGAGTATGCTGCTGCTGCTTCTAAGTCACTTCAGTCATGTCTGACTCTGTGCGACCCCATAGACGGCAGCCTAACAGGCTTCTCCGTCCTTGGGATTCTCCAGGCAAGAACGCTGGAGTGGGTTGCCATTTCCTTCTCCAATGTATAAAAGTGAAAAGTGAAAGTGAAGTTGCTCAGTTGTGTCTGACTCTTCGCAACCCCATGGGCTGCAGCCTACCAGGCTCCTCTGTCCATGGGATTTTCCAGGCAAGAGTACTGGAGTGGGTCGCTGCCTGGAGATATAGATCCTTCCACAAAAGACAAAGAAAAGCTAAAATGAGTTGAGTCTCAAATGGGGGGAAAACAGTGAGGGTCTTGGAAGTGCCAGGCTGTCAGCCAGGGCATACCCTCTTGGCTCTTATTCAGGAAAGTGCCAGATAGAGCAGAACCTAACATGAGGGAGGGGCCAGAAGAGGTATTCTTGGCCTCAGAAAGAATGAGTAGGTTACTGCCGATGACCACAACCAGCCTTCATGCCAATATCTGTTTTTGAAAGTGAACTAGATAGCAGTTTATATGCAGATGGAGATTCCCAGTGGGGTCAGAAATTGGGCCCTGGAACGTCAGAGAGGAAGGACCTTCTGACATTGCCTGGTTCAGAGCCCTTGTTTTGTGAATGAAGAGACAGATTCAGAGTATAGTGACATTTGGTCCTTCATCTGTCAAAGAACTAGAATCCAGGTTCCTGGCACCATAAATGGTTCTTTTTCTTGGCTCAGATGAAAGCAACAGTATTTTCCAAAATGGGTTTTTAGAATCATGGGGTTTTATGGCCATGAAATCTGGAAGAAACAACCTAAGACCTGGAAAAGATTTTGGTAATCTGTCTAGTCCAGTGAGGATCAAACCAGACTAGTAATCAAATCACCAGAGGAACTTATTTTTTTAAGTCTTTATTAAATTTGTTACAATATTGCTTCTATTTAATGTTGTAGTTTTTTAAACCATAAAGTATGCAGGAATCTTAGCTCCCTGACCAGGAATAGAGCCTGTGTCCCCTGTACTGAAAAGCAAAATCTTAACCACTGGACCACCAGGGAAGTCTCTGAGGAACTTATTTTTTAAAATACAGATTCTGGGACAGTGACCTTTAGAAACTGGAGTTTTAAAGGACTGGGATTTAGTGAAACAGCTTGGCCACCTGTGTTCTTTAAAAAAAACCCCAGTTGATTCTGATGGGACATTCACATGCCTGGAAAATTCTGTCCAATTGACAGAGGGAGAAACTGAGGCTCAGATTAGGGGAGGCAGAGTGACTGTCCAAGGTCATATCCCATTTCACCATGAACTCTTCAACTATCTGGAAATAGCTGGTCCAGGCTGCATAAGAGCATATATATTAATAGCATTTTCCCCCCACTATTGTTTTCCTGGTTGACATCTTTTATTTTTTGCAGCAGCTTAAAAGATTCCTAGCCAAGCTGCAAGGCACTCAGATTTGTGCAGTGTTTACAATGACTTTGTTGTTCATTAAACAAATTTACCCAGACTAACCCAACATGAAAGAAATCATCTTGTTTACAGTGAGATCCTGACACAAATAAGTATAACAAAGACAGACAAACACACATAAACCTGGATGCCAAGTGGGACATGATTTGCTGCCGCATCCAATTTTTCTCATTAGAACTTGTTTTATTTGAACATGACTCAGTACCCCGTGTAAATGTGAGGTTGTTAATCTTATTACTATATGGAAAATAAATTAATTAGTATGCATGCTATTAGAGATGAGTTGTAAGGTTGGTGTTGGAAAGATTAGGAAAATACACTCATTACGCCAAATGATATCTGATATACATGTCTGATTCCACTTTAAGACTGGTTCTGATATATGGGCAACCAATATAGCTAATAAAAATGAAGCTTTTGTGCCTAGCATCTAAATGTTGATATTGGCCAGATACAGATATCCAGGGCTTCTTTGCTTTAAAACAAAGATCAGTGTGATGAGTAACAGCTTGGCTCTATCCCTCAACTGAGACTCTCCTGCCTCAGTTACCTTCCCAGGTTACAGCTCCTACCCCCAAACCACACCTACCTGAGAGGGATCTTTTCTTTCTTCCACATGCCCACCACACTTTGTATGCTTCTCATGAGCAATTCCTACCTCTTTTAGGGATCATAATGAAGATACCTCATTTTTTCCAAGAATCTGTGTGCCCTTGAGGGTGGAGACTATATTCCAGCTGGAGATTCAGATATTGATCAGAACACCATGCTATAGAAACAAACAACGAGAAAGTTCTTTATGTACCAGCATGTGACACCAAGCTATATTGTTAAGTGTACACCGATGAACTACCTCTGGATGTATTCTGGGAACACTGATTGGCAGATTGGATGGGACTTGAGTGGTTGAGGGAACAGATAAGAAAAGGCTCTTCCTCAGATTCCTCTTGTGCCTTTGAAATTTGAGCCATGTGTATGTACTATTGAGTCAAAAAAAATATATAACAAATATTAAATTTATATATAAAATCTAGTAAAAACATATTTGCTCAAAAACCACCTAAAAAAATCCCACCAAAATAAATAAATAAAAGCAAATGTCATTTGGAGTACTAAAGACTTTTAATTAATAAACTTGTTTTTTAACTTGATATTACCAGACTTATTTCACCACGAGCTTCAAAAGAAACATAAGGTATCCAGTGTTTCCCAAATAGTTTTGACTCTGAAATAGTAACAGTATTACTAGCTCAGAAAACACAACGGACCCACTAATGTGCTGAGGCAACATTTTAAACCAGAAGGAAGAAAATGAGGTGGATACTGACTCTGCTGCCAACTCTGAATAAACCTGAGCAAGTCCTTTCTCCTCTCAGGGACTCAGCTTTGTCATCTCTAAAATAAGCCAAATGGATGAGATTATCTCTGATGTTCCTTCAAGCTCTGAAGTTCAGAGATTCTCTGGCAAGAATATATCAAAGATCTCCCCCAAAGTGAGCCCTTGCTCTGAATAGCTTTTGGAAGCAAGAAGGTCTATGATGCTTGCTTTACAAGAAATTACAAATATGGGATTTCCCTGGAAGTGCAGTGGTTAAGACTCAGTCTGATCCAGAAACTGAGATTCCTGCTACCAAGATTCCTGAAAGCCACACAAAATAGCCAAAGGAGAAAAAAAAAGTTGCAAATTTACTTGATGTGGATATATTTTTCCAGCTTCTCCAAAAACCCAAGGGAGTAACAAACACCCCAAGATATGCCACAAGGTTATAAGAAACCAATCACAAAACTTTGATTCACTACAAATAATATCACAAAAATCTCGGCACCTCCACTAACTCACTGGGCGGTTCAGTTCAGTCTCTCAGTTGTGTCCAACTCTTTTTGATCCCATGGACAGCAGCACGCCAGGCTTCCCTGTCCATCACCAACTCCTGGAGCTTGCTCAAACTCACGTCCATCGAGTCGGTGATGCCATCCATCTCATCCTTTCTTGCCCCTTCTCCTCCTGCCTTCAATCTTTCTCAGCATCAGGGTCTTTTCCAATGAGTCGGTTTTTCACATCAGACAGCCAAAGTATTGGAGCTTCAGCTTCAATATCAGTCCTTCCAGTGAATATTCAGAGCTGATTTCCTTTAGGATTGATTGGTTTGTTCTCCTTGCAGTCCAAGGGACTCTCAAAAGTCTTCAACACCACAGTTCAAAAGCATCAATTCTTCAGAGCTCAGCTTTCTTTATAGTCCAACTCTCACATCCATACATGGTTACTGGAAAAACCATAGCTTTGACTAGATGGACTTTTATCAGCAAAGTAATGCTTTTGCTTTTTAATACGCTGTCTAGGTTGGTCATAGCTTTTCTTCCAAGGAGCAAGCATCTTTTAATTTCATGGCTGCAGTTACCATCTTCAGTGATTTGGGAGCCTAAGAAAATACCTAAGAAAATAAAGAGTATCCTTTATTTTCTAGGGCTCACTGGGCATCCGTGGGCAAACCCAGGAATTGAGACTCAGTTTCCTCAGCTATAAAGCAGGTATAGCAATTGCTCTGCTGCTTTCCTCACATTCTTGGTAAAGGCATTTAATTTATGGCAGCAACACAGATAAGAGAGTAGAGAACTGATGGCAGGTTTGTCAAACCATTTATTTAAGGGGTAAAATTACTCCTTATCACATTATCTTTCATTTGTTAGTAGATTTCCTTTAGTTGAGGCAAGGGAATGGTATGAAATTATAGCACTCATCCATTATTGGAGGCAAAATAAATTTATAAAAGCCTTTTGCAAAGTGATTTTCCCATAGGTATCAAGAACCATGCAAAGGCCCTCTGACCTAGCAAATCTAGATCTGGGGATTTTAGGAGATTAAAAAAAAAAAAAAGGAGAAAGTGAGAGGTATGAAGACATGCACATTGGGATTATCTGTGATAGTGAAAATTTGAGTCTTCCTAAATACACAATACTAAGGACTGACATATCCATTTAAAATGGTATTAAGCAGCCATTAAAATAATTATTTTATGAAATATTATTAAAATGCTATTTTAAATGATAATTATGAAGAGGATGTGGAATTATAATGATAAACTGTTAAGTGAGAAACCTGAATACAAAGCAGTAACTACATTAATAAATTACCTATGTAAATTTAACTAGCATGTAAGTCAGGACAGAAGAGAAACACTGAACAGTTCATTTGTTAGGATGGTAGGATTATGGATAATTTTCTCTCCTTTTAATTTCCTTTATTGTTGTAACATTGTGAACTAAATAAAAATCTTGAAAAAATACAATGAAAGCAACAGATAGTTACATTTTGTTGTATCCTTCATAAATCCTTTCACTGAAGAAAGGGATTAAATGTGGCTTACCATCACAAATTATAAAATAAGACCCACATATTGCATTTCCTCTAGACCTTCCTACCCTTCTAAGAATAAATTAAAATATAAACAATAGGGTTGATTTTTTTTTATCCAAGATTATCTCATTATTCTACTTAAAACATATAGAGAAAGAAAATGGACTCTTTTTTTCTTTTGGATTAAAAGTTTCCCCAGCCAGTTTCAGATGTCTGTTCCTCTCTGTCTTGTCAAGGGGCCTGGGTTCCCCATTCTTACCTTATACATTTCTCAACCTGCCAGGCTTCCACTCAGATGGATAGAGAGTGGTAGAGAAGGTCCAGTCAGATCAAGGGGACCCCAACTGATCCTGCCTTGTGAAACAGTAGTGCAAATTTCTACACAGGCTGTCCCCCAGGTGTGTTGTTAGGATCCCCTGAGATAAAGTGTTAGGAAATCACCAAAGTACTTTACAAACCCTCCAAAACTGTGTCCAGGCGCATTTTTTTTTTTAGGAGTCAGTCTGGCAGAGGGGTAGAATCTGGGTGAGGGTGAGTCTGGGAGGGAGGAGGACTGGGTTCTAGGGAAGCAGTATAGTGTTAACAATTAAGAAATTTAACTTTGGGAGCTTCCCTGGTGGTACAGTGGGTAAGAATCCACTTGCCAATGCAGAGGACAAAGGTTCAATCCCTGATCCAGGAAGATTCCACATGCTGTGGAGCAACTCAATCCATGCTCTAGAGCCCTCGAGCAGAAACTACTGAAGCCCATGCGCCTAGAACCTGTGCTCCACAAGAAGAGAAGTCACTGCAAGAAGACCAAGCACCGCAACTAGAGAGTAGCCCTGCTCACTGCAACTAGAGAAAGCTTACATCCAACAACAAATACCCAGGACAACAAAAAATTAATTAATTATTTAAAATTTTTAAAAAAGAAATTTGCCTGTGAATTCAGAACTGGCTTTCAAATTCCAGCCTTGCCATCTCCTAACTCTGTCATCCTGGGCAAGTTTCTGTGTCTCTGAGCCTCAGAGTTCAGACTAGACCCAACTCATGGTGACAATGTATGTGAAACACAGTGTAAACAGTGTGCACTAAAGAAATGTCAGTTATGCTTATTAGTCCTGCCTCTCCCTCTAACTCAGTGTGGCACCTTTGGCAGTTCTGTTTTCTTTGGGCCTTAGTGCCTCCACCTGTCAAACAGGGGCAAGGTGCTGGATTCGATGGTCTTCCAGGGCTGTCACAGGAACAGTGCTTTCATAGTGGTGGTTGTAACACTATCCTTTTAAAGACAGACTTGGGTGGAATCTGTAGCCAATGGAGACACAGCTATGGGAATGGGATTCCAGAACGTTCTGCAGATTAGACTCTCAGGTCCATAATCCCACTCTTGCTTAACTCCTGAATATACTTACCCCAGATCCCAAGACAACTGCTTCTAGCTGGAATTACTTGTCCAGTCACATAGAAGAGACATTGAAACCCTCTCCCTAAACCCCTGCACTGTCTCAGCAGATATTTTCCGAGAAAAGTTTATACCACCTTGTTTGTTCTTTCTTGAGGGCCATGACTAGGACCAGAGGACAAAAGGGCAGAACTAGGACCAATGGACAGATGCTACATGGAGGCCAGTGCATGTTCAGTGAAGGAAAGGACTTCCTGGCAGCCATTCTATTAATACCAATTTCAAAAGGGGCTAGTAATCTCACTGTCCCTGGAGCTATTCAAGCTCAGGCTCAATGATTATTTACTGGGGTACTATAGAGAGGCCAGACTAGATACAACTCATACAATGTAATGAGGCTCACTACCCCAATTCCCTGTGCTATTAATGAATTATTTACTAATTTATTAATTAGCAATATATTAATTGATAAACTCCTAGTTGTACCATCTTACAGGTTCTGGCCTTTTTTGGCTTCTCTGTGAAAAGAATGCCCACTGGAGGACTCCTGGGGTTAGGGGTTAGTGGAGAATCAGAATGCATGACTTATGACTCATCTTTTCTGAGTTTTTTTTTCCCACAGAATGAAATTTTTTCTATAAAGCACAAGATGTATGTGTGTGTGTTTGTGTATGTGTGTACAGTAGAGTTCACCTCACTAATGTATTATTGACTGGATTATGTCTTTTCATTTTCCACCTAGAATCGAAGCTTTTCTTCCCTTTTCAGCCCCACCCAGCTGTTTTATATCCCCCCAGAAATTCTACATCCAACACCGTCTTTTCAGAAATTTAGCAGCAATTTCATGACAGCTGTTGACCTATGGCTCTCAGATGTGCTTGAGTTGAATTTTTTGTTCTTTGCTTTCTCTCTTGAAGTGCCAGTAAAGGATACTTCGAAAAGAACCGCACAATTTTTCAGCACATGAGTACTGTCGGCTTCTTCCTATACAAACCTTCACTCATCACTCCTGTCAAATGCTGGGCCATCCACTCCTCTACCAAAGGAGAAATATATTTACCCAACCAAAAAAACATTTTCTTTGAACAGCCTTGGGGAATCTAAACCCATTGTAATAATACTTCATGAAACAAGTGCCCAGCTTCCTCACAACAGCCCTGAGAAGTAGACTGAGTGAATGGCAATTAATCTCCCCATTATATAGGGTAACAAACTGAGGGGCAGGGAGGTAAAGCCATACTGTTAGGATATGGTATAGCAGGACCTAGACTTATGGAACACAGAGGCCCAGTCCACAGAGGATTTCCTCTTCACCACATTCATTCATTCCTCAGACTCACAAATGAGCATTTGACACTGTTCCTGTTATCATGACAGAAAGCAAAAGGGCAAACTGCTACAATAGTGTGACAAAGGCAGTAGTGTGGGGCCCATTGAGAGCTTGATATCTTCACTCACAGAGTGCATAACGCAGATTCAGCAGCGCACAGAAGCAGGCAGCAGTGACCTGTGCTTAACCAGAAGGGCTCAGCAAGGAAGAGAGTCTTGCAGAGATCAGAAGGAAATTCAGATGTTCCCGTGGGTGCCACCTGCAAATCTTAAGATTGCTCTCCTTGGGGACTCTGTTTCCTAAGTCAGTCTGAAGCTCAGTCCCATACCACTAAATCAGGCTCTCTGGAGTTGGGGCCCAAAGATCTGCACATGACTCCTTTCGCACTGAAGTTTAGAAGCTACTGTCATCAGGGAACTGAGTGACTTACTGTCAGAAGAGCTGGGATCCCAGAGATAGAGTCTTGACTGTGAGAACTGGACACAGCGTTCTATCTCAGACACACAGGGCCACAGACAGGAGAGAGATCAGGGCTGTGTGGCCTGAGCAGTGAGGGGTAACCACCAGCTGGAGCTTCATTTCCTAAGGTGCCTGAGGAACATGCCAGGCTGATGTGGGGTTTTGTTTGTTTGTTATTTTCTTTTTCCAGGCTGTTTTTTTGTTTTTTAATGAATGCTATAGATTTTCCCAGGGCAAAACATGGAAAACTGATAGAAATTAGGCTTTCCTGTGTTTCTCTTCTTGGTCCTAGAGCCTTTCTCCTATCTCTTCCTTTGATAGGTCCACTCCATATGGGAAGGAGAGAATCTGACAGTCTCAAGGGAGGTGTGGCAGAGGCTTGCCCACCTTACTCAGCCTCTTTGCCCCACTCCCCAAACTTCACTGTGAATTCCTCCCCTCAGAATCATTTACCATTCCTATCACCCCTAAGCCTTTAGTCAACTCTTCTCATGTTGTTTCCATCGTTGTTTCGTCCCTAAGTCGTGTCCGACTCTTTGCAACCGTGTGGACTGTAGCCCACCAGGCTCCTCTATCCATTGGATTTCCAGGCAAGAATACTGGAGTGGGTTATCATTTCCTTTTCCAAACCAAACCTGGATTTCCTGAATTGGCAGATGGACTCTTTACCACTGAACCACCAGGAAAACCAGCTCTTCTCATAGTATTTGACATATATTGGGTTGGCAAAAAAGTTCGTTCAGGTTTTTCTGTTACAGAGTTTGGAAAACCCAAACGAACTTACTGGCCAGCACAATATGCTGCTCTCCAGCAGTCTCACCTGCAAAATGGGGACATTAATTATGCTCCCTGTGTCATTACAGTATGTCTCCTACATTTGAATGAGTTCCATTCTGAGAGCACTTTTGTAAGTCCAGTTTGTTTGTAAGGCCAACAAAGTTAGCCTAAGTCCCCAACCATCCGCTATACAATCAGCTATAAAGGACTGTACTGTAACAGGTTGATAATAATTTTCACACAAATAATGCACAGTCAACAAACAAATAATAAAGAAAATATTTTTAATCTTACAGTACAGTACCTTGAAAAGTACAGTAGCACAGTAGCACAGCTGGGCACACTCGTGCAACTTGAAGATCTGTCTGTATGTAGGGGACTTAATATATGTATCTAGCAAAGTCCTACTCACCCTTCAACACTCATAGAGGTCACGTCCCCAGTGGGGTCTCCTCCGGCTTCCTCCTTTCCAGAGTCTGGTTTGACCACCCTGCTGGGTTTTCCCACAGTCCCCTTTGGTGACATCCATCCACACACCCTTACAGTCTACGTAGAGGTCTGTTTCCTCTCTGGACAGGATCTGGGGCTCAAGTGACATCATGCTGGGGCTCTTGACAGAATTGGGCACCACTTCTGGGGGCCACTGCCTGGAGACTCCCTGAGGGCACCTCTGTTAGCATTCTAACCCTCCTTTCTGGCACTCCTGACAGTAGAGGGCACTGTATTGGCCCCTAAGATTGAGGGGACAGGGCACCCCAGGACCTTAGGCGTCAATTCCCCCAAACACGTTAGGAGAGAGTGTAGAGGGCTATCCACTTGTAGTGTGTGGCCCTTCTGGACTTGGAAGCACACTGCTACCCCCCAACACAACCCCCCATACCACAACCACTGTGCTGGCTGGAAACAGCTCCCTCGTGGGTGGCCAAAAGGGCATGAGGGACAGAGCTTTCCTCTGGGTCTCCAAAAGCTGTTCTGGCTGGTACAGCCTGGGCACTGGGCCTGCACTGAGGGCCTCAGGGGGAAATGGAGGAACCAAGCACTTCCTAGGCAGGCTTTGGACCTGGGACAAAACCCAGCTCCAAGCTTAATTAAAAAGAGTGCTTAATTCCTCCCCCAACAAATGCAGATCTCCCACAAAGGAGAACAGGAACACCAGTGGCCAGGAAGACCCGAAGCCTTACAAACAAGCACTTCGGGCTGAGCAGGGCAGCTCCTCTATGATCTAATACAATGACTATTGTCAAAGAAGGCTGTTTTTCCATGTTTTTGTATCCTTTTCTTCACATTTTCTTTTGCCACCTAATTTCATGCATCAGAGGTCAAAAGACAAAAGGTCAGGCTTGGTTTAGAGGCAGCAAACTCCCCACCACCAGGAACGTGTGTCCAAAGGAGTGCTTTGAGGCACCGCCTGCCGACACCGCCAGGTTTCTATCCCTGCCTAATTCTCTTTTGTCACTTCATGGGGTACAGGAGTCTACGTGCAAATTGCATGAGACATGAGACACCAACTGCAATACCAAACTAGGAAAAAACTGCCCTCCTTTCAGTTCACCAAGCTGGTTCTATCTTATTTTTCAGAATTTGTACCTAACAAGAAGCCCATCTTTGAATTCCCTATCTGCTTATGCATAAAAGAAGCCCCCCATATATTATATATATAACTATAATATATATAAACATATGCTGTTAATACAAAATCTGGATATATATTCCTTAATTTTTTTCTGGGAGAATTTATACAGATGTCACCAGAAAATTACCAACACTTGTCCTAAAAACTGCTTTCATTGAAGTTTTAGTAGCATTTTAGTATAAATAATTTAGTATGATTCTTTTCATATGAATAGTTTGTCCTAGACCTTCAATCTTTTCAATGCTCCACTTTGGATTCTTCACTACTAATAGTGGATTGTTAGTTTTCTTGTGTTATGTGTAGATACTTTTGTGAATAACAAGAATAAAGCATCATGATTTGCCATTAGAAATATTTTCATGATTAAGGGAGAAAACAACTTTCTCATTCTATTCTATGTTCATAAGCACCTCATACCAACTTGATATGCCAAATGACTTTCATCTGCCTGAAAATAAATAAGGGGACATCTTTAATTTTTCTTATTGCTGACAATTTTTTAGTTGACTGGCATTCAGTGTTGAAGGTTTGGCTCCCACCTCAAATACAAAGTAAAAGAGAATATAAACACTTTTGGGAAGTGTCTCTGGAGGTTGCTAGACACTGGACTGGCTATCCTGCTCACTTCAAAGGCCCTCTGGACCTAAGCCTAGCTCCTTTCCCCCATCTTATTCTGGATTGAGTCCTGGAGGAAGCTGCCAACAAATAACTGGTCAATTTGTTAAAAACAGATAATCAGCAGCAAATCTGAAAGAATTCTAGAGCACACAGTTTTATTTTAGGCATGCTCTCAAATCCAGACTTTTTATCCTGCCATCCGCTTTCTTCTCCATACAATATCCCCTCGAAAGAAATAATAAAAATCAGTCCAAAACCTGCCACAAGACTGAAGTACTCACTTGGCAATTTGCAAGGTCACCCTACAGGCTCCAGGGAAAACACCCCACTCTTGCTGGGATCCTCTGTCACAGCTCTGAAGTTATTACAGAAAAATGGAGAATGAAGCAAGTGAGAACATTAAAGGGCCTACTTACAGGGGCTCTTCACCTCCATTTAACATTCTGATCTCTGTCCAAAAATTGTAAGAATCGTTTAACCCATGCACGCACTCAGAATCGCTTGTGAAGTAGGCTCCTCTATGTTCCTGTACTTCATGGAATCAAATTATATCACATTAAAATGTTATTAGTTTAAAACATATTAAATAAATGCAAGTCCGGGTTGGCGCATGAATATTTAAAGTTCACATTACATTACACGGAGAAATAGCAGAAGAAAAAGGGGGTGGGGAAAGCTAACAGTTCATCGTATAAATATTGGTAGAAGTAAAACATCCTACATATAAATTTTCTTTGGCAAAATATGATTTTATTACTTACAAATCATGGTATTGTTAAATTTAAAAGGATATATAGGAAGAAATAAACCGATTTACACTGTTTTCAATCTTAAATAATCAGAGTGCCAGTAAGTCTTTTCAGTGCCCCGTTTTGGATTCTTAGGTAATAGTAGTAGGTTGCTGGGACGTGTTGGCAAAATTTAAATGCAACTGACTCCCTGTTTTCCATATTCATATAATTGTGAATGTAATCACAGGATAGTGAATTTTATCTCAGAATTCTCCAAGAGTTGCCCTCAAATTGCGTCCCTGTACACAGCATTCACTTGACGTCTGCCATGTGTACCTGTGCGCTGGAAACCAGTCGTGGAACGGAACTGAACTGTGTCGATTTCAGTTGAAATGAACCCATTCAAATAACCCGAGTCTGCGCTGTTTGAGGCTTCTCTCAATAACGCTTCTAATTAAAGAAAGAAAGACAGTAAAGTAAAGCAAGAATAGCAATAACCCACCATGAGCCTCAGATTCCCTAAAGACAGCCCCAATCGGGTTTTCTAGCACTACGCCTGTGTTTCTGGGTGGCGAACCGCTAGCACATGGTGTCCCAGCGAACCAGCAGCCAGAGTTCGAAGCCCTTTTTGTGCAGAGTACCCCAGTGCCAGTAGAAATGGGTGCTTCAACCCAAACTATTCTTCAGCCCTTTTGCACCGCGGGCACCGCTGGAAAACCTGCGTCGGCGGCTGGCCTGCGCTGCGCTTTTTTTGCGCTCTGCGGCCGGGGAGTTAGTTGCCAGTGTAGAGGCGCCCCCATTCACCCGGGCGCCGCCCCTGGGCAAGCCCCAAGCTTAGGCCGTACGGAACCTACTCGTCGGGATTTAGCGTCCACTCTCAATCCTGACACCATCCGGACTCAGCAAACGCAGCGGGGCGGGGCTGGGCATCGGAGGCGCCTCCTGCGGAAGGTGCGGTGCCACGTGCGCGCTGCACGGACCCCGAATCCCGCGAGTTCCGCAGTGGCCTCAGCAGCTCCCAGAACTGGGCCCCCAGCTTTAGGGCGGGGCCTCTTCCTAGCTTCTGGGCTGGTTGTTGATTCCCACCCGCCCTCAGGGTAGGCTCTAGCCCAAAGCCACAGGGCCGGAGTCGTTCCCCGCGGCTGCTCCCAGGGCTCGCGCAGAAAGAGGCCCATCGGCGGACCGCGGTGGGCCAACCTTTCTCGGATTCCTGGCTGCAGGTCTCGGGGTGGCTCAGGGCCGAAATCGAGCCTCAGTCTTGGCTCCACAAACCCTGAAGTCGTGGGTGTTTTCTGGCCGCAGAGCAGAGCCTAGACTCCTAAGCTCCCGACGTCGGCCTCCCGGTCTCCGGGATGCAGCGTTTCAGCTGGAGGGAAGCTCGCTGTGTGCCTAGGCCAACCTCTTCTGCGACTCTTTTCCTGTCACTCTCTGTTCCCGGTTTCTGCTTTCTCCCTTTCACGGAATGCCAGTGCGCGCGGGGGGCCTTGGAGGACTCTCCGCACCAACCCCTTTCCTGTGTCTCCAATCTACCTTTCCTCACAGTCTTGTCTCTCCCTCCCCAAATTTCCTTCTCTATAGATTTCTCCCCGCACTTCCTCGCCGGTTTAGCCAGTAGGTAAATCTCTCTGCCTCTCTAAATGTACCTCTCCTTTTCTCCCCGGTGTAGCATTAAACAAATCCAGGTGTATCGAGGCTGAAGAAGTTCCGGCGACGTGGAAAGAAAAACAAAAACCAAAAAATACCCTTATTCTGTCCTTGGGACATTTCCGGTCACTACAGTTTGGCTTCCCCTTGAGATGGTGCCAGCGCTGATTCTGCCACGCAGGCCGCTGCTACCGAGGCGCGGGCTCGCTCGCTCTCTAGCTGAATATGCGTATGTTTGAGTGTGGATTTGTGTGTCGATGGTGAACTGGAGCAAGTTCTCCAAACCAAAAGCTGAGCGGAGTGGGGTTTTTAGGATTCTAGGGCTACGGGCAAGTGAGATCGGGGATTTTTCGGGGGCCCAGATGCCGATGTGCGCCTAGAGTCGGAGCGTCCGTAGCCGCTTGTCCAGTATCTCTAGGGCCGCAGCGTCAATTCCGGGTCCCCCGAAGAGATTCGCCACTTTCTCCGCGGCAGGGAGCGGCCTTCGGTCCAACGCCGCGAGAGTCCCGGAGGTCCGAAGCAGGCTGGCCAGGCACAAGGGGAGGTCGATCCACAACCGATAGGGTGGGCAAGGGGATGGCGATTGGGCCTGGGTACGCCAAGTGGAGGAGGGGCGGTCAATTATTCTGGGCACTGGTGCCACACGACCGGCGGGGTTACGAGTGAGGGCGGGCGCCCCCTCGGGAACGCGCATTTGTTTCGTGTTGGTCTGGAGCGCTCAGAGTACAACGCGGTGGTGCCGGGGTCAGGTATTTCCGAGCACCACGAATCCAAGGCTCTTCGTGCTTGGCCTAATCCTCTGCCCTTCCTGGATGAGGACAGGAATCAAGTGACCAGTGTCCCCTCCCTAATCCAAAACCCCCCACAAAGCTAAACACACACGCAACACTCACCAAAGCATCCCACAAACACAAAAACTGAAGCCAACACACGAAAACATAAGCCAAAACCTTCATTAAACGCACTGCACATAAAAACAAAATCAAAATCGAAGAAAACGAAACACATACAGACACGAAATTCACCTAACGCAGAACACACTAACGACACCCACTAGTACAAAATCAAAAAAATATCAAAACACCGCGCAGAACGAACAGGCTTTCAAACAACACACAATGACAGCCTACAAGGACAAAGTACAATACCCACACAAAAATCAAAACGCAAGACAGAAAACAAAATCCACCCCAAAGACCAAGATTCACAGAGCAAAACCCGCTAAAATGAAATCCACGAAAAACCGACACGCAAAACACCAGCAACAAAAGACTCTCAGATAATGAAAAGAAAACAAACAAAACCAAAACAACCTTATAAATAGAACAACAACAACAACCCAAACAACTCCAGTGCCCAACCCAGGGTGAGATGTCAATTTCGGGAGGGCTTTAGATCTCTAGACGCAGAAGGCCGCTCCTCCCCGGCTCAGCCTCCCGGCGCGGGCTAGGCGGGAGGGCGGGAAGCAGGGCCTGGGCCCGGTTGCCGAGGGAGAGTCCAGCGCTCGGAGGTGCCCAAAAATCTAGTCTCTAGGGCAGCGACCCCTTACCCGTAGGCTGCAGGAAGAGGCGGTGCAGGGGGACTGCGCAGACTACTTGGGGGGATGGGGGTGGGGGAGGGGGCCGCCGGGGAATCCACAGCCACGTTTCCGATTGTGGCGAAATCGGCTCAGTGGATAAGTGATGTCCGGTTCCCGCGCCCCCCGCCCCCCTTTTCTCGGGCTCCGGGCTCTTCCCCCTAGGTTGCGGCCCATCCTCGTGACCACCCCCTCCAAAAAACAAACAACACTCTCTCTGAGGACGACTCACTTTTGGAAACTGCATTGTCCGGCGGGCCAAGAGTCCTCCTGCGGATCTCTACCCCCGCCCGCAGAGAACCTTGCCCCTGCGACCACCCCGCAGCGGGGCCCCACGGGCTTCCAGTGGCCAAGCCAAGCAGCTGGACTAGGGACTTGGAAATAGAAAGGGGAGGGAAGTCTTGAGCCCGGGCCGAAGAGAGCGAGCTGAACATGCCAAACCTCTGCCCGGTCTCTCGGGCTGATGTCCCCTCTGAAATCAAGTTTTGGGGCTCCGGGACGCCGCAACGGCTCGAGGCTGGAGGGCAAGGGGATTCCACTTATGTGCCGGGATAAGGCGTCCGGAACTCCCGACAACCCTCAGGACCGGGTTCTGCTCAGCGCCGGTTCTCCCAAGAGGAGGCCCGGATTTTATCTCCAACATTTCACAGCTTACCGTCTGTGCTCCCGTCCAGGATGGGACAGGGTGTGTACTGGGGTGTTTTGGGGGTTCTGGCTCTGCCCTAGACTCAGCTGCAGATTGGGTGGGGATGAAGTGGCTGAGAACTCTGGGGGGCGGGCGCCGCCCTAGGGGTGACTCAGGAAACTGGAACGCCTCTCTATGCCTGGCAACATTGCTTGCCTCTAAAGCTCTTCCAAATTGCACCTGCTTGGGAGAGTGGCTAATTTCTTAAAAAACAAAAACGTGGCCTGAACCCTCTTACGTGGCGGGGTTTGCACCTAAAGGGGTCACCAGCCTCGCGCACCGAACAAAGGGCCACGACACTCAGACTCAGAGATTTGTAGAAGTTGCGGCCGCGAGGCCAGGGCTCCCGACTCGCCTATGGTCGGCCTCTTGTAGTTAAAGAGTGCAGGCTAGCGCCCGGCTCTGTTGAAGCCTTCCTTCCCTCCCCCACCAACCCCCTATAAAAGTCCAGGGCGGCGCGGCAGCGGTACTGCTGCTCTCCCGGCCTCCTGCACTGCTCCGGCCCGACCCGGCCCGCCCCGTCCGGCCCTCTGAGCAGGCAGGGCCGAAGAGCACGGACACCCTTTCCCAGTTCGGGGCCTGCAGTGCGGGGCGGCACGCTGGGGGCGCGGCGTGTCTGGGGACATCTTGTGATGTTGGCGAGAACAGGACATGATCTCACATGGCGAGAAGCTCTTTAGTTCCTTAATCATTTCACGGTGCCTTCGGACGCTTTTTTTCCACCTAAAACGTTTAGTTTCAGCTCAGTGATCAGCTACCCCAGCTCGGCGGGGGAGCGGAAGGCTTGAATTATTCCGACCTGTGAGCGGCCCCTGACACCAAAAAAAAAAAAAAAAAAAAAAGCACAAAAAAGTGGAAACTTTTTTTCCCTGTCCATTACATCAAGTTCTGAAAAATCAAAATGGATTTAGAGAAAAATTACCCGACTCCTCGGACCGGCAGGACAGGTAGGACCGCGATACGCGCTCTAGGCTTGCTAACTCAAGAGACCCAGCGGGGCGCTGGTCCTCAAACAGTTCGGCCCTGGGGGAGGGGGTGCGCCTCATTTTCGCAAGGATTTTGACTGCGCGTCTGTCTGCGGCACGTTTCTCTTCAACAGTCTGTTCACACACTTCTGATTCAGTTGAAGTGTTTGTGAGTTTGCCTGTGTTTTTCTCTGTTTCTGAATTTTCATGTGGATATTTATCTGGGGGTCTGAAAGCTTGGATCTGTGTGTTTACATAGGGGCTCAAAATGTGCCTGAGTGACAATGACAATTTGTGTGTCCCTTTATATATATGTGTATATGTGTCCCTTTATATATATGTAGAGAAAGTGTGTGTGTTGAAGAATCTATATACATGTGTGTGTGTATATTTATATTCATGAATCTGTTAGTATTTGTTTATGAGTTGCTGTTTCTGGGTACTGTTCTTTTGAGTATCCAAAACGTATGTCTATGCGTGGCTGTATATGTGTAAAATTTTGATGAGTGTCTGGACATCTACTCCTTTAAGGGTCTGTGTTCACCTGTCACAATTCAAGTGATTCTGGAAGTGAGAATAAGATGTTTACACTGACCCCTCCATTTTTGGATGTCAGCTGCTCTTCACTGGGCATATACCAGTGTATACAAAAATGCCTGCCTCTAGACACAAAGATAGGTCCGGGACCTGTGGGGGTCTAAGCCTGTACTAAACCTGCCATCAGTCAGGCTTAGGTTCCGTTCTGTTGCGAGAACAGGAGTAGAGGTGTGCAGCCCTTAAATGTGTGGCACACTGCTTCACTCTTTAGGTACTATTGAGCCTACCATTTATACAAGAGGATCTTCTGTTGCAGGCACAACCCTGGCAGGCGAGAGGAGGCAGCCTACCTATAAGCTAACTGTGACTTTTCTAGGGATCCCCAGTCTGCCTTAACTCTTAGCTAGATGAGCCTGTGACACTGGGATGTGTGCGTGCGTGCCCGCGCGCATGCACATGCTCAAGTTTTATCTTGTGGGTGCCAGGAAGAGAGTCAAAGTCGGTGGACCTGTGTGTCTAACTGGGGCCTCCAGCTCTGAATCTGTATCCGCACAGGCAGGCCTTTCTAGCACAGAGCCTGGTGTGCCTCCCACAGTTCCAGGCAGTGGGTAGCGGTGGGTGTTTATGTCGGAGAGGAGGTGGCAGGCTACAGGAAGCTTCTGTCTGCCCTGAGGTAAAAGCCAGGTATGGGTGCCTCTTTCACTCATTAGGCCAAAAGTGCTAAACTCCCATCCAAACACACTTCTGGCCCTGACAGAACTCCATTCCCCATATCCCTGTGATTCTTCGAGTCCCTACCTCCACCTTCCCTAAGTACGGGTCAAAAAGGAGGGAGGTGGGGGGTGAACTTGTATCTGGAAACCCAGTACAATTCCCTAGGCTCATATGTGTTGCCAAAATCATGACTGAAGAGAAGTGAGGGCAGAAATCTAAGAGGCAGGGAAATGAAGAAGGTTCCCCAGGGTGATGGCACAGGAAAGGGAACCTGGAAACCCCCTTTGCTCCACCCCCACTCTCCCCACTACTCCCTTAGCAGGTGAGACTCCAGCAGCATCTGCACTGGGGACTAGAGGGTGTGCCTGTGTTGGGAGTGGGTCAAAAGCCTGAGAGGGTGCTCGAGAGGGTCTGCGTGGCTGGCCTGGCTGCCTCTCTAGACAAGCTGTCTACAAAGACTGTAATTCATGGCGGTCGATGGGCTCTTTGATTAGTTCAATCGCCTGAATAATCATTTAATCAATAAAGCATTTCCTTCCTCTTCAAGACAGGCCTGGGTGGGGCTGGGGACCAAAGGCCGGGCCAGGTAAAAATCTGGAGAGCCACGCCCCTCTTCACCTTTCGGTTGGATGAGGGCCCTGCCTGGGAAAGGATGATATCTCAGGTAACACTGCCTGTCTGTTCCAGCCCACAGCACGGCTGGGGAGTAAAAGAGAGCTGAGAAACTGCCCAGGTTGGGGGTGTCCAAGTCCAGTGTGGGGATTTTTGCTTGGGTGTCTCCTCCCAACTCCAAGGCTTTTTATGGGTTGCTTGATGACCCTTTACATCCTTCAGAACTGTATTCCATGCCTTCACTCAACCTCACTTTCCCCATCTGATGAGGAAGGCATATCTGGTCTTCTAGCATAACTCCAAGATCTGGTGAGATCCTACCTGAACAAGGAGCCACTTAGGCATATTCTTGTCTAGCCTCTTCCTTGTGGTACCAAAAAAAGGGGAAAGGTCCAGAAAGGGGGCAGGGACTTATCTGAGATCACACAGATGGAAATATGGAAGGAGTAGGACTGGAAGGTAATTCTTCCACCCTTAAACCTCTTATTCTTGCTTGAAAAGGCAATAGAGCTCCACGTGTCCTCCACCCCCCATGGAGAAAAATGACAATTAGGCAAGTTAGCTGAGGTGGGGGTTAAGGAGTCCCAAGGCCAGAGAGAGCAGGGTAGGCTGAACACTGCATTCATGGGCCTTGGCATCAATTCCCCTAGCTTTAGAATGAGCCTGGTGGGATAATACTCTCTACTCATGGATCTTCATCTTTCAGAACCTTGAAAGGTCTCATCTCAGGGATTCTTTTCAGACACATGAGGAAGCTGAGCCCTAGGAAGAGCAGGAAGCACCTTTGGGATAAATAAAGGTAGTCCCAGAGTTATTGGCCTTTGAGGTGTGGTGGTAATGATAACAAAACCTGATAGAAGCACTTTACAGTTTTTGAAAAATATGATTAAAATTTCCCCTTTTCCTCTCACTTCAACCATTCTTACAAACAGACTTGGGCCAAGCAGTGTAGACCTCTTATCCAGGAGAAAGGAATCATGCAGGAAATGGCTCTGACTCGACTTGCTGTGTAACTTAGGGTCAGTTGCTTTCTCTCTTTGATGCTTTTAAAATGAGCATTAGAAGGGACCCACCAAGTTAGGATAGCATTGCTCAGGCATCTCTGGCTTTCTGGAATTGAGCAACCAATCTGAGCCCCATAGGCCTCGCTTCACCCAAAGCAGGAACAGGGAGATGGGCTGGACTTGGGCTGCAGGAGTCAATCTTAGGTCCAGTGAGTGGTATAGCACCCCCAACCCACAGGCACAGCTGGGTGCGGGAGGGGCAGGCCCAGGAGAAAGCAGAAGAGAGGCAGGGAGGAAGAGTGTTCCGGGTACAGTCAGGTTTGTGTATGGAGACTGAGGTGGATGTTCCTCTGAAGGTGGCTTCTCAAACATTTTTCTGAATGGGCTTTCTAGCAAAACTTTCAAAGGCAATTCGATTTACACAAATTAAATTTCTTTCTGGAAGTTTTCCTTTCCCCATCTCCTGCCTCCTTCGCTTAGTATAGGGCCTGGCCCTAAGTCGTGCCTGGCGAATAAAACCACAAGGCTGTTGCATACAGCAACACCCTACTGCATTCAGCACAGCAGCTTGGAGACCAGCTCCCTGATAACTTGTGTCTCCTAGACCCAGACTTGTGGGCTGGGAAAGCTTTTGGAGGCAGGACAAGGAGCGGTGCTGGTCTGGTCAAGGAACTGCTGTGATATCCCAGGATAGTCAAGTAACTTTTCTGGGCCACCATTTGGTGGACTATAAGGCTGGGTTAGGTGGCTAGGATATCTGATGGTGCCTCTTGTTGTTAGAAGATCGGGGAGGCCAGCCCACTCAGGCAGCTGTGAATAATCTACTATCCGGAGGTATACAGCCTCTCCGCCCCCTCCGCGCCCCCTCCCCCACAACCCCCCTGTTGTTCACCACAAGATGGAAAGTGGGCTGCTATGGCAGCCCAGGTTAGGTTGCCCAACACCACCCAGAAGCCCGAAAGCCTTCTGTGCAAAATGGAAATCTGACCTATTCCTGTTTGAGTAATATATTAATATGTGTTTCTATTCAACCCTGGCAGTGTTTTGGGGGGAGATTCGGTCCAAGCTGCACTGGTATCAGAAGGAAAACCGGTTTGTATTGACATATCCTATCTGGGTTCCCTCCTCCTCCACCCCCCCCCTAAAATAAAAACAACAACAACTCTCCACATGCCAAGAGTGGCTCTGGAGAAACCCTTCTGAGAAAGAGATTTCTGGTTCACAGCCTTTCCTCTATCCCGGATATGCTATGTGACCTTGGACAAGTAGCCTCTTGTCTTGGCCTCAGGTTTCATATCTATAAAATGGGGAAGACATAGTCTCACGGCCCTTTGAGCTGTAAGACTTTAGAATATGAGTTTCTAGGCCTGAACAAGAGCAGAGCTGGAGGTAAAGGTGTCTCTGACTGCTTCCCTCAGGGAGTTTCCATACTCTCGCCTCTCCGGTGGGAGGGCAGAACTGCTGTGTCGAATTCTCGGTCCACTTTTGATCCATCAAGCGCCACCGGGTGGAGTGAACGTGGGAACCCTAACTCAACCCTGGTTCCTCTGTGTAGTTTCGATCTTCCTAGGTGAGGAGGGTGTGGTGGAAGATCAGGACAGGCAGGGTTCCAGACAAAGAAGAGATAATGTTGCCCCACCCCAGTGCCTACAGCAGCCTCCTGGCCCCCAGAGAATTTCCTGGGTCTGTTTTCTGCAGCTGTGCCCTGGAGGGGTTAGGGACGGTGTCACTGCTAGAAACTTATCTACCCTTCAGGAGCAGCTGGATCTGGGACTGGAACAGAAGGTGGTTCCGAGGGCTGATCTGGTTCTGAGTGTGAGAAATTGTACAGAGGTAGAAAGAAGGGTAACTGAAGTAAAGAATGTCCTGGGAGTCCTCCCAGGGTCAACTGGTGCTCTGTCTTCCTTACAAGTCCAGATCCAGAGCAGACATCTCAGAGCCCTTGTTTCGGTGGATTTATGTGTAATATTAGAAGATCATTGCTTGTAAATTTGAAATAGTGGGTCTTGGATCAAATCCCACGAGCTGTTGGGCAAGGGGAGTCTTCAGTTACTCTTCCTGTTCTGGGTGCCAGCAAACGTAGGCATGCACAGAACTGTTGCCTCCTGGGCAAAGAATGGCTATCATATGCTTCCATTTCAAAGTCCAGTTCCTTTACCTGTGGTCCCAGGACCTCGCACTCCTGGGAAACTGATTCTTGCTGGTCGAAAACCTTGCCTTTCTGGACCAAAAAAGATCTGCTAGAAATCCACTCATTTTTATCTTAAAAACGACAAGTACGTCCCCTGGAGAGGAAAAGTCGGATTTTCTCGACAACTGAAAGCTACAGCATAATAACACGTTTAGCGCGCCTCTGCACGGCCCTTGCAGACTGAATACGCCTATTCCTCCACACACCCGCTCCAGAGACTCTGGACGGGACAGAGTTTATTCAGGTCTTGCGGCGGAGGCAGACTTTCCCGTGCAGACAGAAGTCTTCAGCTGGGCACATCATTAGCCCCCAAAGCATCTGGCAACTCCTGTCTGAGGCTGGAAAGAGGGACTCGGGGCTCAGTGCTTGGACAACCTTGTCCAAAGCCTCAGATGAACACCCCCTACCCCCTGCAAAGGAGCATCCTGGTTATTAACTTTAAAGGATTGTGAGATGTTCCCCCAACCTCATGTCTCTGTCTATGGTTAGCTCAGAATTGAGAGTTCTTCCGTTAGAGCAGGGGAGGAGGGTGGACGAAGAGGCAGCAGTTAGCTTAGTTGGCGCTTGATAAAATTATGAAATATTTCTACTGGAAGGAGAGCCTTCCATAAAAACTAAGTAGGACAACTCTCCTATTTTACAGACGAGCAAACTGAGGTCAGAACGGAGCACATTTGCACAAGCTACGTTTCCATTGCAAGTCTGATGGTGCTTAGATTGAAAGTTCGATCTTTACTGAGCTCCTTGTTTTCCTCCAACATCCGTTGTGTGTGTGTGTGTTTGTGCACGCACGCGTGTTTTCTGGAGACTGTTTCCCCATCCACACTCCCCACCCGCCATCCTCGCCTAGGCTGCCCTCAATCCGTCGGGGTATTTTAGGGTCCCAGTGCTGCGGCTGGGAGGTCAGGCTCCCGCCGGATCTGCTGCGGGACTCTCCTGGCGCTGTGTGGATCCCCGTCCCCTTCCCCCAATTTGCACTCCGCTAGGCCTTTGCCCAGCGCGTTTGTCAATGAACGTGGCGCCGCCGCCTGGGCCCCGCCCTCCATTCTCTCCCATTGCCCGGGTATCGGCTAATCAGGCGGAGCCCGCCGGTTGCTCAGCCAATAGGGTGGTGTCTCGGGTCAGAGCCGGCTGGTACTGCTCTGATTGGTTTGATGAAGCGTGATTGGCAGATTAGCCCCCGCCCCGCCCCCGCCCGGAGGGAGGCTGAGCCCCGGGCGGCGCTGTCCACACGCAGCGGGTCCTGAAAGCGGCTCCGGGGCGGCGCGGTGGCGCACTCTGCGCGCCGAGCAGGCGGAGGGCTAGCGCCGAAGGCGGCGGTGGTGGCAGCAGCTCTGGCAGTCAAAGCCGACAGAGGCTGCATCTCAGCACCGGCAGTCCCGGCGGCTTTGGTCTAGGGGACCTTTCGGTCTCTTCTCTGCCCCTCGCTCTACGCCTGGGGTAGGCGCGGCGGCCGTCCCGGAAGAGGCAACTGAAAGACTTTCGAACCAGACCACCCCCACCCCCACCCCCGAGAGAAAGCGGCGGAAGCTCGAAGAGTTGGTGGGTGCGAGACAAATACTCCGACGAGGAGGAGACTGTCGCTGTTGTCCCCATTCGTGGTCCCGGCGATGAGGGAGCAGCGGGTCCCGCGGGAACTTTGAAAGCGTTTGGTCCCAGGGTGTGAGGGCTGCAGGCTCCCAGGGGCTCCGGAGTCTTGGCCCCAACGTCAGTGGCGTAAGCGTCTCAGAACCCGCCCGGACCCCAGCGCCGCCAGAGAGGAAGTTCTTTGCAACTTCGTCCGAGACGTCGAAGAGCCGAGAGGAGAGAAGCTGAAGCGGCACGTCCGAGCCCAGAGACTCAACGCAGCAGAGAGAGAAAGGATCCGGCGGAGACAGAGGAATCGAGGAGAGACTCTAGAGGCAGCGAAGCCGCGGAACCAGCCTGGCCTCCCGCGGGCCTCGCTGCCCCCCGAGTGAAGTCAAGGGCTGTGTGTCCCACAGGCCTCCTTAGAGCCGCTCCTACCGGTGGCCGGGCGGGGGGGCTCCAGGCGGTCCCAGAGGCGGGCCCTTGAACTATGCCCCCGAAGCTGCGGGTGCCTTAGCCGTAGCTACCCCGGGCCGGGTGCGGAGCCGCCGCCTGAGCCAGCCCGGGAGGGAAGCCACCGGGAGTTGGGTGCACAGCTCCGGGCCGGACTGCACTAGCGCCGTTTCCCGCCTCTAGGCGCAGCTCTCGGCGATCTCCGGCAGAGCGGCTCTGAGAGAGGCCCCGAAGCTCCAGCAGTGTTTTCTGAACCCAGCTCGCACAGTTCCCGGCCTGGCGGCGCGGCTCCGTAGCCTCGCTGGGCAGCCCCTTGGCGCCGGGAGGCGGCAGCGTGGGCCGGCCTGCAGTCTGGAGCGCTCCGATGGAAATACACTGTAAGCACGACCCGTTTGCATCCATGCATAGTAAGTAGGCGGCGAGCTCGCTTCTCTCACTCTCCCGCCGGGATGGGGTTGGTGGTTCCAGACCGCGGGGCAGGTACTAAGAATGGGAGGACCCAGGACTTCTGAGGCCGCGCTGTCAAGTTTGCAAAGTGCAGGGCTCCCGGGCAGGGGATGTGGACCAAAGCGCCTGGTCGACCCAGCCAGGAGCACCTGGCACCGGGAATCCCGCCTCCAGCAACCAGTAGTGTACGCAGCCAGTTGCATCTTTTCCGGGGCTCTGGCAGCAACATCGCAGTGTGCCGGGAGAATCGGGACTCGGACCTGGAGAGAACTTTGGGCCGGGCCAGTTGGAGGGCATGAAGTTGTAGGGAGAGGTCAGTCTGAGTCTCAGCGCCCCGCACCCTAAACCCAAAGGCGCCTTTTTCACCCATAGGGCTGATCAAGACTGGGGCTTGGAGGGAAAGTGGGGCCCCAGCAGTGCCTCTGGGCTTGTATGTCTGGAGGAGGAGGTTGCGAGCTAAGCGAGAACAGGAGGTCCAGAGCTCCAAAGGCGTTCTGGAGTTGAGGAGTGGGATTTTAAAAATCAGCGAAATCGCGGACCCTGAGCTGAGCTTCTGCTTAGAAGCCTCCAGTTCATACAGAGACCCTAAAGACTCTATCAAGTCCTTCTGTGCAGGACGCTTGCCTCATGATGGCGTCTCCTTTAAAAACAAAAAACAAAACAAAATAGAAGAAGAAGCCAATTAGTCACCATTTAGGAGCCCTCGTCTTCTGAAAGACACCGCGTGTGTAGGAGTCGGGGAAGGGTCATTTTGGGCGCAGGCGAGGCCAGCCGGCTGCCTGACCCGTCGGGATCTGCAGTTCACCCATTAGCACAGCCTCCTGTGAGATGAACGCTCCTCTCACGGTGAGTTAGAGCCGGATTAGATTCGGAGATTTCGAGGAAATTCCAAGTGGAACGAATCGTATTTCCTTTAGAGCTGCTGCGGAGCCGGGAGCAAGGCGCCAGGCTTCAGCAGCATTCAGCCGGGTGCCCAGCTCCGGGCCCCACGGGCCGCAGGTCAGGGAGTTGCTTCCGCGCCAGGAGCCTTCAGACAGCGCAGGATCCTGCTTACCTAGCCTTAGGTCCCCTATTTAACAAAGGCAGCCGAGACCCGGCTGGAGAGAAGGCGAGCTTCCCCGGGTGAAGATGTCCGTTCCTGCCCCGGAGGCCGAATGGCCTTGTAGGCAGCGAAATGCTGATCTAGGCTGTGGGGACTGGCTGCGGGCAAGTCAGTTTCTCTTTGTGTCCAATTTCCCGAGTCCGAGGTCATCCACCAAAGCTGTGGGGAGATTTTCTAAGAGAAGCCGCTAGCTTGGATCCCAGCCTAAATGACTCCTCACCGTTTGGGGCCTATGCCAAAACGGTTTCCAGTCCGTGGTGACCCCAGCGCCCCCAGCAGCCGTCTCCTGTACTGACTTAGCCGGGCTCTGGGGAAGCTCTGATCTCGCACACTGAGCCAGAAAAGCAAAGGAGTTTCCGTCAATACTCTGAGAGGTGACCATGCCCTTAGCTCGGTCAAGGAGCGATTTGAGGACAGAATGGGGAGGGCTGCTCTTGCGCTTCTATCCTTGCCTGTGGGAATCCACTCTCCCTTTCTGCACAGAGCCTGGCTGCCCAGAGGTTGTGCCCAGGGGCTCGGACAGATAGCATCAAGACCTGATGGTCTCAAGGCCGTGCATGGGGNGCCGTCTCCTGTACTGACTTAGCCGGGCTCTGGGGAAGCTCTGATCTCGCACACTGAGCCAGAAAAGCAAAGGAGTTTCCGTCAATACTCTGAGAGGTGACCATGCCCTTAGCTCGGTCAAGGAGCGATTTGAGGACAGAATGGGGAGGGCTGCTCTTGCGCTTCTATCCTTGCCTGTGGGAATCCACTCTCCCTTTCTGCACAGAGCCTGGCTGCCCAGAGGTTGTGCCCAGGGGCTCGGACAGATAGCATCAAGACCTGATGGTCTCAAGGCCGTGCATGGGGGTGAAGAAGGTAGCATCTTCCAGGTGTGGGTTAGCCAGCCACTAATGTCCCTCTCTATCCCTCCTCATCTGCCCATTCCTTCGGAAGTGCTTCCTCCTCCCATTTTCAATTTTCCCTGCAGCACGGTGGGGGCTGGGCCCCAGCCCGCCTAGCTTCCAGAGCTGTCTTCTCTGGAAGTGCCCTTGGTCCTGATATCCAAAGCTATTTGTTTCCATAATATAGGCTCCGCTTTGGAGCCCCAATTTTTTTTAGCTTGAGTGGAGGGGTGCGTAGTAGATCCTGAGAGGTTGCCCAGTAAGTAGGGGCTCAGACCTACTTGTCTTTCTTCCTAACTCTGGTCAGTTTCTTGCCACCCCAACTCCTTTCCCCTCTTGCCCACTGAAGCTGGGTGGCTTCCGTGGATAGCTGGTATAGGGGGAGGGGCAGGCACTGCCAGGGTGTGGGCTTCTGAGTTTTTTTGTCCCCACACCCAGCTATGGTTACCAATTACAAAGCACTTTTATAGCCAGTCTCCTAACCAACTGTCTTCTAAACTTTCAGCTACATCCATTTTAGAGAACGATACTGAGGTCAGAGACAAAAGGACTGACAGGAAATTCCCAGGGACAGTGCTGGAGGCAGTCTTTTGAGGATTCACGAAAGGGGCAGAGAGGGACTCAGATTCCAGAGAGTGGGCAGTGGCCACCTGGATGGCTACATATAAGTGCAAGGCACTGTCTGTCTAATTTAACTCTGTCTGTATCCATCCTGGAGTTCAATCTACCACTGAGTCAGTGCAGACCCTTTTCCCAAGACCCTAGGCCCAGACATGGTCATTGTGGGTGTGGACAGGGGGGACCCTGGTGGGTAGCATGTTCTTATCAGGGCCTGAGGAGCATCTGTGGAGGCCAGCCCCTTCCAGACCAGAGCCACAAAAGTCCCAAGGGCATCTGGTATTCATCCTTTCCCCCCTGCCCTCCCCTCCTCCAAACCCTGCTCTATGTGCCCTGTGGGGGCGGGGCTGTGATTCTCTTGTATCTGCATGTCAGTTTCCTGGTCTTGGCCTTGATTTATTGCATCTGTCTCTGTGTCAGTTGGTGTCTCTCTGAAAATTCTACTTGGTCCTGAAAAGTGTAGCTGAGTCTGTGTCTCCCCCCAGCACCTCCCACGTGATGATCCCTCACTGTACTCCAGTCTGTTGGAAGTAGAGGCTGGGACTTGGCTTCTCTGAGGAAGTGCAGGGTGGAAGCTGGGGTCCCAGAAAACAAAGGTTCCCCCCTCGCAGATGTCCCTTTTTCTTCCTAATACCGCCTTGTTGGGCTTCCTCCATTTTTCTCTTCTCTCATCTTGCCTCCCACTGTATACACTACCTTCACCTTCCCCCACCCCCTCTTTGCCCCATTCCGGCCAATCCATCCCTTTTTCTCCCTCTCCTCATATCTAACCTGAGCTTCCCTTCCAGGCACTCTCCTTGCTGTCTCATCTCATTGAGTCCCTGCTCTTTATGCATTTGCCCTCACACCACTTTTTCTGGTTTCTTTCTCCATCCTCTTGCCTCCCTTCTCTCGGGTTTCTGGTTTTGCTTCTTTCCAATCTTGGGGTAAGTGGGAGACATTGCCTACTCAGATGACACTTTTAATTTACCAACCCACCCCCCTTGACATGTTCTCTCAGAGGCAGAGAGGGCCAAGAGTTTTTGGGAGCCTTTCCAGGAAGTTGAGGGATGCAGGGGGTCTCCAGGTCATCCTGGGTCTGGTGTCAGCTGTGGATACAAGGATCAGACTCTACAAGAGCATTGGTAGCCTGGCCTTTGTGGTCAAGACTAGAGGGTGTGGGGACTTGCTGTCACCTAGAGTGTCTCACCCTTGGGTTTTTCCCCATAATACAAATGGTCTCCAAAGATCACAAATGTCCTGTAGGACTGTTTTTGGAATTTAAATCCTCCAAAGATTGCTACTGTGTTTTGGGCAGAAAATTTAAATTGCCAGTAGTATAGGGAACAAGCCATTGCAGATGGCCCTGGTGCCTGGACTAATAATAGATTGTCTCAAAAGTGTGCTAGGTGCTTTTAGCTTTCTTTTTGTCCACTCAGTTTTTAATTTACTTAATTCTTAAATCCAGCCTGTTATTGAAAGATCCATGCAACTCTTTTTTATTAGGTGCTCCCAACCCCAGAACAAAGCTTTCTTAAGACCCTTGACCAAGGGTGGCTGTAATCTTTCTGTTTTAGGCGAACTATGCAGTTGTGTTCCTAACTGTAAAATTCGGTTCAAGATGGTTTTCCTTTTTCTTACGTCTGGAGTGTTTTAGAACAATCTAAACTGATTAAAGCTCATTTTGAAAATCAGAGAGAAATTCAGCTTAGAACTCGAATTAGGTACTGTTATGTATAAAAAAAATTTCCCCCTGCCATGAAATCAGCCTGAGTTTGAAAATTTGGGGAAATATTCAATTTGGACTCTGATGGGAAAATTCAGTGAATAGCTTTGGCAGTTTTTAGGAAATAGGTTATGTTGTGGGTAGTTTTCTCCTCTATTTCAGATATTGTTCATGAACCTGGATAGTAGTTCAGTGCTGGGGAATAGCTGAGATGAGGTGGCTATTTTATGTTTTAGAGTTGGAGTATATTTGTGCGTGTGCGTGTGCGTGTGCGTGTGCGTGTGTGTGTGTGTGTGTGTGTGTGTGTGACCTCTGCGATGCCCTGGCTTCACTGGTACAACCCAGTCCCTGCAAAGTCCCAGGTTAGGAGAAGATTTCCTCTTCCTTGGTCTCTGAGCTGTCAGCAGCATTGGAAATTCTTGGACTTGGCTTCTGGCTTTTGACAGTCCTCAATGATGTCAGTTAGTGGCTGATTAATAGCTACAAGGTCGATGATGTTGCTACACTGGATCACTCTGTGTTTACTGGTTTGGCTCGTCATTTACTTGGATCTCTGTTTCCATCCAGATGAACCTTGATGTTTTTAAGAGAATGGAGCTTATTGGGTGGAGGAGATACTTTCCCAGACTCTTTTTACTTAAAGTCCATCCCAGAACCCTTGTATAACCTGGGACTCAGAAGCCTCCTCCGGCTTCTTTATTTTCCCTGAACCAACATAAAGCTGCTTACCAATTGCAAAACACTCCAAAAATTCCAGGGAAACTCCTTTATAACGAATTCTGATACAGTAGAGTGAAATGTGATCCTTTGACCTATTTCTTTTATGTGCTTTGAGAGGGTACAGTGGTCAAGTCTGCATGTCAGCCTCACTTTTTTAATTTTTTTGCCATCTTGATTGAGGTATGAGCCTCACCTTCTTAAAGAAAAGATTTTTATCAAGGCAGTGGTTTGGTTTTGTCTCAGCAATTTCCAGAAACTATTAAAAAAATTTTTTTTAATCCTTAGCTCTTGAATCAGATTGCTGATTTAAAAAACGTTTTCCTATCCCCAAGATCTAGGTTTATTAAAGTAATCCTTTTCACTTTTAGAGATATCTGTTAAAAGGGAGAGTTTCATTTTTTAAAAAATATCTTTTACATTTTATGTATTTTTAAACGTATTTTCTCCCTAGGATCTATCTTAGACCTCAGCATCGTGTATATAATAAGTTCTGTCCCAAGTACAGATTGAGGTCTTCATATATTCCATTGCTTAAAAAAATTACAAAGAAAATGCTAGCAACTAAACGAAACACAGTGTGAGGATGCTTACCATCAATAGCCCAACTGACTGGCTGAAGAAGGACAAAGGCTAAGGTTAATTTCAAAAAGCAATCTGAGGTATTCATGTAGCCTGTGTGATCAGACCCCAGGCTCAAGATAGCCAGCCCGCTGTCATTTCTGATCAGAGGGACTGTGGGTCCTCAAAGCGGCACTTCTTTTCCTTCGTAACTGGTTCTAACCACCCTTTCCCTTGCCTTTTATTTCTGATCTGTTTCAGGACATGGAGGAGTGAATCAGCTTGGGGGGGTTTTTGTGAATGGACGGCCACTCCCGGATGTAGTCCGCCAAAGGATAGTGGAACTTGCTCATCAAGGCGTCAGGCCCTGTGACATCTCCAGGCAGCTTCGAGTCAGCCATGGTTGTGTCAGCAAAATTCTTGGCAGGTAAAGGCAGGAGCTTCAGGCTTCCCTTGATTTTTCAAATAATAACCTAAAACATGACCCAGCAGCTGTCTGATGTGGTGGTGTCATAGTGAGAATCATGGTGGCACTTCTTCCACTTGCACAGCACTGTGGACTTTGCAGAGCCCTTCTGAGGCCATTCAATTCAAAGTAACCCCAGGAAACCTTTGTTGCAGAATGGGATGTCTCAGTTAGAAGGGGTAACATGTTTTCTGAAAGCCTGGTGAATTATTCCTAAAAATCCAGGAATAAGAGGTTCTTGGGAATTCCCTTACCTATATTTGGTGCCTGAGCAGGGCTGGGTGGAAAATCCACAAGTTATAAAATCACATAACCAGACTTCAATGTTTCATTTTAATGTTTTCAAAAAGCACATTCCATTTTTAAAAGTCAGCTGTCATTTTCAGTTCTGGGTTATCATTTAGCTTATTATTTTGGGCTGCAGTGTTTTCCTTCTATATGTTTTGTTTCCTTCATAGTGACAGGCATCCTAAATATATATGAAATTAGAGAGGAAACAAACAAATACCAACTCTCAAATTAGACAGTTGAAAGTTGCCACTTGACCCTGCAATTTGCTGCAAGAAAAATACCAACAATGCCAATTCTCCCGAAGGGCTCTGTAGCCTCTTAACGCACCTGTTTATTTTCTTGGGTGAGATGGTCCAAGAAAGCTTGTTTTGAGATGAGGAGACAAATTGTAGAGGGCAAAATGAGTGACTCAGATGCTTCCAGCCAATCAGCACTCAGGCTGGGAAGAGGCCTTAAGAATTCTGAGACCGTCTGCATCTCGCTGCACCCCAAAACCAAAGTCGCAAGTATGTTTCCAGGCAAGTGAAGTTGTTATAGTTCTCCCCTGGCAGTCAGGAACATTCTTGGGTTTAGCTGTCAGTACTCTCTCAGGATTTCTCTTGCAGGTCAGAAAACAGCCTTTGGCCTGTAGCTTGTGTTACAGTTTGAGAACAGATGGCTGAGTGGAAAATAAATATTTTGAAGCATGTCAGTGCCATTGTGACTTTCTGCTTACTCTTTCCCACCTGCTGGAATTTAAGACATTCTCTCAGATGGAGGGAATAACAGTTTTTAAACTTGAGAAGACTTGCTGGAGGCCAAGAGAAGTTTCAGGGCCAGGAGTCTGGCAGCACCTTTAGAGACCATATCCCTCTGTTTATTCCTCATGCTCCCAACCATACCAGTTTATCCCAGCCATGGAGGCTGTGTGCATGGTATTCTTGTTAGAAAGTGATTTTAGGTAACAGGATGAGGATGAAAATGAAAAGAAAAAAGAAAAAACTAGAGGAGAGGGAGACAGAGAAAAGAGAAAGAAAAGAAACAGAAAATAAATGGATTGATTCAAAAAGAGAGAAACAGATAGAGAAATAAAGGCAAGATAGAAAGAGAAAGAACAATATCTCAGATCATTTCAGCATCAGACTTGGAGGGCCGAGGGATCTTCAATGTCTTCCTGGGAAGCCTTCTCATTGTACGGAGGTGGAGAGAGAGAGAAAGGAGGCCCTTCCTTTGTTTTTGCTGAGATGTCTTTGCTGAGCCGACATTTTGCTTGCTATTTGGAATCTTCTCAGAGCGAGATGCTGAGCCCTACTCAGAGGGGACATCCAGATGCCGGGTCCTCATGTTCTGGTGCCCAGGAGCCCTCCACATCTTCCTTGGGGGACTGAAGGACACAGGGACCCTCCCAGACCCAGCCGGCAGCCTCCCACGGCCCGGAATAGATTTGTCACTAGGTAGAGTGGCACTCGGAAGTTATGCATCGCTCCGGTGCCTGGCCGTTTAAGTTGTCAACAATAAATTGGAATTTCATAGCTCATTATTTTCATAACTAAGAACCACAGTGGACAAAATGTCACTCTAATTAGAACTGCCTTTTAAGAAACAAGTTCAGCCCTAAAACAGTGTGACTGGGAATTTCTGAACTGGGCTTGTTCCATCCACTGATTTTTTTTAATTTTTCCGTCACTGAAGAATTTGATGGGCACACACGGGGTGACAGATTGTGGAGAGCGTGTGGTTGTGTGGTGGCCGTGGTTTTCAGAGGCTGCGTGGCGAGGCAGGCAGAGTCCCTGGGGCAGTCCGAGTCATCTCAGGAAGGTGGCGGTCTGCCAGGAGTGTGGCATTCAGTCCACAGAGCTCAAGGCTCCGGAGAGGCTCAAGAGGGAGAGCCCGGTGGCATGTGAGACCCATTTAAATCCATCCAGAAAGCTGGGCTGTTGTCTTCTTTCACTGAAGCCTGGCTGGGAAGTTCATGCCATTTGGAACTGGGTGGTATGTTACATAGTAATAAACACTCACAGGATTTTAATCCACAACACATGCTCTTTCTGTTTTGCGAAGCTTTTTCTTAACCACTCTGCATTTCTGTCTTCATGAGAGCACTGCAAGTCAGGCCAGGCAAACATCCTCCCCTTATTATACAAATGGGATAACTGAGGTCCAGAGAGGCTAAGTGAGTTGATCGGGGTCACACTGCGAATTAGTATCAGAGATACTGACTGGCATCTACACCTCTTTACTCTCAAACTAATGCTCCTTGCACCAAACCACACTGTGGGTTAGTGGCTATTGTTCATCTTGTCGTGTATAAATCCTGCTTGGCTGTTTTGCTGAGGTGAAAGGGTGGTTATTGAGATGAAAGGGTAGTCAGAATCCTCACTTGACACAGTTGCCAGTTGGGGTTTTCTGGAGTGTCAGGGATGTCTTCTAAGTGCCTGGACTATGTGTCAGACAAAGGGAAGGCAGAGACCTCCTGTGTCAGGACCATAGACTTGTACGGTTGGCAGTGCTCAAATGGGATGGAGAGAGTCCTGGGCACTGCCACCCCCAGCCATGCAAGCGGGGCGAGTACTAGGGGTGGTGAGGGCTTTATCCTGCCACCCTCTCAGAGTTTCTGCATGAATTTTGCAGTCCCATTGGGCTAACATATTTTGAGCACAGGGTGTTCTATGTGTCTGAACTCCCATCCCAAGACAGTGTCTGTCCTAACAGACCCTCTGTGACTATTGATTGAGTGAATAAGTGACAAGATGCACATGGAAATGCCTGGTAAACAGTAGAGCTGTCTGTAATTTCAAGGGATCTTTAATATTAGTACTAGTGTCAGTTAATTTTTAAAACTAAAGCAGCAGCTTGTTCTAGTAGGAAGAGCACTGGATGTAGAGTCAGATTTGAAAGCCTAGGACTGTTTCTAAGTTCCAAAAGGGGGTTGGGCAAGGATTTAATCTTCTGATCATTGGTTTTCCCTTTGATTACATAAAATCTTGCTGGCCTCTCAGGATTGATGTGAGACTCAAGACAATTCGAGGAAGACTGTAAACTTTAAGGCACTGCGCCTAAATAATGAGACGCTGTGTTGTAGTAACATCATTTTCTGTTGTAAAATTGAAAGGATCTGCTGAATCTGCCAAGATCGCTGTGTGCTTTGATTTAGATACTTTTCAGACTTCTCGCAAAAAAAGTATTTTCTTGGATATTTCTAAAAACCTGTTTGTGACTAATAGCAGACTTTTAGCAATTATAGAAAGAGGGAGCACAGATTGAGTTTTGCTTTATGGTCCACAAATTTGTACATGACAGTCTTCTCAATGAAAAATAAAATTTGTGCATCCATATCACTGTTCCCAAATTGTTTCTTCTGTTTCTAGAATATTCACTAACTTGGCCCTAACCAGTCTTACCCAAGCTGAGAATTTCAGCATCTCTTTCAATGTAACCAGTCATTGTCCTGTGTTATCTTTCCTACCCATCATAGACCCACCTTTGCTTACCTATTGTAAACTCTTGTTAGGTTTAAATTTTTTTAGTCATCTCTAAAATGTCTTTTTTATTAAAAAAAATTTTTTTTTTCCAACTACAAGATAATCTCCTTTTCAAGAGGAAGTCAAAAATTCCTCTGTAAATGTTGAGAGAGACATCTAGTGAAGGCTCAGATTTAGAAAAGGAGTCAAGTTAATTTTTTCCCCTGAAATGATCTTTCATGGCACTCTTCTCCCTGGTTTCGGTTTTACTATAAAACCCTGACATCCTAGTTGCGTTAACGAGGAAGAGCTGATAGCATGGAAATGTCCTTAGAAACAGCGATTTACCTCAGAGGAGGTCCCTGGAAGAGCTGCAGTGACTTGTGGTTGGTTGTTTTTTTTTTTTCTTTTTCTTTTTTGGATTGCTTGCGTTTTGACTTATGTGTAACTCATATTGCCAGTTAATTCTGGAATCTGACATTCTTTTAAATTTTATGCCAGGGTTATTGTTTTTCTCTTATGGAAAAGGAAGTTAAGCAGGTGAGTCTGCTAGGGAGTAGGAGAGCTGACGAAAGAAAGGCACAAGGCAACTTTCTGGGGAAATTTTAGCACTGAAGGCTGGGCCACAGTCCTGGTTTGGCTCTGGGTCTTGGGTGACCCTGGGCAAGCCATGTAACCACTAGGGGTGTGTTTTATGTCTGTAGATGGAGATCTGTTTGTGTAATCATTCACACATTCAGTCATTCAAAACTGAATGTTGTACTTTAGAAGTTAAAAATTGTGTGTTTTAGAAGTATTGTGGGGATCAAACAGGAAAACCAACTGGAAAGTTTTCTGTGAACTATCAAATGGCAGATAAATGTGACAATTAATTAATTAGTTAAGGCTGAGCATTCTGATTAGCACTATCCAATGGAAATGTAATGAAAGCCATGTAGGAGGTTTAAAGTTTTCTAGTAGTACATTAGAAAAGGAAAAAGTAACAGGTACAATTACTTTTAATTGTATACTTTATTTAATCCAGTATATTAAAAAGATGATCATTTCAACATATAACCAATGGAAAACACATTACTGAGATTTTGACTTTATTTTTGTGCTAATTTTTGGAAACCTAATATGCATTTGATGCTTAGAGCACATGTCAATTCAAACAGATCACTTTCCAAACGTTCAAAAGCCAGTGGCTACATACCAGACAACACAGATCTGGGCATTTCCTGGACAGAGTAGCCCATTATTTTGTTACCAATGTCCATTTTTCTGGTTTCTCATGGCTAAGCTCCTTTCTCTTTGGGTCGTAGGTATTATGAGACAGGGAGCATCAAGCCTGGGGTAATTGGAGGATCCAAACCAAAGGTCGCCACACCCAAAGTGGTGGAAAAAATCGCTGAGTATAAACGCCAAAATCCCACCATGTTTGCCTGGGAGATCAGGGACCGGCTGCTGGCGGAGCGGGTGTGTGACAATGACACGGTGCCCAGCGTCAGTTCCATCAACAGGTGAGTGGCTGGTGCCTTTGGGAAGCTGTGGTGTGGGTGGGGTGGGAATGCTGGTGGCTATGCACTTGCCTTTCCTGAAGATCTGGTCTCTCCTTTCACCAAGTCCCCATAGGCTTTATCAGTCAGGAGCAATGTGCACAGGATGGGTGTCTCTATCACTCTTCTCTCCAAAGTAGGCAGAAGTCCTAAGCCCAGGGAGCAGAGGCTATGCCAGCACCCAGCTGCTGCAAATTTTTCTGACTCTGGTGTCATTTCCATTACTCCCTCCACTACCTGTCTCTGCGTGTGGAACACTCAACAGTGAATTGTCCTGTTAGGTCTTCACAAACGTCGCATCCTTGCAAGCCAGTCCCCAAGGTTAGCACTGGCCCACCTCAGAGCTTCCCAGGAGGAAAGTCTTTGCCTCCGCTTTGGGCAGAGGTTGAGACACTGAGTGTGGGGAACAGAGCCTGGACTTGGAGTTGGGAGATTTCAGCTCCTTTCAGATTTGTCAGGCCTGCCACAAACTCAGAGGGTGACCTTGACAAGGCTCTACCTCTCTCTGAGAGCCCAGAATCTGGTGGTACTGATATGGGTCTGTGATTTCCAAGAGTGACATCCAGGATGCTAAGATGCTGTGCAGTTAGGGGGTTGCCTTCTCAGTTGCTCTGAATCTCACCCTCTGACAGAAAGAACCAGAGCGATACCTTAAGTACCAGGCAGAGGATCTTCTTGGGAGGGCTGTCTTTTATCCAGTCTGGTCCAGAATACATCCAATGGAGCTTTCAGAACTAAATTCCTGAAAGAATGTTTTCTATTGTAGGGGGTGTGGTCTCAACTCCATTGAAACCCATAGAGTCAAGGATATAGTTGTGAGATGACAGAAATGATGGTTCTCTAAACCCCACAAAGAAAAGCGAAGCCAGCAGACTGAAAACCTGAACAGTTCCCACTTCGCCAAGGTCGTGCCCTACTCTTGTCAGTGCAGAGCCTGCCTGGGCACAGGGGACCCCTGCAGCAAAACGAGGTGGTCACACCAGACTGTTTCTAAGATCCCCTCTGGTCCTGACAGTTGTTGCTTCTGTGATGACTCAAATGCACAGAATCACCGTGTGAGTGTTCGTGTTGGTATTTAGAGTCCTGCTAGCTCATAAACCATTAGCCTGATTTTTTTTCTCTCAGCAAACCTTTGGCTCTGACATCCCACAAGGTACCACGAAGAGTGAGGGGAATCAGACATACCATCTATCTCTTAGTTTCTGTTCTAGAGGGGCTCCTTGTCCAGGGAGGAGTTCTAGCTTTCACTGAGGGGTCTGGACAGCCCGACAATAGGCACAGAATCGCTGGAGAGGTAGCAATTATTGTGGTGGGTTTGCCGTGCCATATGGTGCTAAGTCGCTTCAGTCACTGTCCGACTTTTTGGGACCCTGTGGATGGACTGTGGCCCACCAGGATCCTCTGTCATTGGGATTGTCCAGACAAGAATACTGGAATAGGTTTTTAGGGGGTTTGTGGGGGAATAACTCCAGTCTTTCTGGAGGGGGTCTGTATGTTTTTAGAGTCCCCTACTTCCAGCTCTCTGAAAGGTTTCCATGACACAAGGCAACGTGACTTTCCCCCCTTACCTGTGTCTCCAAAAACTTCAACGTGGAGTGAGGCGTGAGCTGCTCAGAGCGGTGAAGGAGTAAAGCAGTTTCCATAAAACTGGTGGTCAGGCTCTGGGGACCCAGAGACGTTTCAATCTAGGTTACACAGGTGGTTTCAAGGATAACTCAGGTGGCCCGTGGAGGTCATAAACTCCAGTGCCAACGTGGAGCCAGGCAGGTGGTGCCATGGGGGAAGTGGCTCAGATATAAGGCAGCCAGGAAGGTTGGGTCTGTGCAAACTAGGAACACAAGCTGTATTGAAGGGGCAGTTGTCTCTTGGCTCCAGCTGAAAGCCACTGGGCACGTGGGCCCAGTGGTAGCCCGATTTTTTCTGTTCTTAAAGAGAATCCAGAGACTAGCACTTGTTTGTGTATGTATGTGTGTGTTTGTGTATATGAAATCTCTATACCTTTAAACATTGGCAACTAATGCCAATGAGAAAATGCCTTTGCAGGACAAGCACAAATCATTTGCTGGCCCTAGCTTCTATCTTCTGTCATACTGGGAGGAAATCTGTTTTTTGAATGTCCTTTAGAAAAATAAAACTAGCACATCGAACCAGTGATAGTGAATTTTACAAACTACCTCTCCCCAGTTATGGTAAAGAACTAATGTTCCTTTATAAAATAAGTTTATTTAAATAAAAAAGTACGTTATTTGAAAGAAGCATATGAAGCAAGCCGAGCACAGTGATTACAATGTGGTGAAGATTGTGAAGGCGATACTTGAAGGAAAGTCCAGGGAAATCACAGCTCAGCTGGTGCTTTGTATCCCGAGTGGTGCTGTGGGGGGCGTCAGGCTGCTGGTTGAGGGGCCACGGCTAGCCTCTGGGCTCCCCGCGGTGTCCCTGCCCACATGGTGGTCCAGTGGCCCCACTGACTGTGCCTCTAAGGGGCTTCCACATCTGTGATCTCCGACAGCCTCAAGGCTTAACTCTCTTGTGACAAGTATAGAAACTAAGGCCCAGGATCTATTCACAGTGCACAGGAGTGCACAGGAACTATGATTTTGAGCTCGATGTGGGGGTGGAGCCCAGGTCCCCTGATGGGAAGAAAAGGGCTGTTTCTTTCCTCCATTCCTGGATAGGACTCTGCCAGCGCAGAACTGAGAACTGAGGAACTGCGAGGAGAGAGACAAGGAGAAGCAAACAGTCATCCCCACCGCCTTCGCACTCCCTTCCCCAGCCTCGCAGCCTGGATGCTTTGCTGCCTGTCTGGAGGCTTCCTCTGTGATCTATAGCCTTTCCCTGTGCTTCTTTCTGGGGCTCCTCCTGGGAGCACTCTCTGGCTCCTCACCACATTCTTCAATGAGATCTCTTTGGTGTCTTTAGCAACAGACCGTGCAATGCAAATAAACTAAGGGCGGCAGGTGGGGAGTGGGGTGGCAGTCTTGTGTCTTGTGTGACTGCTTTCCCCCTGCCCACACCCCACAAAGCCTGAGCCATCCCGGTACATAGTTTTATTTTCCATATAAAGATCCCACTGCATTCTAACAGATGCAACTTCTAAGTAACTGTCTTGCAAATGTTCTGTAAGAGGTCCGTAGCTCCCTCTTCCAGCCCCTGCTTCCCTGGGAGGTAATGTCTCACTGCTCCACTACTTCAAACAGCTAGGGAGGGAGGGTGTGGCTGGATCGGTAGCTATTCTGGGGGCCACGGTGCCTTCTCCCCCGCCATCCCCTTCCTGCCCACCAGAAGTGTGTGAATTCCTGCTGCCTTCTGGGGATTCTGCCTGGGAAGCTATAACTGACTGGGGTGAAGCAACACTGAACCAGTTCTGCTGGGACTGTGGGAGATTTCCTAAGACACAAACCATCATGTTGATGTGACTTCTTAAGGACAAATACATGCTGGGATACTCACAACCTGCAGGGAGGATGCTTGGGATCCAACCTGAGAAAGTTGGAGGAGACTCTCCTAGAGCTGAGCCCAACGCTGGGGGTGCGGGGACGGATGGGGTCTTCCTTCCTTGTTTGTTCCAGTCCCATGGCTCTAAACTGAGTGGCACTCCCAGCTTAGAGAGGCAGCCCTATTTAGCTCCAGCCATGGTTGTCCTGTGAGAATGTGGGGCCAGTATTCTGAGTGTTCTGATTTTTCAGGAGAAGCTAGAAATTCATGTATTTATACAACTAATTCAAATGAAAATAAATGTACTCTGCAGGCCAAAAGCACCTAGTCCTGCGATGGGTGTGGCTGGGGATGACCCTTTATAAACTCTGTTCTTCAGCCTAACTTGGGCAGCAAGCCTTCAGGGATCGTTCATCCCTTTCCTCTTTCTTCTCCATGTCAGTTGCAGGCCTGCCTGTCACCTGTGGGCTCTCTGCAGCTTGGCTGCTGTCCTGAAGCTTGGACCCTTGGTTTTTGCATTCTTAGTATAGCTGATGGCCCAATATTCTTTCGGCACCTATGCACCAATGGCAGTTTGATCAGTGCAGTAAACATGGGTATTTCTTCAGCCGTATAACGTCATTTCTTCTTTTAAGGCAACGTGATTTTCTTTCAGTGGAATTTTGTATGTGGTGGTGGGGGCAGGGTGGTGGCTGGGGGTGATAGTGAGAAGACTTAGCCTTTCCAAGCTGTGAGGGTGATGTTGAAATGGGACCCTTGCCAATGTCTGTAATATCTAAAGTTGCTCAGACTTGAAATCTTTGGATTCTAGATGGATTTTGAATCCAGCTAGGCTTTATGTGTTATGTAGGAAGTACTTAGTCCCTCTGCTAAAGTCCCACCTCCTTTGAATGTGGCTCAAAGAAAAGTGCCCAGGCATGGGAGCTGACTTGCTATGTGACCTTGGGTAGGTCATTTGAACACTCTGGGCTTTAGTTTCCTTATGTATAGGAATTCTTTGATTGTTGAGCTTCCCCTGCCCACCCCCCCTCCATTGGACCATCTAGAATGATCCTATGGCATTCAAGGTCAGGCAAAGTAAAGTAAAGGGTATATCTCTTAGTACTGACTGTCAATTAGCCCCAGTTGTCTCTGGTTCAGAAAAGTCCAGAGTGTGACTCTTATGGTGATGAGTCCTGATGTTAATTTTTGTTTTTTAAGAATCACTCTAATTCAATCACAGTGTTGTTCCTCCAACTCCCATTTCTTCTCCGTGGAAGATGATGCTCTTTGTTCTCTTCCTGGCAGCTGCTGCAGGCAGATGGGCAGAATCTCTCTCTCTGGAGATACCTTTGAAGGGTTCCCGACAGTTCAGGTCCTCCTGTAAAAGACAGCCCTGCCACAGCCTTAAAATAGGGTGTGGGGATGGCTACGTCCCCTCCCCAGCTCCCAAGAGGATCACATGTGTTTTTAAGGCATTTGTGGAAAATATGAACCTTTTAAGGTTGAAGCTAGTCATTAATCTTTATGAAGATACCAATGAAAATAACAACAGCTAACATTTATCGAGAATTTACTATGCAGCAACCACTGGTCTAAGTACTTAATTAATTCTCATAATAACCCTATGAGGCAAGAATGATTCTTAGTCTCATTTTGCAGATGAAAAAATTGAGGTAAGGAGGTTAAGTAACTTGCCCAAGGTCATGCAGCTGGCAGATTGTAAAACTGGTATTCAAACTCTAGAAGTCTGGTCCTGGGACCTGCTTACCCTACTGCAGCTGCCACTCAATGATTTATAACAATTGATTATGTTTTACCAACAATTTATAACTATTTTTATTATTTTTATTTTTTTATAACTATTTTTAAAGAAAAATAGGGAAATTTAATTTTCTTTGCTTATGTACAAATTTAGTGGAAGACAATGCTTCAAAAATTAGGACCTTATGCTGGACTTCAATGGGAAATAGTTACAATATATTTTACCATGTTTGTATATATATACATCAAATTATAGATAAATATAGTTAAATCCTGCATCTCCATATATATTCACACATCTAGCGATATATACGTAAACACACACACATGTGTACACAGAGAAGGTGACGTACACAGACATCCCCAAATTAGGTCAGATGCTAGCTTAATTCCTATAGTCTAAAAAACTGCCCCATTCCTAGGTCTTTGTTAACACAGTCCCTGTTTGCTTAGTCAAAATAAGTGGTGTGAATATTGGAAAAAACAAATAAGCAAACACTGTGAGGATATTTGAGGCAAAACATTGCTGACTCAACAGAAAACAGCAAAAGGCCCTCTGCAGAGCTCAGGTGGCCTGGGCTTCAGAGAGCCCATGGCTAGGCTGTGGTGTGAACAGAAACATCCATTCCAGGCTGTCAACTGAGGATGCTGAGTGCCTTCCATGCCCAGCATTGAGCCGTGATCTCACAGAGAGCAGGGGCCAAGGCCTAATGAATTTTAGAGGAGGCATCTGCCATTTCTCTTCTCTCTTTCCTGGTGCACAAGCTGGAGACCAGTGCAGCCTGAAACGAACTTCCAGAAAGAATGTTCTGAAATGTGAAAAAGTTTTTTATATAAAGCTGAGTGAACAGAGCGGGACATAGAATTGTACACATGGTTTAATCCTGATTTCATTAAGAAAAAAAGTGGATATTTCCAAATGCACATAGGAATGCGAGCATAAAGGAAATACACCAAAATGTGGTTTTAGATGTCTTCCCTATACTTGTCCAAATAGTCTACCATGAGCACAAAGGACTTTTATAATTAGGAAGCACTCTAATAAATGTTCTTTAAAAGGTCACAGTTGGAGGCTGGGATAGAACTTTTCCAAAGAACCTGCACATTTTATTACCATCCACCCTTCTCCTAAGTGCCAGGGAAGGAATCTTCTTGCAGACCCCAAGTAACTTTTGGGCTGGCCCTGATTAGCCGCTCCCTAGTGGCTCAGTTGGTAAAAAATCTGCCTGCAATGCAGGAGACGGGGATTCGATCCCTGGCTCGAGAAGATACCCTGGAGAACCCACTCTAGTATTCTTGTCTGGAGAATCCCAGGCAAGTCAATCCCTGACTCCTTTGCAACCCCATGGACTGTAGCCTGCCAGCTTCCTCTGTCCATGAAATTTTCCAGGCAAGAATAGTGGAGCAGGTTGCCATTTCCTCCTCCAGGGTATCTTTCCAACCCAGGGATCGAACCCGATTCTCCTGTGTCTCCTGCATTGAACAAAGGAACCTGGTGGGCTACAGTCCATGGGGTTGCCAAGGGTCAGACATGACTGCGCAACTCACTCACTTTCACTTCACTTTGTTCAGCTGCTTTACAATGCATTGGGCTCAGGGGTCTCATGAAGGTCTCACGTGTTGTCCTAGCTGGAAATTTACTAAGAGCCCAAGGTTCTGCTGAAGGGCCTCAGAACTGCCAGGTAACAATTGGAAGGTGCCACTGCTATTGACCATTTTATACACTGGGCTTTATGAAAATATTTTTTTTTTCTAAAAAGGATAGATTAAAGTACACAAAGAGTGGTCTGTTCCAATTCCCTCATTGTATCGAGGCCCTCACAGTGGAGTGGACTTGCCCAGGGTCACAATCAAATTCATCTTAGAACTAGAGCAAGGTCTCTGGGAGGACCATGCAGGACAACCCTGGCTCCAGCTCTGCAGCTTGTATAATTCAAGCTTCCTCTTAGCCAAGCCAAGCCAGAGTTAAAGTGGCAGCACTTTAACCCTTTCCAGTTTTGTAGCAACATTCACACTGCTCCCCTCACCCCCTCGATAATTTCTGACGGTGTGTGTGTGTGCTCAGTAGCTCAGTCATATCTGACTCTTTTGTGATCCCATGGACTGTAGCCTGCCAGCCTTCTCTGTCCATGGAATTTTCCAGGCAAGAATAGTGGAGCGAGTTGCCATTTCCTCGTCTAGAGTATCTTCCCAACTCAGGGATCGAACCTTCATCTCCTGTGTCTCCTGCATCGGCAGACAGATTCTTAACCACTGTGCCACCTGGCAGGGATGTTATTCTTCCTGTGGCTTTCTAAGGCAGAGAAACCAGAGTGTGAGAGCTGCCAGGGGACAGGGAGGTCACCAGGTTCAGTGGCTTTATTCCACAGATGGAAGGTTGAGGTCCAGGGAAGGGAAGAAACTTTCTAACTTGCTCAGTGAGTTCCTGATGGAGCTGAAGCTGCTCCAAGAATAGGATGACTATTTGTAATATTAACACATCAATCTCTTCCTACAGAAGAGGCCATTGAGGCCCAAAGAAGGGTGCCAGTTACCTAAAGATACCCAGGGAGGTAGGGGCTGAGCTAGAAATAACCTATAATTTTTCCAAACCCCCAGTTCTGGACCTGGATTTATAATCTGTCGCCACTTCCACGACCCAACTGGATATGGGTTTCTGGCATTGCTACTTGAGATCTCTTCTCCACTGTGATGGTAAATAGCTTTTTTTTTTTTCTCAATTGTTCACAGGATCATCCGGACAAAAGTACAGCAGCCACCCAACCAGCCGGTCCCAGCTTCCAGTCACAGCATAGGTAAGAAGAACTTTTAAAAAAAAATTTAAAAATCTAATGGGCTCTAAGTACTCAAAAGAACTTTTAATCATTCTTATGGACAGATAATTCTGCATAAAACACTTCGGCACACGTACTAATGCGCCTTCTTTGTCATTCTCCAAGGGCTGAACCTGGTAAATGAATTTTATAAATACTGCTAAAAGGTTTTGAATTTTACTGATTATTATGATAAATAGCTTTCACCATGAGACAGAAAATTGAAATCTAAGCCAAAAAAAAAAAAATCCACTAATGGGGGTCTATAGAATGTCAGATAATTAAAGTAATAAATCAAGAAAGGGATACTTATTCATAACATTTTCTGCATCATTAGTCAGTAAGTAGTTTTGAATGTGTTTTTTTCTTCTACCAACCAGCCCTTCTACAATTCTTTGTGCACTTGCAGTCTTGAGTGAAGATGTGGCAAAACTTCCTAAACTTTCTTTCTCTCTCTCTCTTGCTTCGATCTCTTTGCTCCGTGAACTGTCAAGGGCTGCCACTGGGGTTTCTGACACTCACGGGTGAAGTCTGACAGTGACCAAGGAGGGGAGTTATATTTCCTACTACTCAGGAATTCAGAAGTTTCCCTTGCCTTCCCTTCCCTGCGAAGATCTTGAGATGAAAGTGACATGTTTCTACTCAAAGTGTATTATTTCTCCACCTGGGATAAGGGAAACACCTCTGGTTAGCTGGGAGAAAGTGTGAAGATCTCTGATTGCTTATGGTTGCCTCTTTGCATCAAAGTAAGATAGAATTCCTCCTTTACATAAAATAATTCTTCATTTAGTAATCCATCCAAAAAGTATTGGCTAAGCCCCTGCTATGCAACCTGTTGTGGAGACTGTTATAAAGGGAGTAGGACAAAATCCCCCATTCTCAAGGGCTTCTTGGTCTAATGGGGACTATCACAAAGAGCTCAGGTTTCGACAGATGTTTTCAGACTTCCCTGGTGGCTCTGTGGTAGAATCCGCCTGCCAATGCAGGAGAAGAGGGTTTGATCCTTGAGTTGAGAAGAGCCCCAGGAGAAGAAAAAGGCGACTTGCTCCAGTATTCTTGTCTGGGAAATCCCATGGACAGAGGAGCCTGATGGGCTACAGTCTATGGGATCACAAAGGGTCAGACATGACTTAGTGTCTGAACAACAACAACAATTACAAAGAGAAGTTTGCAAATACTGAGATCAGGCTCTAGAAGAAAGTGGGGGTGCTGTGGGAACAGAAGAGAGGGATGGACCAGCTGTGCTGAACCGGAGTGAAGAGGATTGAGGGAAGTTTCTGGGTAAATATCTGTGTCTGGGATTTCATTTGCAGCTTTAACTATTTCAGATCCTATAGCAATGACTACTAAGGGTAACTGATAATATTCTTTCAATTGGGTTAGAGGAATAATTCCACGTGACAGTCAGTGGAATGCCTAATCTCAGAAATTTGTATAAAAACCATATCTTATGTGTGTGCCACCCCTAGTAGTTTATAAACTTATCAAAGAGTGAGGAAATGGAAGCTTTAGAGAGATGAAATAACTAGCCCTCGGTCACATGGCCAGTAAGTGGAGAAGCCAGAATTGGAACCTGGGTCTTTTCAGCTAAGTGTGATCACAAAATATTGGAACAAATGTCATCAGCTCTGTCAGCAGCGTGGAGAACCTTGGTTACATGTGGTTGTTGTTGTTTAAAGTATCAAATGACTTGTGATCTTCTTTCTTCCTCTGTTCTTTGCACCTTAACACAAAAAAGGTTGTGAGATTTGCATAAATCTATTTTGAGGCGCTTCTTCTGGTGAAGGAAAAGAGAAGTTAACGATTTCTACTTCTGTGTCTCCTAAGGAAGATCTAAAATCAAATTCAACTATGAGAAGAAAGCTCTGTTCCCCTTAGGTCTGGAGGGGCAAAAGCTGGATGTGCTCCAAGGAAAGCAACAAACAGCTTCTCAACGGATCACCTCCATCTCCAGTACTTACGCTTTAGAGTCAAAAGCAGCTCCACCTGCCTCCAGCTAGTTACAGCCAAAGGAAATGTGCCTGAGATTGGTCTGCCGGTTTTAATGAACCGAGAAAGAATTCCCACAGCCCAGAAATGGAAATTCACCTGTACAGCTTGAGAGGCCCCTGATGACCTAAGGGTCTCCCTCTTAGATTCTGGGGCCAGGAGTTAATGTGAAACTTGCTGAAACCTCCCCTCTCCCATTCTTATTCTTAGGAACTTAGATATTAATACCTCAGTCACAGTAAGTCATCAACCCAGGTTTTGGGGCGGAAGAAATCTAGACTTTAAGCCAGACGACCCAAGGCTGAGCCCTGGTGCTACTGCTTATTAGTGAGATGACTTTGAAGCAATCACTTTGCTGCATGGAGGCTGTTTCCTCACTTGATAAATGAGAATGAATAATAGCATTCAGTTATTGCAAGCATAAAACGAAAAGTACATTATTCATGTGAAGTATATTATTGTTTTTTCATTATTCATTAGTGAGGAGCAGATTACTACAGGGCTTAAGACTTTAGTTCTTGGGTTCCAGTCACTTCACTGTCTCATTAGCTGTGTGACCTTGGGCAAGTCACTTACCTTCTCTGAGCCTTGATTCCCTTACCTTTCCAGTGACCTAACTTATAAGTTTGTTCTCAGAATTAAATATGATAATTCAAGAATGCCTAGTACTGAGTAAGTTCTCAGAAAAGATTAACATTATTATATATCAATGAATATAACATAGAGTATATTTATATATATATAAAAGACTTCCTTGGTGGCTCAGACGGTAAAGCGTCTGCCTACAATGCAGGAGACCCAGGTTTGATCCCTGAGTCAGGAAGATTCCCCTGGAGAAGGAAATGGCAACCCACTCCAGTATTTTGCCTGGAAAATCCCATGGACAGAGGATCCTGATAGGCTACAGTCCATGGGGTCACAAAGAATTGGACACGACTGAGCAATTTCACTTTCACTTTTAATATTATATAACTAATATTAAATATTAAAATCTAGGTAAACTGGAAGGAGAAAAGACAATGAGGAACTATTAAAAAAAGAGACAGTCTTCATTAGGTGCTTTGCTGGCTATGTGTGTGAGTGTGCAGATATTTATGTCTGCGTGGATGGGTGGATGTGGAAATAGGCAGTGAGCCTGCCTAAATAGTAGGTGGTTTTTAGCACTGGCTGGCTGTGGGCTCCAGCTCCCCAGTTTCTCTGCTCCACCCCTTTGCTTCCTGGATCCTCGGATAGGCTGGGTTTGAGTTCCTTTCACCGCTGTCGGATCTCTTGGGAGGGGGGCGCTCTTATCTTCCAGGTGTGGCTGCTGTTCTGGGGGAGGCATCCTTAGCACCCCTCCAGTCTCTCCGCTCAGCCCACCAAGCTGGTGTTGGGGGAATGCCTCTGTTTTGGCCCGATGGCAGGGGCCCAACCTTCCTCTGCCCCGGAGCCGCCCCCCCCCAGCCTCCTGCCGGCCCCTGATCGTCCTCTCCCTCTGCGCAGTGTCCACGGGCTCCGTGACGCAGGTGTCCTCGGTGAGCACGGACTCGGCTGGCTCCTCCTACTCCATCAGCGGCATCCTGGGCATCACATCCCCCAGCGCCGACACTAACAAGCGCAAGAGAGACGAAGGTAAGAGACCGGCGTCGGGGATGGACCCACCGGCTCTGAGGGATCTTTTTCCAGGCCCTTGGTCGGGGTGGGAGCACAGATGACTACTATGCGCTCCCCTAACCTGCAGAGCTCTGGAGGCGCTGGGCCCAGCCCCCACCTGACCCTCAGGGAAGGGGCTAAGCCTTCTGGGAGAGGACGAGGGGCCCGCTGGGACTGGACTTCCCCCTGGCCTCCTCCCATCTTCACCCTTTGGAGGGAAAGGCAGTCCTGGCAGAAAACTCCATGGCTTGTGCTTTGCCGCCTCTAAGAAGCCGGTGCCTTGGCAGATGTGATGCCCAAAGGCAGGGTGTGGGGGTATGAGCACAGCAGCAATGGCCCCTTTTCGGAGGACCCCTGGGGAGAGGAAAGACCTGGGCATGGTGAGAGGGGCACACCTCCTGTAGTAGGCTTAGCGAGTGGGGTCTCTCCCAGGCCTTCAGCATGGTGCTGGGAGGGGGGTGGTTGAGGAAGTGAATAATTTCATCTCTGCCCTTAGGGCCAGTGCAGGGGCCTCCCAGGGATTAAATAGATGTCAATCTTCCCTGTTGGTTTTTCTCAACCCTCAGTATGCTGCCCAGAACTGGCTGCCTCTGAACCGAGCACTGGCCCACCTTAACCCTGATCTCCTTTCCCTGGATGGGCTGCCAGTCTGGGCTGACATTAATGGGTCTGAGAGGAGGAGTGACCCCCTGGGAGTCTGTAAAACCTTCCTCAGGAAAGGAAAGGAAAAAAAGGCCAGAGTCTAGGGCTTGAGAGCAGCGTGATAGAAGTCTTGATTCAATTATTCAGTTCTTTGGCACGAGTCCTCTTCTCAACTCCCTGTAAGGGGTATATGTTCTGTGTGAGCACGTGCCTAAGTACTTACGATCCGTAACTAGAAAACTGAGTCGGCCCAGCGGTGGATCGGTGTGTGGTCCGTGTGTTCCAGGCCACACAGGAGCTGGGCCCACGGCCTCTGTGTTGAGCTATGGGAGATGATCCACAGCTTTTGGAAACTGCTTCACCTCTTTCCCCCTGCTCCTGATGTCAACAGATGTCAGAAGCCTTTTACTTGGTGGCTTGCTGTGCCATGTTCCTGCAGGAGGCGGTGGGCCTACCATCTCTGTTGGTTTACGGGGTTGATGGTGTCATCTTTTCATTGTCACCTGGACTCACTGCAGTTGTGCCCAAGCTGGAGCCTGCTGTGTTTGATCATGTGGAGGGGCAGGTATTTGAGGCTCCCTCAGAGGCTGAAGGTTAGGGGCAGAGTTTTGAAGAGAAAAAAAGAAAAATTGAGTTTGATGTTTACCATCAAACACACAGGTGCTGAATTGGGGAGATTGTGTCACTGTGTTTGTCGAGGGCGCTGATGGCTTTTGGTCTCTGGTGAGTGGTCACTCTAGCCTCCCAAGCTGCTTGAGAAAGTATAGCATGGTCAAGATGTGGGTGTTGTTCATCTACACTGCTCTGTGCTGGGCAGATCATTCCTGAAGGCTGTGACTCAAAGTATTGACCTTGAAGAACGACAGTGACAAATTGGGATGTGTCCAGATGGGGATGACCTGTTGAAGAAGTATTTGGAGGAACACCTTAGGGCTCTAAGGATGCTTTGGTACCAAGAAGAGGAGAATGAGCAGGGCTGGACCGTTGCTTTCAAATATTTGGAGGGCTGACATGGCAGGCGAAAGGAATGAGACTCTGCTGTTTAGCCTCAAAGGCCAGTGTGAGGCAGATGCAGAAGAGATTTCAACTCAGAGTACAAATCTGCAAATATGAGAGTGGTCTAAGGCAAAAAGGGGCTGCCTCAGAAGTAGTGAGTGCCCCATTACCAGAGGTGCGTTAGTAGGGCTTAGGTGGCCGTTTGCTGGGCTGCTGTGTAAGAGTATCAAGAATCAGATGCAGGGTTTGATGATCTTTCAGATCCTCAGTTTTGGAATTTATGATTGAGCCCTGGTCCCCAGAAAAACTTGGGAGGTGATCTCATCTGTGGTCTGGGGTTAAGGGAGAATGAGTTGATGGTCCTGAAAGCTTACAGGATTAGAAAGATTGAGAGACCAAGCAAAAAGTAGAGCCCCCATCCACTCCCTGCCCTGCATCACTGAGGGTGGTTGTGGTTGGGCAGAGAAGTGGCTGGAAGTGCCCTTGCTCGTATCAGCAAACTGCCTGGGAGGAGTATAGTGAGGTGCTCCCCACTGTCCTTTCCATCCTCCCCCTATAGCTCTCTGAATCCTTGCATTGGATTAAGGAGGAATTGAAGAGGTGGAGATTGCCACCTCTTTTTTATAGGGGAGGAAACCAAGGCCCCATGGAGTTCCATGACGTTGGCAAAGCCACAGAGCTGGTATGGCCAGGGGGTTGGGTGAGCTGAGGAGTGGGGAGAGCCCCTGAGGCTTTATAGCTCCCCAGCTCCCTGGGCTGGACCAAGCCTGGGGATGGTGTGAGGAGGGTTTCAAGCAAAAGGGCGTGGTCAGCAGGTTGGATGCTGCCAAGAGTGTGGTGAGAAAGTAAGAATCAGTCACTGGGGAAACACAAGGGAAATGCTGGTGAACTGGGTTCTGGCCCATTGAGGCTGTGGGCCATAACACCATTTTCCTCGGGAGCGCTCAGCAGACTGAGTAAAGGGCCATGGGGCAAGACAGGCAATAAAGGGCAGAAAGGAAGACAGCTGAGGGTCCTCATCCCATTTCTCAGATGAGTGACTGAAGCTGTGCACAGTGGAGTGGCTTGCNGGCTGTGGGCCATAACACCATTTTCCTCGGGAGCGCTCAGCAGACTGAGTAAAGGGCCATGGGGCAAGACAGGCAATAAAGGGCAGAAAGGAAGACAGCTGAGGGTCCTCATCCCATTTCTCAGATGAGTGACTGAAGCTGTGCACAGTGGAGTGGCTTGCTCAATTCTGGTTCACAGTCTCCTCCCACTTGGACTTGGATTTTACCCTGTGGGCATTTCCTGGCTCTGCCCTCCTGCCCAGGGTTCAAGGTAGGGGTGGGTGACGGGAGAGTTCCATTACAGAGGACCTGGCCTCTAGACCTGGCAGGCTGGTGGGCAATAGTGGTAACCTAAAGTCCCTGTGACAGGCAGTGCGTGGGGTGATGCTGTGATGGGAGGATGCCACCGGAGCAGAAGAGCAGGGCAGGGAAGGGCTGACATTGACCCAAAGGATCTGGGAAGGGTTCTCACAGGAAGTGGCACTTTATGAAGGGAAAAATATTTTGCATGGCTGTTTTCAAACTTAAATGAATTAAAATCAAACAAAATGAAAATGTATCTCCTCAGTTGCACTTAGCCACATTGCAATGGCTCCATAGCCACATGTCCCCAGTGGCTTCTGTACTGAAAGACATGGCTAGAATACAAGTGCTTGGCACATTGTCGTTGTTTAGTTGCAAAGTCACGTCCAACTCTGCGATCTCACAGACTGTGGCCTGCCAGGCTGCTCTGTCCATGGGATTTCCCAGGCAAGAATACTGGAGTGGGTTGCCATTTCCTTCTCCAGGGGGTCTTCCTGACCCAGGGACTGAACCCATGTCTCCTGCACTGGCAGGCGGATTCTTTACCACTGAGCCACCAGGGACACCCTGCTTGGCACATAGTAGGTGCTCAGTAAACAGTCCTTGGTAGAATGGATTGGTCATGTGCCTGTAGAGGGTTCACAGTTTGTGAAGATGGTGGGGGTGGGGGTGAGGAGTCTCTAGTCTTCTCAACCAGGAATGTTTCTGTTAGTTATTTTTGTCTTCCATGGAAAGCTCAATTTAAGCAAAAAATTCTGTAGCGAAAACAAATGTTAGAATACTATTAGACCAGGGGATTGCCAAGGGCCCTTTTAGCCTAGAAATTCTAGGACTCTTCCTGGGGCATTTGCCTCCAAGACCAGCCCAAGGCTGGTCTTGGACACAGTGGCCACTGTGTCCAAATCTCAGATGAACAGTTCTGCGGCTGAAGCAGCAGAGAAGGTCCATGGGGCCTCTGCGGGCAGAGCTGGAGTTGGCTAAAGGAAGCTACAGGGAGGCAGATCATGGCTCAGTGCAAGGAACGGCTTTCAGACAAGAGCCAGGCTGGACCAAGGTTAGAAGCCTCAGCTTGGAAAGGTAGCAAGCTCCCTGTCATCGGAGGCATGAACAGGGTTGGGGGCAGAAGAGCCAAAGAAAGCATTCTGGTTTGGACTCCGTGACTTTTGNGGAACGGCTTTCAGACAAGAGCCAGGCTGGACCAAGGTTAGAAGCCTCAGCTTGGAAAGGTAGCAAGCTCCCTGTCATCGGAGGCATGAACAGGGTTGGGGGCAGAAGAGCCAAAGAAAGCATTCTGGTTTGGACTCCATGACTTTTGAGGCCGGTTACGATCTGGGTGGCAAATGCTTCTCTGACTGCCTGGCATCCCAAATTGGTTCTGCCTACTTGTTCCCCCTCCTGCTGTGTGACTCTGCGTTCGCCATCCTGTGGGCTTGACTGGGCGGGGCTGCATCACCTGTTTCTATCCCCAGCCTGGCCTCCGGGCACAGGGCCCCGTGCACAGAGGGCTCAAGAGGCTTGTGAATGGCTGAGAGTCAGGCTGGGGTGCTGCCCAGGCAGAGGGGCAGCTTCATCTCTGGGTTGGGCTGTCCTGAGGGCGTCCGTGGAGAAAGCTGTGGCCTGGACTGAGGAATCCTGCTGGGTGAGGGGGACAGAGCCCGGGGCAGTGCCTCCCTTCCTGGAAGGCCCCGAGGAGGTGGTGGTGGGCTGGACTTGGCAGAGCAGGCAGAGCTGTGAATAGCGGCCATGGGTGAAAGGGCAGCCCCAGACCCTCTGTTCCTTCCTGGGCCTTTGATCTCTGGTGGGGCCTCCTTCCGCTGTCTCCAGGGCCCCCATTCAGGTCCCCTCGACCGCTGCCTCCCCTCATCCCCCCAGTGTGAAAGGCCCTGAACACACCGAGGTCAGCCGAGTGCGAATCCCTTTCACTAGCTCAGGAAGCTGGCCAGTCCAGCGCTGGTGTGGACTGTGGGGGCTGGAAGCTTCTTGTGGGGTGGTAGGGGGTACACTGCAGGTGGAGTTTCTGGGCCCTGGGCTGCCTTCTGGGGACAGAGGGCACAGGAAGAGGCCTGTCCCTTTGAAACGATGCCAAGTCTAGCAAGACCCTCTCGGGGAGATTTAGGGGCGTGCAGCAGGGAGCAGGGGCTCCTGTCACGACTGTCCACCCCTCTTCCTGGGGGTGACTCACCTCTTTGTGTCTCTCTCGTGTCTTTTGTTTGGGCCTCGCTGCCTCTGTTTATGTCCTGTTTAAGGGACTTCCTCTGCGTCCCCTTCTGTCTCGGTTCAGCTCTCACTCTCTCTCTTTCTCCTCATATTCACTCTCTTCTCTCTTTCACCCTCACACTCACTCACCCTCTTTTCCTGTATGAGCTCCCTCTCTCTCTTACCAGCTCTTCTCGCTCCTTCTCCAGGGCCAACAGCCTCAGCTCAGACCTGCGTGGGAGCCATACTGGGGGGTGGGGGGCGGGGTGGGTTTCAGAAGTTCACAGACCACGAAGGGCCCCGGGGACCCTCTGACTTCAGGGCAGGCCCCGGCCTTCCTCTCCTTTACTGACGCTCAGACACTGTCTATTGCTCCTGGGCTTGGGACTGAAGGCTGGAGCAGAAGGTGCAGAGGCTCTGCTCAGATTCCCAGCAGGCAATGAGGTGTGTGGAAAACCTTGGGATTTCTGAGTTGTAGGCACCCTTGTGGCGCCACCATTCCAGAGACTGGTGATCTCTGGAGACTCCCCCCACCCCTGCGCCGCCTCAATAAAAAAGACGCCAGGCCCCAGGCTCACAGGCCAGGGACCAGCTGATTTGAGGACTCCGTGTAGTAAAATCTTTGGCAAGTTATTTAATTCTCTGAGCCTGTATTTTATTATCTGGATAGTGGAGGGGGCACACGTTTTGTGTGTTATTGTAAGGATAAAATGAAATTATTCCAGCAAAGGGTGTATAACTCCAGGGCCTGGTGCAAGTTAAGACTTTAATAAATGGCCACTGAGGGAGGCTGGGGCTTTGAGGGCGTGTGAGGCCGGTCACAGGCTGAGGGCAAGCAGGTTCCATCTGCAGTTCTATTTGGCTGCTGAAACTGGCTGACCTGCCCCCACCGACTTCCTGTTTGTAACTGTCTTTCCCTCTGGGCGCCAAGACTGAACAACAGCGCCCCCAGGTGTCAGCTGCAAAGGAAAGGGCCACTCATTTTCCTTTGCTTCCTTTTCCTTCTGGACCTTTAGCCCCCTTGATGGAAGAATAAAAGGGTTAAGCCTCAGTCTTCCATGAAGTGAGGCCTTTGGATACACAAGACAGTGGAGACCTCCAGGATGGAGGGCAGAAGGCAGAACACCCGGGCCTGGGATGGCTGGGCTTCCACGGGTTTGGGGTTACCAGCTTGGTTTTCACCAGCCCTTGTCAGAGCTGGAAGGCCCTTGGAGAGCACCTGGGACATGTCACCCTAGTCATCATTCAGATGGGAAAACAGGCTTGAAGAAGAGAAAGGGTCTGACCAGGTCACACAGTAAAAACTCAGAAAACCTAGAGGGACAGAATGGACCCTTCAGAACATCCTTGGTACCCTACTGCCATTTGATGGGCCAAATCTTAGTTTATCTCCTCTCCTTTTCTCCATTCTGGTCAGCCCATTAGTTGCCCCCACCATTGAAAGCCATCAGCAGCCCTGACCTGACCCCATTAGCCTATCACTCCTGGGCCTCAACTCTTGACAACGAGCCCTGACCTTCCCTCCCTGGCCTCCCGTTCCTCCTCCCCATCCCTCTGGTGCTTCTGTCCCCGCACCTTCTCTGAGCTCTTCTGTCTCTGGGCCATTATCCGCGGCCCCCTTGATGGGAGTATGCTGTCCTTAAGGCTGGCCTGTTGACCTGGCCTGGCTTCCAGAGTCAATCTAGTCCCTGCGAGATTTTTCAATGTCATTGGTGCCTCACCACTGGCTGAGGCCCTTGGATTCATCCAGACCAGCATGCCACTTTGGAGACCAGACAGACTCTGTGGAGAGAGAAGGAAATGACCACCACTTTGTCTTGGCCTCTCCTGGGGCTTCAGCAGGGCAGGTTCCCTCCTTGCCCTTCACAAGGTATCCCCTTCACGTACCCTCAAGCTGGCCATGCAGGGGGCCCTTTCCCAAGTGCTCTTTTTGTCTGGGCAGGGGCCTGGACCAACATGTTTGCTCAGAGAGCATCACTTTGAACATAACTGCCAGCCTGCTAGTCATGCTTTACTTGGCTTGTCCTGTATTTAAAATGATTTTGAGTTAGTTACTGACTAAAACAACAACTAAAAACAAGGATATTTCCCATAGGGTGTCTGGCTTTTCTTGGGAAAAAAAAAATCAGGTCTGGCAACACTGGGCAGGCTTTTCTACACAGCAGCAATGGTCAGGGGCTCCTGGGCCTGGGGTCCTCAGACTGCTCCCTGCTCTCCTTGCTCATGATATTTGTGCTCTATTTTTCTCTACCTGAATGCCTTTGAGCTTCTGGAGTCCTATTTTGGATTCTGCAGAACAAGTCTGGTTGAGTCCAGCCTATGGCAGCTAAAGTCTGTGGGAGGTAGGGCACTGACTGAGCTGGGTGGGGCTGTGCATTCTGTATATGCGTGTGCGCATGTGGTCAGGAAACTGGCCACTTCTCAGGCCAGAGGTGGGTGAGGTAGGAGAGGCAGTAGAGCAGGGCCAAGAAGTTCTACCCCCTTGGCTGCTCAGAACAATGAGATTGGGGTCATCAGTCCACATCTGCCAGATAGGGTAGTCCAGGCACAGGGAGGCGCTTAGTGGCAGTGATGCTAAGGACCCATCGCCCAGTCTGGCTGGCCACTTTCCTGTCCTTCTGGCCTTGCAGTCATTGGCACCTCAGCTGAGCCCCAGGCAGACAAGGGTCTGAGGCTTCCTTGGTAAAGCAGGGGACTTGAGGCCAGGTGGTCAATTAGAGGGGCTCCTTGGGCCTTTCCCTGGTGCCTGGGGTCTGTCCCTTGGGTGTAGGGGTCAGGTTTCAGTTCCTCCTGGCCCCTGGATCCCCAGTTTCACTTTGATTCAGTGAGTGAGAGCCCTCGTGAGAGCCGACACCACTGAACACCCTCCCCCAAACCCTGTTTGCACACCTGCTTTACCGAAGCTCCCCCTCCCCCCACCAGCTTTTCCCATGGGGCTGTGTGCTGGTGTCCCAGGGAGCCCTGGGGGATGTAAAGGAGAGGGGGGCACAGTGTGAGTCAGCTCTGGGGTCAACCAGAAGGAGAAGTGTGGGTCAGCAGTTGAGGGGACAGTAGAGGAGATGGTCTCATTCATGGCGGGCAGGTTCCCTGCTGGGGCTGTCTGGAGTCCGGGGTGGTGTGAGTTTGGCTTTCTCCCCCACCCAGCATGCCCTGGTCCCCAGCNGGGTTTCAGAAGTTCACAGACCACAAAGGGCCCTGGGGACCCTCTGACTTCAGGGCAGGCCCCGGCCTTCCTCTCCTTTACTGACGCTCAGACACTGTCTGTTGCTCCTGGGCTTGGGACCGAAGGCTGGAGCAGAAGGTGCAGAGGCTCTGCTCAGATTCCCAGCAGGCAATGAGGTGTGTGGAAAACCTTGGGATTTCTGAGTTGTAGGCACCCTTGTGGCGCCACCATTCCAGAGACTGGTGATCTCTGGAGACTCCCCCCACCCCTGCGCCGCCTCAATAAAAAAGACGCCAGGCCCCAGGCTCACAGGCCAGGGACCAGCTGATTTGAGGACTCCGTGTAGTAAAATCTTTGGCAAGTTATTTAATTCTCTGAGCCTGTATTTTATTATCTGGATAGTGGAGGGGGCACACGTTTTGTGTGTTATTGTAAGGATAAAATGAAATTATTCCAGCAAAGGGTGTATAACTCCAGGGCCTGGTGCAAGTTAAGACTTTAATAAATGGCCACTGAGGGAGGCTGGGGCTTTGAGGGCGTGTGAGGCCGGTCACAGGCTGAGGGCAAGCAGGTTCCATCTGCAGTTCTATTTGGCTGCTGAAACTGGCTGACCTGCCCCCACCGACTTCCTGTTTGTAACTGTCTTTCCCTCTGGGCGCCAAGACTGAACAACAGCGCCCCCAGGTGTCAGCTGCAAAGGAAAGGGCCACTCATTTTCCTTTGCTTCCTTTTCCTTCTGGACCTTTAGCCCCCTTGATGGAAGAATAAAAGGGTTAAGCCTCAGTCTTCCATGAAGTGAGGCCTTTGGATACACAAGACAGTGGAGACCTCCAGGATGGAGGGCAGAAGGCAGAACACCCGGGCCTGGGATGGCTGGGCTTCCACGGGTTTGGGGTTACCAGCTTGGTTTTCACCAGCCCTTGTCAGAGCTGGAAGGCCCTTGGAGAGCACCTGGGACATGTCACCCTAGTCATCATTCAGATGGGAAAACAGGCTTGAAGAAGAGAAAGGGTCTGACCAGGTCACACAGTAAAAACTCAGAAAACCTAGAGGGACAGAATGGACCCTTCAGAACATCCTTGGTACCCTACTGCCATTTGATGGGCCAAATCTTAGTTTATCTCCTCTCCTTTTCTCCATTCTGGTCAGCCCATTAGTTGCCCCCACCGTTGAAAGCCATCAGCAGCCCTGACCTGACCCCATTAGCCTATCACTCCTGGGCCTCAACTCTTGACAACGAGCCCTGACCTTCCCTCCCTGGCCTCCCGTTCCTCCTCCCCATCCCTCTGGTGCTTCTGTCCCCGCACCTTCTCTGAGCTCTTCTGTCTCTGGGCCATTATCCGCGGCCCCCTTGATGGGAGTATGCTGTCCTTAAGGCTGGCCTGTTGACCTGGCCTGGCTTCCAGAGTCAATCTAGTCCCTGCGAGATTTTTCAATGTCATTGGTGCCTCACCACTGGCTGAGGCCCTTGGATTCATCCAGACCAGCATGCCACTTTGGAGACCAGACAGACTCTGTGGAGAGAGAAGGAAATGACCACCACTTTGTCTTGGCCTCTCCTGGGGCTTCAGCAGGGCAGGTTCCCTCCTTGCCCTTCACAAGGTATCCCCTTCACGTACCCTCAAGCTGGCCATGCAGGGGGCCCTTTCCCAAGTGCTCTTTTTGTCTGGGCAGGGGCCTGGACCAACATGTTTGCTCAGAGAGCATCACTTTGAACATAACTGCCAGCCTGCTAGTCATGCTTTACTTGGCTTGTCCTGTATTTAAAATGATTTTGAGTTAGTTACTGACTAAAACAACAACTAAAAACAAGGATATTTCCCATAGGGTGTCTGGCTTTTCTTGGGAAAAAAAAAATCAGGTCTGGCAACACTGGGCAGGCTTTTCTACACAGCAGCAATGGTCAGGGGCTCCTGGGCCTGGGGTCCTCAGACTGCTCCCTGCTCTCCTTGCTCATGATATTTGTGCTCTATTTTTCTCTACCTGAATGCCTTTGAGCTTCTGGAGTCCTATTTTGGATTCTGCAGAACAAGTCTGGTTGAGTCCAGCCTATGGCAGCTAAAGTCTGTGGGAGGTAGGGCACTGACTGAGCTGGGTGGGGCTGTGCATTCTGTATATGCGTGTGCGCATGTGGTCAGGAAACTGGCCACTTCTCAGGCCAGAGGTGGGTGAGGTAGGAGAGGCAGTAGAGCAGGGCCAAGAAGTTCTACCCCCTTGGCTGCTCAGAACAATGAGATTGGGGTCATCAGTCCACATCTGCCAGATAGGGTAGTCCAGGCACAGGGAGGCGCTTAGTGGCAGTGATGCTAAGGACCCATCGCCCAGTCTGGCTGGCCACTTTCCTGTCCTTCTGGCCTTGCAGTCATTGGCACCTCAGCTGAGCCCCAGGCAGACAAGGGTCTGAGGCTTCCTTGGTAAAGCAGGGGACTTGAGGCCAGGTGGTCAATTAGAGGGGCTCCTTGGGCCTTTCCCTGGTGCCTGGGGTCTGTCCCTTGGGTGTAGGGGTCAGGTTTCAGTTCCTCCTGGCCCCTGGATCCCCAGTTTCACTTTGATTCAGTGAGTGAGAGCCCTCGTGAGAGCCGACACCACTGAACACCCTCCCCCAAACCCTGTTTGCACACCTGCTTTACCGAAGCTCCCCCTCCCCCCACCAGCTTTTCCCATGGGGCTGTGTGCTGGTGTCCCAGGGAGCCCTGGGGGATGTAAAGGAGAGGGGGGCACAGTGTGAGTCAGCTCTGGGGTCAACCAGAAGGAGAAGTGTGGGTCAGCAGTTGAGGGGACAGTAGAGGAGATGGTCTCATTCATGGCGGGCAGGTTCCCTGCTGGGGCTGTCTGGAGTCCGGGGTGGTGTGAGTTTGGCTTTCTCCCCCACCCAGCATGCCCTGGTCCCCAGCCTCCAGAGGATCCTATGGTTGTGCTCTCTGCTTTTGGAATATGGTTAATCCTTGGCCGCACAAGCTGCAGTTCCGGACTTCAAAGAGCTCCCACTACCAGAGGCTCATGAGACAGGGGAGGGACCCTGGAGGAGGGAGCCTGGGGCTCTGCGTTCCAGTCCTCATTCTGTGGCTAACTTGCTGGCGACTTTGGGGGAAATCCCTGTCTCTCTTTGGGCCTCAGTTTCCTCATCTAAAACATGGGATCAAGGTTCTCTTCGGTACCAAGCTTCTGAGCTTCTGGTCCCGTCTCGAGTCCTCTTGGCCTTATTTTAGACAAATGGTTCTCAAACTTTCGGTCTTGGAATCTCTTTCAACTCTTAAAGATGTTCAAGGACCCCAAAGAGCTTTTGGATTTATGTGGGTTAATTAAAATGGACAAGGTTTTAAAATATTTATTAATTCATTAAAAATGGCAGTAATAAGCAAGTAACATAAAAACATGTTGTTTAAAATAAGAAAGAACTATATTTCCCAAACCAAAACATTTAAAACAACACTGCTTTATGATTTTGCAAATCTCTTTAGTATCTGGCTTAATAGAAGACAGCTGGATTCTCATAGCTGCTTCTGATTCCAGTCTGTTGTGGTATTACACATCTTAGAGCCTCTGGAAAAGCATCAGAGTGAACAAGGTCGACAACAACTTTGTATTTTTATGGAAATAGCTTTGAACTCACAAACCCTTTGAAAGGGTCTTGGGGATCACTGAAGGGGTCCCTGGCCTAGACTTTGAGAATCTCTGCTTCAGGCTGCTGCAGACTTTGAGCTTATTTATCATTTGTACAGAGAGGGAGGACAATTAAGTGGTTTTTATTAAAAGAAAGGTGCCGTCAGTTTCTCCTGTTCTTTTTTGCTGAATGCAGGAACCACGGTGGCAGGCATCTGAGCTGGGGGATGAAGTGACAAGACTTCCTGGGCTTTGGATATTGTTCTCTAGCAGATGGGGATGTGCAGGGCATCTGGGTCCTCTGCCAACCTTGAACTTCCACAGAAAGGCCCAGCTGTGGAGGCTTTCACTTCTACCAGATTATCTAAAGGGTTTGAGGTCTGATCTCTGTCCATCAGGCTTCCTTCAGGGCCGACAGCAGCTACCTAGTGCTCTCCAAGGGCCCGGGAAGTGGATGTTTGGGGTTATAGCTGCATCTCCCCATCCCAGCTGAGCTCTGTACTCCATTCAGGGCAGACCCTAGGCATAGTTTTGGTGGGAAAAACCACAGCAAATAATGTTGATCAGGAATTAAACAAAATAACATGAAATAAAGAAATAAATTTGGTATTTATCTTGCCTCCTAGCCTTTAAGGAAAAGCAGGTATGAAAGACAATTGAAAAAAAGGGAGACTTTTTTTTTTTTTATTCCACCAGGGCTTCTGAGTTTCTGCAGAATGCCAGTGTTGTGTGTGTGTGTGTGTGTGTGTGTGTGTGTGTGTGTGTGTGTGTGTAATTTCACTTTGAAATTTCCAATTTTCATTGGCATAAGTTTATCATTTGCATTACTCCTTCCTTGGGTTAATGGACTAAAGTGAAGGTGAGGGAGAAAAAGAGAATGTCCCAAAGTCACTTATGAAGAATTGAAAACTGCTAGAAGAGATATGCTTGTAGTGAGATGAGCTGATCTATGAGAGTGAACAGAAAGGCACAGCTCCTTCAGAGACTAGAATAAAGAGCAAGATGAAAAACAAGGCGGTCAGACACTTCCCAGTGCCAGCCACCAGGTGGCACCATCGACCCAAGACAGCTTAGTTGCTGTCTAGGGTTAGGGACAAGAGGGGTGACAGGGCAGTGTGTACTGACCATTTGTGAGCTGGGTATGCTTGTAATTCGGTGCAGGGCAGCAGTGCCTAGGCAGGTGGACCATTTGTCTGAGTTTCACTTATCTGCCAGCATTTACTCGGGGAAGGGGGAGGCTGGGACATTGCTATTGGGGGTCAAGCTTGTCCTTCCTCACCTCCATGGTGGAGATGTCTTGATGCAAACCTTTTTGGGAGTCCAGTCCTCAGTTCTAAGCTTTTACTTGCTGGCTGTGTGGCCTTGGGCAAGTCACTTCTCTCTAGTCTTGTTTTCCTTGTGTTAAAATGAGATTTGGACAGATGAGCTGAGGGATCTTTGGGGCTCTGACATTCGGTGGTGTGCCAGAGAAAGCATTGGAGCTGGAGTTGGATTCAGGATAGTTCTCCATTGGCTGTGTGATCTTGGGCAGCTCACCTCCGGTCTGTGGGGATAATAGTAACATCTCCCTCACAGCTGTTAGATAAAATAGCCAATTGGAAAATGCTTTGACATTTTTTTGGTGCTGTAGGAGAGGGAGGGGGTGGTATGTATTATTTTTCCTGGCAGTGTAAGCTAGCCAGAAGCAGGCCTCCATCCTCACTACTCAGAAAGTTCGCACCTCTGCCTGTGACCACAAACCAGTCCTTGCCTTAGGTGTTTTCTCAGGGTCACTGCATCTCTGGCCTAACTAGCTCATGAACCAGCTGATTTCTCTCAGTTCCCACTGCCACTGCCCTGGTCACAGCACCATCTCCTTCCCTTTGGATTGTTGCTGTAGCCTCCGAGCGTGGCCCCATCTCCAATGTCACTGACTTCTCCAAACAGCCCACTTCCTGAATAGCAGCCCCAGGGGCACTTCTGAAATACAGTTCTGATCAGTGACTCACCTGAAGAGTTTTCACTCTTCAAATCTGCCCACTGTTCTCAGAAATCATCCAAACTTCTTAATAAGACTGCTAGACCTTCTGTGGTCAGATCCATGCCCATCTCATGAGCCCTGCTCCTCTCCACCTTCCTTTTTTCATGCTCACCCTAGTCGTACCAAACCTCTTTCCATCCCTTGAATACCACTTGTTCTTTCCTGCTTGCAGCCTAAGGGTCACATGCATGGGTGGTAGAGCCAGGCAACCAGGGTCCTGGTGCTGACTCCACCCGTATCTACTTGTGTGACTTTGGGGAGGTTCTTGAACCTCAGTTTCCCTCTTTGAAAAACAAGGGCACCCATTGTTTGGTTGGTTATGTGGACTTTGGGTGGTTATGTGGACTGAATGAAGTAATGCACGCCAGGTGCCTGGGAGGACCCGCATGCATGATATGTGCTCAGTACAGGACACCTTTTGTGATAATGCTGTTCCCACCACCTGGAAACTGCCCCCTCCCCCACCCCACCATTTACCCACAACTTCAGGATCCAGCTCATGTCACTTCCTAAAAGTGAAGGCCTCCCTGGGGCTTACTCCTAACTGTCAGCTCCCCTGGCCCCATCTGCAGCACACAGAACCTGCCTGTTGACAAAAATATCACATTTGTCACTCATCTGTCTTCCCTGAGAGACTGTGAGCCCTGTGGGGACAGGAATAGTGTCTGTAGTGGTCACCATTTTGGCCCTAGTGCCCAGCACAGGGCTGGTTCTTGGTAACAAATATGTACTGAATAGGGACTCTGCATGTCACAGAAGCCTGCAGCCCATCTGGTCAGGGGTTGCAGGCTGTTGGGGAGAACCCAGAGCCCTGCACACCAGACTTCTTCCTTTTACCCCTGCCTGACTCCAACGCCTCGATCCTCCAGTGCTGCTGCCTGGGTCCATAGAAAGGACTTCATGACAACCATTCAAAATGGGGAGGAAGCTCTCCCGTGATTTAAACACACAGGCGTGTGTGTGCACACACACAAATATGCACAGCTCTCCATGCTGGAGTCTAGGGCCCTTGTTCTGCCTGCCTTACCTGAGCATATGCCCCATATATATAGATCACAGCTTCAAATGGGAACTGTAACTCTAATGGCTAGTTCTTATTTAGGGTTTGCCATATATATTCCTTTTATTTATTTACTTTTTTGGCCACATGGCATGTGGGATCTTAGTTCCCCCACCAGGAATTGAACCTCCGCACCCTGCATTTGAAGCACAGAGTCTTAACCACTAGAACACCAGGGAAGTCCCTGCCATTTGTATTTTAAACTATTAATGCGTTTGATATTCATTGCCACTATACCAGGTGAAACTTTTATCACCCCCATTTTTTAGAGTTTCAGAGAGATTCAGGAAATTACCCACGGTCACACAGCTCCCCAGAGGCACTACGGGGACTGGCCTCTGGGTAGCTGGCTCCAGAGTAGCCTTACCTGCCACCCTGGTCTGCCTCTCACAGAGTGTCACTCAGGATGGCATCAGTGGGAATGTCCTTAGCTCTCTCCAGCAGGGGAATTCGAGCCCACCTTTTGTTTCAGTGATGCCGTCCCATCGCCCTGCCAGGCTGAGTTCAGGGGAACCTCTGCACAGAGCCTGCTTCCTCACTCAGATACTCAGTCTTTTCTCACGCTTCTCCTGACGCTGCTGTGCACAGTTCCTTGTGACATCTTCAAGTTGGTCACCTTCCGGTGCAGTTGGCTGATCACATGTGGACTTTACAGCACAGCAGAGTAGCACCGTGGGTGGACTGGAGTTCGAACCCAGCCCTGCCATTCAGTAGCTCTGCAAGCTTTGACAAGGGACTGAATGTCTCCGAGCTTCAGTTTCCTCATCTGTTAAAAGGGGATGATGATTCCTGCTTTTCCTGGTAATAAAAAAAATGTTACCTATAGTATTTTGATCAGCTCTGGTACATGGCAAATTTTAACAACAGCAGTTCCCATTACTTTTATCATCAGAGAAGAGTTTTAACCCTGAATCCAGATTCCTCAAAAAAGACCGTGTTGAGAACTTTCTAAATTCCTAGCTCTTGTTTTTCTCTCAATCTCTTTTTTTTTTTTTTGCCACACCTTGCAGCTTGTGGGATCTTGTAGTTGCCCAAGCAGGAATGGAACCCAGGCCACCGCAGTGAAATCACTGAGTCCTAACCACTGGACTGCCAGGGAATTCCCATCTTTCTCTCTTTTTCAGGTGATTATTTCACTTATTTTGCTAAGTCTAATGATAGGATTATTCAGACCAGGATGAGAAGAAAAAGATATATGCACTAGAATTTACGTTGGCAGAATTTTAGCCCTGCTTTGTCTCGGAAGTGAACAATTCGAGTCGTAGCTGAGGACAGCTTGCAGTGGCAGGATGAACAGGTCACAGGATAGAGAGGCCTGGGTTCCTGGCTGCAGTTCGCCACTATCTTGCTGTGTGATCTCAGTCAGATCCCTGCCCTCTGGATCTTCCACTTGGATGTGAAGAGGCGGCCAGCCGGATAACCCTTCCATCTCCAGATCTTGCCTCCTCCCTCCTGCCTGCTACTCCCCCTCCCTCCTCCTCCATCTTCTCTCTCTTTGGTTCCTTTCTGTCTGAGACACAAATGCCATCCGGCACTTTTGAATGGTACTTTTGTTCCGCTAACATCTCTTTTCTGAAAAGAACGATTGGTCAGGTTTGTATCTTTTAAACACTGGCACATTTTATCAGTTAAGAACCTGCATACTCGCTCCCAAGGCAGAGCTTGTAGGAGGCAGACAGAAACAGCCAAGGAGGAAGGTGGGGAGCGGGGTTATGGGAGACAGTGGAGGAAAACCCGCCAAATCTATCTGAGGGACTAACATTTGGTCCTTCCAGAAAATGCCTTTTTCCCTGGGAGCCCCCCTTTCCGACTCCTCCCATGAGCCTAAGCATTTTCCAGCCTGATTCCCCTCTATAGCTTCCCACAGAGTGGGGAGAGGGGAGGAGCAGGGCCTATGCCTGAGTCACTTTTGCTCCAGGTCTCCCTGAGGAAGGGCCAAGAGCTTGGGATTGGGAACTGCAAGGCCTTGGCTTTGAGTGTTGGTGGTCCTGGGCAAGCCACACTCGGCCTGTCTTACAGGCAAAGAGAGAGCAGAATTTCTTCCTCAAAGTCCTGTGTCAACTCAGAAGGAGTGTCGTGTGAGAAGGTGCTTACAAACCGTCAAGCTCCATGTAGGTATGAGTGTAGTTGTTAGGCACTTGTAGTTCATTCCAGGAGACCTTGGAGAAATTCCTTAACTTCTCCAAGGGTCAGTTTACCCATCTGTAAAATGGGGACTCTAACTCTTAGGTCATACAGTTATTGTAAGAATTTCATATGGATGTAGAACAACTGGCAAGAAGAACTGTTCTTGGCAGTGGCCGGTTCCCAGCTCTAGGCGAGAGCCCTGTCTCTTTCCCTTTCTTATTTCTTCATGGCACTTCATGGTGCCTTCCCCGAGAGGAAGTCTGGCTGCCCATTCTGAAACCCAGTGGCCTCTTCCCTAGCCTGTAACCTCTTCCCTAAGCCTCAATCCTCTTGCCTGTAAAAGAGGGATGATTATACCTACTTAAGAGGGCTGTTGAGAAGACCGGCCTGTGCCCGTGCCTGGCTCGTCCCACAGTCCGCGCGAGTGAATGCTCGTGATTCTGCTGACCTCTGGACACCCCGACTCAGGGCCCCGGGCTGCCTTCTCCTTCAGGCCCTCTTGGCCGGCAACGAAAGCCAGGCCCGAGCGGAGCGGACGGGATTTGCTTAAGGTCGCACCAGGAGTCATGTGCCAGGATCTTTGACGAATATTCCGTGCCACTCCGCGAAATCAAGCCCCTACAAGAAGCCGAGGGCCTGGGGGAGAAGGAGAGAGGCCAGACGCTCCTCCGCCGCCGGGTGTCGGGGCGCCAAGTCGGCCTAGAACGGAGGGGGGACACCTTGCAAGAGTGCATGGTGTCTGCCTGCGCCCGGTGGCCGGAGAAAGAAATGCGGCCGCGGTCAGAACTCGGCGCAAAAAAAGAAGGGAGCGCGCGGCGCCCTCGGCCAGGAGGCCCGCCTGGCCTCCGCCGAGCATTTGCAATTTAATTGACATTTGGCGGCAGGAAGCCAATCAGTATAAGTCAATTGACGTGCGGAGATAAAACTAATAGGCGGCCGGCGCTCCCCCAGCCGGCGCGGCCTCGGCGGGGCCGCGGGCACAGCGTGGCGGCCGCAGCGCCGCGGGCAGGGCCCCGGCAGGTACCGGCGCTGGCGCGTGTCTCGGCCCGCGAGGGGGCGGCGGGCGGCCCGCTGATTGCCGCGCAGCCCACGGCGGCCGGGAGAGACCCGTAATGAATGACTTTATTTGTCGGGGCCCTGCTGAGAACAATTGAGTTTGTTATGGTAACAACGGATGCCAGCTTTTCGGGCCCCGGGGAGCGCGGGCGCGGCGGCAGCCGGGAGCCGGGCAGCGGAGCAGAGGATGCGCACGGAGGCAAGGGACACCGGTGGCGGGGGCCCGGCCCTCCGAGTGCCAGGGGCCCAGGGAACGCTGTGCGCCCCGAGCCGGCGGAGGAGAGGCCGGGCTGTCGGGGCGCCTTGGATCGAGGTGCTGAGGTAGACGATGCCCACCGCTGTCGCCTTGGACCACAGTGCAGATTTGGGCTGGGCTGGGGCTTCATAAATCCCTTCCTCTCTTGTTGGACTGGCCCGTCCTCCTGGTGTCCCGGTGGTCTCTTCTTCCCTCTGCCTCTGGGTGTGAGGAGACTTCTGATCTTGTCGAATGATAACCTGGCATCAATTTTTGTCTTTTGCTCCGTTGGAAAAATAGAAAAAGACACAAAGACATCGCTGCTGCTAGGGGCATGGCTTCACAAATTCGGGGCTGCATTCAGCACACCACATGCAGTGATGCTGTCTCTGTTCCCTCTGCTCTGGGGAGAGTGCCTTCATTCCATCTCTGTCCTGCCTGCGTCCCCATTCTTTGTGGCATGGCACCTCCCACAGGAAGCCCTCCTATCCCACAAAGAAGGATGCCAGCTGCATGGCTGCCTCTGAGCCTCGCAGCCTCCTCCATTGGTTGGTGAGTTCCATGGGCAGGGTGACTTCCAGTTCATTCCAGTGGCTCTCTCAGTGCCCAGCTTGGGGATTGGCAAGGCACAGATGTGAAGGAGTGGCTATGGGGAGGTATTTCTTTTTTTCTCTTCAATCTCTTGCTTTCTCTCTAGTTAGAGAACCAAAGGATTCCTTTTCCTCCCTCCTCCTGACACCCGCCTCCCCCAGGAACAGTTCTCTTTTCAGACACACCATCACTCATTTGTTCACTCAACAAATATTTACTGAGAACCAGCCACATGTCTGATACTCTGATATGAAATGCCCTTGACCTGAGGGAATTTACTTGGCAGTGAGAAAAGACAGTGCAATGCACGTGATAAATATGTGTCAGGTGCCTACTGTGTGCTGAGTAGTGGCCTGAATTCCTTGAGGTGGCACAGGCTTCAGAAGACTTGCTGAGGACTTTCCCCTCTCTCATTACATTTAGTGATCCCTGGTGCCACCCTGTGACAACCAACCTCATCCACAATGTACAGACTGATGCTTAGCATGTTTAAGAAGCAGCACAATGTTGCGGAAGGAATCTAGATTGGAAATCTAACACTAGCTTGCCGTGTGAACTCTGTCCATTTATTCCCCTCTCTGGGCCTCAGTGTCCTCCTCTGTGAAATGGGGGAGCTGGAATTGATGGTCTCTGAGGACCAGTTGAGTGTGAGTGGTCCACAGGGGAGATGGAGCCAGGATCCAGGTCTCTGCTCCCACCTCCCTCTTGCCGTGTAATTGGTGCCGCTGACATTGAGACTGAAGCACTCACTGTGTGACAGACACTGTGTGTAACACCAGCTTTAAGAAAGTGTGGGTAGTATTACTGTTGCCCTTTGGTAGATGGAAAAGATGAGAGGTTAAATAATCAGTCTAGGTTCATGCAGCTAGTAAGTTGCAGGGCTGGGATTGAAACCCAAGCAGTCTGATTTTAGAGCCTATGCGTTTGCCCACACTGTTAGTGGCAGAGGTGGCATAACCCCAGGTCCCGGCAGCTTCTCTCCTGCTCGCACGCCTTCCTTAGTTCTACCTCCTGTTTTCCTAGCTCCAGAGCTCATTCTGCATGTTTGCAGGGCAGCAGGACCACTGATTTGTCAAGGTGTCTTTTCTCCCCTGGCTTTCTGCTCTTTGCCTTGATGCAGATGACTGAGAGAAGACCCAGCAGGAGAGAGAAGCTGCTGCGGAAGCTGGGTACCGTCTTAGCTCTGTCCTAGCTAGATTATTCTATCTGCAGTTGAGTTTTTAAAAAGGAGAGGGGGAATCCAGTGGTGTCTTTTAGGAACAACCTCTTATTATTCATGCCTAAAGTACCTTTATTTATAGTCAGTTTTGGCATCTGTCTTCCTGTTCCTGAAAAAGGGTCTGGAGAGTTCTTTCTTTCCCTATAGCTCTCCCTTTTTCAGAAAGATAGGGTGATAGTCTTCAGATAGTCCTAGTGGGACAGAACTGAAGGGGCCTTGAATCCAGTGAATCTTTGAATCTCCCTTTTCAGAAAGACAGGCTGATAGTCTTGAGATAGTCCTAGTGGACAGAACTGAAGGGGCCTTGAATCCAGTGAGTTCGAATCCTGCCAATTCTATCTCGCCTCTCTAAAACAAATATTTTGTAGTGCTTCCTTTGCTATCCTAAGATGACATTTAGAGAGAATATAACCTGCCTAGACACATAATTTAAAAATCAATACAATGCTCCAATTGTAACAAAAAGGGGAAAGAAAAATAAAATCAGAGTAAAATGATGTATTTCATTATGTAAATACTCAGAAGACATAATAAAGTAGTCAGTTGCTTGCACTTATGCGTAGAATCACCATGAATACGGCAGCTACAAATGTGGACAGCTGTGTTTTCTGGCAGTACAAATGCCTCTGGTGGTGTTGCCATCAGCAAACTGATTTTCTGACATTGTGAATGTCTTGATAAAATTCCAACCAAACCAAAGCATAATCTTCCCTCAATTTATGTGATGGTTGTATTCCGGGAAAATTCAGTGTAAATTGAAACACCAAGTTTGTGTATATATAAGTAAAATAGAGCCAGGTTCATGGCTCAAGTATTTATAAAGAGAGTTCTCACCAACCTATATGTATTATTACAAAGGTGTGTGCGATGTAGGGCAGCCCCTCCCTGTACTGGACTGGACTAGGGAGCACCCCAGGCTCCACCCACTAAATGCCTTAACTCCTCCCCAAATAACAGTCATTCACGGATTTTCAGAATCTCCTCTGATTTGATCACCCTTGTTGAGATCCATTGCAACAGATGAGTTCTTTCCTGGGATCTCTTCCTCTGGGACGTTCTGTGACTACTTGAAAAAGCAAAATCTGCATATATCCTGCATTTTGTGTACAAGACCTTGTGCTGGAGGGTCAGAGAGCGTGGCCTGCTGTGCATCTGGGGCTCCTTCATGGGTGCCAAGCTCCCAGTTGGTGAGAGCCCCACCCACAGCCTATCTCTGTCTGGGATACCCTCTGCCTCCTCTCATGCCCCCAAGTCCAAATCCTGGTTCAAATGCCAACTGTTTCCTCCAAGAGGGTTTCCCTGATAGCTCAGCTGGTAAAGAATCCGCCTGCAATGCAGGAGACCCCGGTTCGATTCCTGGATCAGAAAGATACACTGGAGAAGGGATAGGCTACCCATTCCAGTATGCTGGCCTGGAGAATTCCATGGACTGTATAGTCCATGGGGTCACAAAGAGTAGAACACAATTGAGCGACTGTCACTTTCTTCCAGGAAGTCTTTCCTGATCCCTCTCCTGACCCCCAACACCAGAGAGATTCTCATCTGTGGGCCCCACTACCTGCTCTTTGGGGCTCCTGCAGCGTACTTTCCCCTGCTTGAATCATAATTCCCCCTCTCTAGGCTTCCCCCCGCCCCCACCAGGGAATGGGCTCCTCGTACAGGCCTATGCTTGGGATCGAAGCACCAGCGAAAGAGGAAGGAATACTTGAACCAAGGGATGCAGCTTAGCCAGGTGCTCCTCTCTGTACATACCTTGTCCTTTAAATTAGGCAAATGGCTTCTTTTATCCTATCCTCACTCCCTGTCCTCATTGCCTGACAGGGTGCTTGCTATGCAGATGACACAGTCTCATTTGGGGTCCCCCTGGCTTGCTTTCTCTGACCCAGCACTGAAGGCTTGGCAGAATTTATTGACTCTCATTGCACATATAGCTGGCAAGTGGCAGAGCCAGAGCTGGCACTCAGTACACCACCATTTTTGTCATTTAAACTCTTTCAAGGCTGGCCTCCCCCTTGGGGAGTTGTTCATCTATTTTTTGGCTCCTGACTCAGAGCCAGGCACTGTGGCCTCAGTGATGGGCAAGGCCTGGTGGCCCCCTTTATTTTCCCTGAGGGAGTTCGGTCTCCCAAGCCCCAGACCAGGCAGGGAAAGGGGCATCATCAGATGCCCACAGGGAGGGGGTGAGTACTCTTTCCTAACAGACGGTCACTAAGGAGTAGCTGTCTCCTTTGTACCTGCTTTTTTTTTTTTTTTCCACTTTCAGTGAAATTTCCACTTGTATCTATTCACTACACAAGTATTTGTTGTGTGCTCCCATGTGCTAGACACTATTCTAGGTGTTGGGGACACAGCAATGAATGAAATAGACAAAAACCTCTGCCCTCATGAGTGACATTCTAATGAGGGGGGAAAGAGTAAAGAAATAAGGAAAACAAGGAACTCCCTGGAGGTCCAGTGGTTAGGACTATGCATTTTCACTGCTGAGGGCACAAGTTCAATCCCTGCTCAGGGAACTAAGATCATGCAAGCCTCTCAGTGTGGCCAAAAAAAACAACAAAAAAGGAAAACAAACAGTGTGTTGTTAAGTGCTCTGGAGGACCACAAAGCAGGGTAAGGAAATAGAGAATGAAGCAGGGCTGGGTAGGGTACATGCTGGTTTGTGGAGGGTGGTCATAATGATGAGATGTCATTTGAGCTGAGACTTTAGAGGTAGAAGGGAGCCAAACAGATATTGGGAGAGGAATGTTCCAGAGAGAGAAAACAGCACATGCTAAGGTCTGAGTGAGGCAAGGGTGAGCTTGGTGATTGAGGGACAGCAAGGAGGCCGATGTGGCCAGAGCAGAGGAAGTGGGAGCAGATTGGAAAGAAGGACATCAGGAAGGTGGGGCTGCAGGGCAGGGGACTCCCGATGCAATACGGACTTGTAAGTTGTGGACTTTACTCCAGTGAGATAGGGCAGAAGTGGAGGGCAGTCCAGAGCGTCTCACAGGGCAGTTCAGAGGTGCATTCTGTCCTCTACTACCAGTGAGTCCCTAACTCCAGTCCACTTTCCCTTTTCATTGTCTCCTGAACCTGCCCTTGAGCCTGTGTAGCCATTCTCGCTGTTTCCGCCACGGGCTTTCTCCTGGGCGAGGGCTCCATCTGGCCTCTGGGCCTCTTCTCATCCCCCTCCAAAGAGTTCTCTACTCTGTGGCCACATCAGACCACATGAGCCCCTCCAACCTACAAGGGTTGTATGTCTGAACTGGATTGTAAGCATATTGATGTAATTAGACCAGGGCCTGACTATTTGGAGCACAGACTGAGGGACTGGGGTTGCAGGGATTGGGGTTACTGGAAGATGCACTGTAGGGAGGAGGGGGTGCAGCATGGTGTAGTGGGAGGCCCAGAAGCCCTTCCCCTGACCCTCAGCAAGCCCCTCATCTCAGTGCCATCTCTGGTCTCAGCAATGGCTCCCCTCAGAGGCGCCTACTTTATTTATTGCTTCTCCAAAGTTCCCCATGGGCAGAGGAAAGTCCATTAGTGTGTTTGCAGACTGCTGGCTCTAAGCAGATGCAAGGCTTATTTGCAAACTGTCATGGCCCTGGCCTCCTCCAGAGACCCGCATGCTGGGTTCAGCTTTGTGGCTTCAAGAACCACCTCCCCCAGGCAGACAGCTGGGTGGAGCCCCTGTCCCCCCTTTCCCAAAGCACAACATCTTGGTTTGCAGTTGGGAAAATTAAATCAAATGCCACAGAGGAACCAAAGCAGCGCATTGGGCTATGTTGACAGTGGAGAGTGAAATTCTCTCTGTTGACAGGAGCTCATTGGCTTGGCATGGATCAGGGGAAGTGTTGAGGGAAAGCATGAAGAGTTCAGGGCTCAGGATCCAGGTCTGAGTCCTGAGTGGGCTGCTGAGTGCCTTGTTGACTTTGGAAAACAGTTTATTGCTCTCTTGGTCTCAGTTTCTAAGCTAAGAAGATTCTGCAACTGACCTTAGAATCCATCCTCAGCTCTAAAATGCTCTGAGCCTAATTTTGAGGAAGTTTCCTTCATCTAGGTAGCCAGGGACAGAGCTGCTGCTGCTCAGTCGCTTCAATCGTGTCCGACTCTGCGACCCCAGAGACAGCAGCCCACCAGGGTCCCCCGTCCCTGGGATTCTCCAGGCAAGAACACTGGAGTGGGTTGCCATTTCCTTAGAGTGGTGTACCCCAAATGACTCAGCAGTTCTGAAATTCCCTGGAAGTTAAACTCAGTGGGTTAAGAGGCCCTCAGGTGCTGAGACATGAGGACTCACAGGCTCAACTGGCCCAACATGTCCCCTCTCTGAACCCATTTTCCTGTCTGTAAATGAGAATGATGATCGCTTGCTCACCTCCTGAGGCTACAGTGAGAATCAGAGAAGCTGATGGATGGATATGAAAGGTCAGCATGAATGTGTACTTGAGGAGTGGCAATTGTTATTATTATTGTGATTGTTGTTACCATTTCCACATGTGCCTTACTCTGGGCGCACACACTTGCCAACATAATACAAGAACCTGCCTCCGGTAAACACAGAACCTGAGCACGTCAGTTTAGCTATGTAAAAGGCAATGATGGTGTTTCCGTGCAGAATGAAGAGCTCCTCTTATAATCTGTGCTTGTTCAGTTCCACACCATCATAAATCCACCCCTGATGTGNAATTGTTATTATTATTGTGATTGTTGTTACCATTTCCACATGTGCCTTACTCTGGGCGCACACACTTGCCAACATAATACAAGAACCTGCCTCCGGTAAACACAGAACCTGAGCACGTCAGTTTAGCTATGTAAAAGGCAATGATGGTGTTTCCGTGCAGAATGAAGAGCTCCTCTTATAATCTGTGCTTGTTCAGTTCCACACCATCATAAATCCACCCCTGATGTGTGTATTTCAGGTGGAAAAACATACCACAGATTTACACAAAAGCCTCTCGAGTTCTTTTCAGCTGGGACAGGAGATGACACACGTTGGCAGACAGAGGCTGATCTCTGTGTATCCAAGAGTAGTCGAGCCAGTCTGAGTATATCTAACAGGTCAAGCTCTGAAATGAAGAAGCAATAAGCCAGTGAAATGGTACTATCACCGAAACATGATTGATCAATTGAATTCTATCAGAGACAGTGGACAGTGAGATTAACTCAGGCCTGATAGGTTCAATGAGTTAAAGCATGATGTTCATTTCAGCTTCATTTCACCAGTCTTTGCTTGTGAAATTGGTCAATCAATAGAGGTTGAAGATCATATATATATATATATTGGGGACCATCTTATGGGGAATATAATCTCAGTAGTTGGCTCCTGGCTGGGGCTGCCTGCCTCAGGTAATGGAGACAGAACAGGGACTCCATCAGCCCCATCGAAATGGCCTGATATCTTCTCCAAATGAAAAGTATTTTTGGATCTCTGATGATTTATCTTTTTTTCCTCCCTATCACTTTGATCTATGACAAAACCCATACCCATCTTGGAGAAATATAGTGATTTCTTCTGAAAACATTTGTGCAATGATCAAATAGATACACTCCACAATATGAACCTTCTTTTTAGTTATATTGTCCTTGGAAAAAAAATAAAGACAATAATTTAAAAACTCAAATGGGGGTAATGCAAAGATATCAGAGTAAATATGATTTTTAAACCCTTTTATTTATTTATTTCTGCACAATGGGGTGTGGGGGACAGACTGCTGTGTTCATGAAAGCTGAAAAAGGTATGCATACATGAGAAGTCCTTCCAGGTATAATTAAAACGAAGCCTTTAGCATTCTTTGATCTCATTTGAAAGCACAATTCACAGAAACAAATCACCCTTTTGCTCCTAGTAATATTTCATTTGCTTTGGAATAGTTTCACTATGGTGGTTAACATCATTCCTAATTAGTGTGCCTATCTCTCTGTAAGGTGGAGTAATTAGGTACTACTANTTGATCTCATTTGAAAGCACAATTCACAGAAACAAATCACCCTTTTGCTCCTAGTAATATTTCATTTGCTTTGGAATAGTTTCACTATGGTGGTTAACATCATTCCTAATTAGTGTGCCTATCTCTCTGTAAGGTGGAGTAATTAGGTACTACTATACGAGGTAATGGACTTGGACAGTACGGATTAGAGAGAACAGACTTGTCCTGGGGCAATGCACAAGGTATTACTTCCTTCTTGTCTGTGCTTTGAGGTCATCTTGATTCATTTAAGCACAAAGAAATCCATCGCATCATACCAGCACCAGGAGAGCTTCAATAATGTGTTTGTAGTGTTTGTACCTCAGAGTATATATTAGGCTCTGGATAATGGTACAAAGTGGTTAAACAGGGAGAACCCACCCCTTGCTCTCTTTCTGCCCACTAAACCTACTGAGTTATAGCCATTCCCATGCACCCAGGCTTTTTTGTGCCTCTGGGCCTTTGCATGTGCTGTGCCTTCTGATTGGAATGTACTTCTTCCCTGGCCCTTTCTTTGGCCAACTCCTTCCCACTTATCTCTAAGACTCAGGCTTCATCTTTTCCAGGGGGGCTTTTTGGATCACCCCTGCTCCCAGTCTGGATTAAGTGGAGCAATTTAGCATAAAGTTAGGTGCAGATTGTGGAGCCAGACTGCTTGGGTTTTGATCCCATCTCCTCCATCTCCCAGCTGTGTGACCTTGGGCAAGGTGATTAACCTCCCCGTGCCTCAGTTTCCTCATCTGTAAAGTGGGAGGGGGCAGTAACAAACTTGACATCACTGGGTTGTTGTGTGGATTAAATAGATAAGGTGTTTAGAATAGTTCCTGGCACAGAGTAAGCTCTGTATGAGGATTGACTACTTCTGTCTAGCTCCCAGGGCTGCCTCTGCTTCTCAGGCTTAGCTTGCCTTTGGCTCCTTCAGGGCTCTGGACTTAGCTTAGTACACTGGAATTTTTCACTTGTCTGTATCCCCCACTTGAAGGCAAGGGTTAAAACGTCCCTCTCTAGCTCAGGTATCAAGTGCAGGACCAGACACTCAGCGGGAATTTGGTGCAGGTAGCTTAGGAATGAATCGATTGTAAGGCTTGAAACAGGAGTCGGGCCTCATGTCTTCCTAGGCTCAGCTCCCCTTAGTCCTGCCTTCAGGCCCCAAACCGAGTGTGGAATCTTTGGCCCTTTGGGATCTTTCCCTCCCTGACAGCCTTTGACTCACTGGTTAACACAGAGCACAATCAGATTCACTCTGGTCGAATCTGAACGTATTTAGCAATTTTACAGTTTCGCGTTTTCCTTCTCCGAGAAGAAAGATTGAGTGAAACTAATGGCTGAATAATGGTTGTTCCAATGGAATTTTCCTCCATGCCGCTCTGATTTTTCTCAGCGTGTGGCCCTGGTTTAGGATGGCATTTATAAAATCACNCATTTCACCAGTCTTTGCTTGTGAAATTGGTCAATCAATAGAGGTTGAAGATCATATATATATATATATTGGGGACCATCTTATGGGGAATATAATCTCAGTAGTTGGCTCCTGGCTGGGGCTGCCTGCCTCAGGTAATGGAGACAGAACAGGGACTCCATCAGCCCCATCGAAATGGCCTGATATCTTCTCCAAATGAAAAGTATTTTTGGATCTCTGATGATTTATCTTTTTTTCCTCCCTATCACTTTGATCTATGACAAAACCCATACCCATCTTGGAGAAATATAGTGATTTCTTCTGAAAACATTTGTGCAATGATCAAATAGATACACTCCACAATATGAACCTTCTTTTTAGTTATATTGTCCTTGGAAAAAAAATAAAGACAATAATTTAAAAACTCAAATGGGGGTAATGCAAAGATATCAGAGTAAATATGATTTTTAAACCCTTTTATTTATTTATTTCTGCACAATGGGGTGTGGGGGACAGACTGCTGTGTTCATGAAAGCTGAAAAAGGTATGCATACATGAGAAGTCCTTCCAGGTATAATTAAAACGAAGCCTTTAGCATTCTTTGATCTCATTTGAAAGCACAATTCACAGAAACAAATCACCCTTTTGCTCCTAGTAATATTTCATTTGCTTTGGAATAGTTTCACTATGGTGGTTAACATCATTCCTAATTAGTGTGCCTATCTCTCTGTAAGGTGGAGTAATTAGGTACTACTATACGAGGTAATGGACTTGGACAGTACGGATTAGAGAGAACAGACTTGTCCTGGGGCAATGCACAAGGTATTACTTCCTTCTTGTCTGTGCTTTGAGGTCATCTTGATTCATTTAAGCACAAAGAAATCCATCGCATCATACCAGCACCAGGAGAGCTTCAATAATGTGTTTGTAGTGTTTGTACCTCAGAGTATATATTAGGCTCTGGATAATGGTACAAAGTGGTTAAACAGGGAGAACCCACCCCTTGCTCTCTTTCTGCCCACTAAACCTACTGAGTTATAGCCGTTCCCATGCACTCAGGCTTTTTTGTGCCTCAGGGCCTTTGCATGTGCTGTGCCTTCTGGTTGGAATGTACTTCTTCCCTGGCCCTTTCTTTGGCCAACTCCTTCCCACTTATCTCTAAGACTCAGGCTTCATCTTTTCCAGGGGGGCTTTTTGGATCACCCTTGCTCCCAGTCTGGATTAAGTGGAGCAGTTTAGCATAGAGTTAGGTGCAGATTGTGGAGCCAGACTGCTTGGGTTTTGATCCCATCTCCTCCATCTCCCAGTTGTGTGACCTTGGGCAAGGTGATTAACCTCCCTGTGCCTCAGTTTCCTCATCTGTAAAGTGGGAGGGGGCAGTAACAAACTTGACATCACTGGGTTGTTGTGTGGATTAAATAGATAAAGTGTTTAGAATAGTTCCTGGCACAGAGTAAGCTCTGTATGAGGATTGACTACTTCTGTCTAGCTCCCAGGGCTGCCTCTGCTTCTCAGGCTTAGCTTGCCTTTGGCTCCTTCAGGGCTCTGGACTTAGCTTAGTACACTGGAATTTTTCACTTGTCTGTACCCCCCACTTGAAGGCAAGGGTTAAAACGTCCCTCTCTAGCTCAGGTATCAAGTGCAGGACCAGACACTCAGCGGGAATTTGGTGCAAGTAGCTTAGGAATGAATCGATTTTAAGGCTTGAAACAGGAGTCGGGCCTCATGTCTTCCTAGGCTCAGCTCCCCTTAGTCCTGCCTTCTGGCCCCAAACCGAGTGTGGAATCTTTGGCCCTTTGGGATCTTTCCCTCTCTGACAGCCTTTGACTCACTGGTTAACACAGAGCACAATCAGATTCACTCTGGTCGAACCTGAACGTATTTAGCAATTTTACAGTTTCGTGTTTTCCTTCTCCGAGAAGAAAGATTGAGTGAAACTAATGGCTGAATAATGGTCGTTCCAATGGAGTTTTCCTCCATGCCGCTCTGATTTTTCTCAGCGTGTGGCCCTGGTTTAGGATGGCATTTATAAAATCACCCGGAACATCGATGTTGGTTCTGGGCTGCCAGGAGACCTTTCCAGTCCTGCCGCCCTGATTCCGAGCACAGGGCCTGGCTCATAGTATAGATGCTCTCAAGATATTGCTGACTGATGCTAGTCATCTGGGGTGGGAATCCTATCCCCTTATCCCAGCACCTTGTTCCCTTCCCTTAATTGAGGTCTGGCTCTGATAGTCCCTCTTCTAGGACCCACGTCTGGGTTATTAGTCATCTTAGAGTCACCCTAAGCATTCAAAACACCATGCAGAGAATAGAAGTGCTATGAATTATTTTGAGTGGAAGAATTAATGGCATTTTGTTGTTGTTGTGAGCACATACACTATACGACTTGCTGTGTTTTCCTTTTGGTGTGTGTTGCCAGGAAGCTTAGTGCTCAACTGAGTTTTGGTAGTTTATCATCCTCTTGTTTAAAATTTTGTGCACTGCCTTGGCTCTTTCTTAGAACGTAGAACATAAACTCTCAGTTGGTTCACTCTTTGCTCCTTTGGGATCACTGATACAATGGAGATCACTCCCAGAGGTTTTCTCCCGAGTTCTCCAATGAATGATGCTAGAGACTATCCCATTACTGAGTTCCCCTGAACCATTCTGTCTTCAACCTCTCAAGTCTTCCCAGGTCACTCATTCAGTCAATAAACATTAATCAGCATCTCCCTTGTTTGTGGTGAGTCAGACATGGGCTCAGTCCTCAGAGAGCTTATAGTCTGAGCAGCGAAGGAAAGAAATACAGGCATACCTTGGAGACATTTTGGGTTTGGTTCCATACCACCACAGTAAATCAACTTGAAATGAATGAAGTCAACACATATTTTTGGTTTTCCTGTGCATATAAAAGTTATGTTTATACTATACTGTGGTCTATTAAGTTTGCAGTAGCACTGTGTCTAAGAACAGATGTACCTACATTAATTAAAAAATACTTTATTGCTAAAAATGCTAACTACCATCTAAGTCTTCAGTGCCTCAAAATCTTTTTGCTGGTAGAGGGTTTGAACTATTGTGAGAATTACCAAAATGTGACATGGGACACGAAGTGAGCAAATGCTGCTGGGATAAAAAGGCACTGATAGACTTGTTTGCTGCAGAGTTGCCACAAACCTTTAATTTGTTTAAAAAAAAAAAAAGGAATTATCTGCAAAACACAATAAAGCAGTGCTTAATAAAACAAGGTATGCCAGCGTAGTCCTAGAAATAGCTTGTGTTTATTGAGCACTTATTCTGTGCCAGGAGCTATGCTAAGCATTTTACATGTATCCTTATTCAATTCTTTCACCAATTCCATGTACCATTATGTATTATCCTATTTTATGTATGAGAAAATGAGGATTAGAGATGACACTTTCTCAAGTATCACAGGCTTCTAAGAGATGGAGGGAGGATTTGAAGCTACCCAATGGGCTGTGCCACATCCATCACAGTGGCTGGCTTCACTTTAAGACCTTTAAAAGGTGTGCGAGTGCTCTGCCATGTGACCTTGTTGTGACCTTGTGCAAGTTACTTGTTATCTCTGCCAGTTTCCTCTGCAATCAAATGGCGATTCCAAGAGGATGGATCTCACAGAGTGGATTGTAAAGGGGTGAAATCCAGGATAACAGTGGCAGCCCATGCAACTTGCTGAGGAGAGCTGGAAGACAGTGTGATTAGTTTAGCCTTTGTGCTTCCGAGAGGAGGTGGGTTTTAGACGAGGCTTTGGTGGGCTGGGGTGAAGGGTGAGTCGGCAGAAGGAACAGTGAATGGGGGAACATGGACTCTTGGGGAATCAGGAGTAGCCTGCTTGGATGGTGTTGGGAAATCTCCTGACTGGAGGGGCAGATCACGGAGTCCTAGGAGAGCTGGGCTTTGTCCTGTGGCAGCCTTGGAAAGGTTTTCCTGGTGAAAATGATGCAGACAGCAGCTAATGTTGTTTGGACACTAACTTCATGTTAAGTGTGTCACTGAGATTATTTCATTTATTTCTTATAAAATCCTAGAGATGGTCCTGCTTACCACTGTTCTGTTTACCATGTCCTGCTTACTGGTTTACAGATGAAGAAACAGAGGGTTTTAGTCTAGTAGTTGACCCAAGGAGGGAGGTGGAGAGGGCACTGGATCTGCAGACAAGCGACTGAAGTACAAATCCCAGCTGAGTGACCTCAGCTACTCAACCTCTCTAAGCCTCAGTTTTCTCATCTGTAAAATGGGGTAAGAATATGCACTCCCCCCCAGATGCCCTGAGGGTCAGTGAAATTTAAAGATGTGAAGATAACTTGTCTGGGAGGCTGGCATGGAACAGTGTTCCATCCAGTGTGAGACCAGAGATTCAAGAGCCTATGCTCCCATCACCTCTGTCTTCAGATGTCTTCTCTTCCCTTCATCTTTGGTAGGGGTATATAGTGTTCTCTCAGTGTTCGCAGGGTCTTTTGCTGATGTAGCCCCAGAACAAGTACGCTGTCCACCCTCACCTCCCCTTTGTAACCCGTGGTCTTATCTAGCACCTCCTGAGGATAAATTCTGGAGCCATTACTACCCTCAGCAAGCTTCTCTTGCATCTGAAACAATTTCTTAAAGCTGCAGATTAGCATGGTCTGAATTTGGTTGGTTTCTGCTATATGGACTGCTTTAAGAATTAGCTACAACAGGGAATTCCCTGTCAGTGCAGGGATTAGGACTCAGCGCTTTCACTGCCGGGGCCTGGGTTTGATCGCTGGTCAGGGAGTTAGGATCCTGCAAGCCATGTGGTGTGGCCAAAAAAAAAGAAAAAGAATTAACAGTTAGCTATGACAGCTATGATTGCTATCTCCCCATCTGGTGAAAACCACTCCAAACTCCCTGGACTCACTTGACTCAAGCTGGAAATGCCCCAGGTCATACCAGTTCGGTGTTCCCAACTGTGCTGGCTCCAGACTCTTGAGGCACACAACACACTAAGACCTGGCTCTGTCTCCATCTTCACTGAGGGAGGCAGGGCTGCGAGCATGGTAGGTGCCAGAGTCCAGAAGCAGCAGACTGGCTAGATGTCAGCCTCCTCGGAGCCCTGCCAGCCAGACTGGAAGAGGACCTAAGAGCCTGGGGTAAGGGAAGGGCCCATTGTGGTGCTGAGAAGCATTAATGGTGGGATCTGGGAGCTATTTTCACAATTTCAAAAAAATGTAGCTCAGTGGGAAAACAAAGGTTTCTCTTGTCTCTGACTTCCTCCTAGAAGCCCTCCCTCACCGACATGTCCATCTCTAAGCCAAATATTAGCAAAGAGAAAATCTCTTGGGTACATTTGGCCATCATTTAGGGGTAGAATGAATATTGGGTTGTAGATTACTCCCTTACAAAGACTGTACAAATAACCAAAATGGAAAGCACAACCAAAATGTAAAAATAGATGAATGCTCATTTAATACTTAAATTTTGTAGACAAAATCTACATGGATTTTAAAGAGGAAAGTGGTTAGAAATGACTAACAGCCTCCTTAGTTTATTGGTGGGGCACCTAAGCCCAAGAGAGGGAGAGGAACTTGTCTGGCCCACCCAGCAAGTAAGGGCAGAGTCAGGGATAGAACCCATGTGTCCTGACTCCCAGCCCTTTTCCCACTGGGCCCTTCCCCTGCCGGGCCACGCTGAGGATAAAGGAGGCTACTTCGGAGCTCTGACTTGAGCTGGGCTCTGCAGGGAAATGGGGCTCAGGGAAAGGCCAGAGACTGACTCAGTAGCTCCAGCCTCCTTTCCTGGGCTCCTGGGCTTCCGGCTGGGGCTGCATCCCAAAGGCCATGATGCCAGAGGAATTAGGGAGATTCCTGTGTGTTTTTTATTTTATTTCTTTTCTCCCAGGGTGCATCTGTGGACATAAAGTACACGATGATTTTTAAAGAAACAAACCAGGACCCTCCAAGAAAAATGCAAAACCCCTCAATCTGCTGTACTCTAAAGAAAACGCAATGGGTTTATGATCTTTTAAGACACACAAGAGACAGCTTTCTCTTGACAGATGGGAATCTGAGGCTTTTTTGCTTCCTCCCTCTTTGCGTGACCAGACCCGATTGTGTAAAGCTTTTAGCTTTAAAGCCGGGTTGTGAATAACATTGGTTTAACCTGAAATTTAAAGCCAGCATTTCTTTGCTCCCCGAGACACAGCTTCCTGCCCCTTGCTCCCCTGAAGCTAGCTTCCAGAATGTTAATTCGACGAGCCATGGTTGACTAAGCCCAGCACTGGGTCTATTACATATTATTTGATTTGGAGTAGAAAAAAAGATTTAAAGATACCATGCCCCCTGTATACCTTTGTACTTTGCCCACGTCTATCCATATATTTAAGCATACCATTCACATTGCGAATTCAGCTTTTCCTCCCTGGAATAAAATGGGTCTGAGTGCTTTTGGAGCCTGTCTCCAAGACCGCATTCTCCAGTGAAGTCAGACAGCATCTTTGTGGATGGGAAACGCTACGGAAGTGTCCATTGGAGGCCTGGAGATTCAGCCCAGTCCTTGTGGAGGGGGTGGTTTTTCTGGTGTTCACTTTTATATGCACAGCTGTCTCTGTGCATATAGTCTGTTTGGCTTGTGCTCACCCACTGTCTGTGGTACCCAGAGAAAAGTCAGCCATGTCCCTGGCCTCTGAGAACCATGAGTCTTTTTGTCAGAGTATTTGTCATGGTTGACACTTTCACCTTTACTGGTCTGATTATTTTTCAGTTAACATTTGCCTCTTCCACTGGGCATAACTCCACAAGGACAAGGCTGGGCCAGCTTTTGCTTATCACTGTTTGCCCTGCATTAGCCTAGCGCCTGCTCCCTTAGGTTGATTGAGGCAAGAATGAACAAATGAATGAATGAATGAGGTCAGATGGAATGTGACATTTGCAGACCAGATCTGGGGAGTGAAGGTAGTATTACTAATTTGTTCATTTATTCTGCAAATGTTCTCTTTGGAGAAGACAGAGATAAATTAACTGTGGTGTTTCTCTCCAAGATAGCTAATAGTGCTGTCAGAGTGAAGAGCCTAGGGGCTTGACTTCTAAGACAGGGGAGAAAGTGGTGAGATGGAGAAGTGGCTAGAGCATGAAGGAAGACATGCTGGAGGAGGTGGCGTGAGTGTGCATGGTTAGTGTTTATCCTGGCAACTGGGCACATGCCATGAGGAGTGATCTACCTTCAGTATGGGCTCAGTGGATCACCTGTGGCTGACAGGCTGACTCTACATATCACCTCCAAATGAGTACAAATGCAAAATTCATCTTGCCNGATCTTAGTTTTCTGAATTTTGGGTTTTAAGCCAGCTTTTTCACTCTCCTCTTTCACTTTCCTCAAGAGGCTCTTTAGTTCTTCACTTTCTACCATAAGGGTGGTGACATCTGCATATCTGAGGTTATTGATATTTCTCCTGGCAATCTTGATTCCAGTTTGTGCTTCATGCAGCTCAGCATTTTGCATGATGTATTCTGCATATAAGTTAAAGATAAATATGTAAATATATATATCTATACACACACACACAACCATATATATACACACACATACATACACACACAATGCTTGTAAAGTCTTATTTTCTTCCTTTTTTACACAAAAGATTGTGTGCTGTGCTGAATCTTATTTATTTATTTTTCGTTTAATGATGTATCTTGAAAATCTTTCTGTATCACTTCACAGAGGAAGTCCTCTTTCCTTTTTGCTGCTGCACAGAATTCTACTATGTGAGCATAGCATAACTTATTTAACCAGTTCCTAAAACAAACTATTTGGTTGTTTCCAGTCTTTTGCTACTAGGACTTTGTACATTTATCACTTCCTATATGTGTAAGTCTAACTGTAAAGTAAATTCCCAGAGGTGCAATTGCTCTATCAAAGAGAACTTGCGTTTGTGATCTTGATTTTGTTGTTCAGTCACTGAATTGTGTCTGACTCTTTGTGACCCGATGGACTGTAGCATGCCAGGCTTCCTCGTCCTTCACCATCTCCTGGAGTTTGCTCAAATTCCTGTCTATTGAGTTGGTGATGCTATCTAACTGTCTCACAGCCTTGCCATGAAGGGGCTTGTGTAACTCAGTGAAGCTATGAGCCGTGTTGTGCTAGGCTCAGGATGAGTCAGGATGGGTCATAGTGGAGTGTTCTGAAAAAATGTGGACCACTGGAGGAGGGACTGGCAAAGCATTCCAGTATTCTTGTCACGAGAGCCCCATGTGATCTTGATAGATTTTATCAAATTGTCCACCATGGGTGTGTGACGAGTAGACTCCCATCAGAACTGTATGAGAACACGTGTTTCCCTATGGCCTTCCTAACACTGTGTTTTATTGCCTGGTCACATGATATGATGCCAAATGTCCCAGGTAAGGGCCTTAGCTCTGGGACAAAACTGATCCAAGGGGACCTTCAGTGCAGGAGAGGCAGTGGTGCCTGGTGATTAAACCTCTGAGTCAACCTGAGTTCCAACCCTCAGGCAAATCAGTTTACTTTTCTAGGTCTCAATTTTCCCATCTGCAAAATGGGGGAAATAATACCATCTGCATTGGTTTCATTGTGAGGATTAACTGCAATGATGCATGCTTCACACAGGGCCTGGCGTGTGGCTATGGGAAGCTGGCTCTGGCCTAACCAGTCGGGTGACCTTGGCAAAGAACCCCTCCCTATCTGAGCTCCTGTGTCCTCTCTCATCAGGGAAGGAGGTGGGCTTATGTGTCTCCCAGACCCTCTTCCCAATCCAGGGTCTGGCCTGTCTTGTCCAGCAGCTTGTGGGACCCACACTCACCCCTCCTCTCTCATACTCATCAAAGGTATTCAGGAGTCTCCTGTGCCGAACGGCCACTCACTGCCGGGCAGAGATTTCCTCCGGAAGCAGATGCGGGGAGACCTGTTCACGCAACAGCAGCTGGAGGTGCTGGACCGCGTGTTTGAGAGGCAGCACTACTCAGACATCTTCACCACCGCAGAGCCCATCAAGCCTGAGCAGGTATGATCCCGACTGGCTGCCTCCACCACCTGCCACCCGCCACCCGCATGCAGGCCTGGGTGATGTACCCAAAGGCATCTGCTGGGGTGTGGATGAGAATGCCAGGTTTTACTCAGAGCCATACCTGGCCAGTGGAGGCCTCCCAGGAGGTGTAGAGGACGCATCTGGGGCTCTTGGGATTGCTGGCCCTCGTGCCTGCTCTCTTGGGCCCAGCGGGGAGTGTTCTGTGTCTGGTTGCTCTGCCATTGCTGAGTGGTGCTGTGCTTACCCGGGGCTCTTCAGCAGGGTGGTGTAATGATCTCCTGAGCCACTTGAGGTGGTCTTGGGTCATTATCCTGTCAGTCAGGATGCAAGTGGAAACACATAAGCACTGAATGGCCATAAACCAGGTGATGATGGCACTGGCATGTCTCCCACTGTCAGCCCTCTTGTCACGTTGCCCTGTCATGCTTTTAGAATTGAATCCAAGAGTCTGGAGATGAAGAGGTGTCTCACTGGACAGACTCAGAGCTGGGTCACTTGCAAGAGAGGGAAGAAAGCAGGATGATCCCTTGCTAGCATCCCCCTGCTCTAACCTGGGCTGAGAAGCAGTCACTGCCTGTGGCTGCAGAGAAGGGAGGGACCAGAAAGGCTCTGCCCAGGGAGAGGCTCTCAGGACCTGGATGAGGTTTCCCCTGAGTACCAGATTTGATTCAGGAGACTGTTTCCTGGTGCCCTGCATTTAACAAGCCCTGGGCTGGAGACCTCGTAGGCACAGGTGGCTCAGACTTGACTCCTTTGTGCTGAGAGCTCCCATCACTGGGTGAGATGCAGGGGCCTGAGAGTAGTGACCTCCCCAGCACTTGCTGGCTGGTCCTGGTGGTGAAGACTAACCTGCTGAGCTTCCTCTGCAGGCTAATGAGAGGATGGCTTCTGAAGTTTTCCCAAAGAGTCGCCCAAAACAGTGTAGGCTGCAGGACAGGCTGCCATGGAGAGAGGAGGTGCCGGAGGGGACCTTGGATGGGGAGGAGTGAACAAGGCCCCAGGGACCACCATCCTGTGACAGTCTGGCTGTCTTTGTGTGGTTCCTAGGAGGGCACTCACAGACCATCTATCTACTCTGTTTTCAGATGGGGAACTGGGGCCTAGTGAGGCAAAGAGGCTGGGTCTAAGGTCACCCAACAAGTCTGGGCTTCCCTGGTGGTTCAGATGATAAAGAATCTGCCTGCGATTGCAGGAGACCTGAGTTCAGTCCCATGGTGGAGAAGTTTCCCTGGAGGAGAGAATGAATACCCACTCTAGTATTCTTGCCAGGAGAATTCCGTGGACAGAGGAGCCTGGCCATGGGGTCGCAAAGAGTCAGACATGACTGAGCGACTTTCCTTCACTCACTCACTCACCCAACAAGTTATGTATTCACTTAACAAACACTGATGAGTGTTTATTATATGCAGGGCACCGAGCCAGTCACTAGGTACATAGGTGAACAAGACAGGCTTGGACCTGCCCTCAGGGAGACTACAGATGTGTGGAAGAATCACAGTAAAGAAGGATTACTCAGAGGGTCACGGATGACAGATGTGCTAGGCACTGAGGAGGAGACGTCTGAGGTTCTCTAAAGGCAGAAAGCAGGTGCTGATCCAGCCTGGAGGCCACTGGCTTCCGCTGAGCCCTGAAGGGACGTGGCTGGGAGAACTGACTGGCAGAGGGAATAAGAGCACAAAGACCCTGAGGCCAGAGCAAGTGTGGCAGGAGTGAGGAAGGAAAGAAAGTGTGGCTGGGCTTCAAGGAGGGGCTGGGGGAGGGTAGCCGGGCCTGGTCTCGTAGATGGTGCTCAGCGTTTCCATCTTTCTCCTGCAGTTGAGTGACACCTCCTCCAGGAATCACACAGTCATAGGTGCAGGTCAGAGCTAGTCTCACACATTCTAGGTCATGGGCTCTAGGGAGAAGTGTCTGTTTCCATCACGGGCAGCCTGTCCCACTGCTCAGAGCCCTTCAGAGAGATGGCTGAAGCCACAGTCCATCTGACCCCATAAGGAGAAAGCAAAGGGACTCGACTTGCAACCTTCCTTGGATGAAGCCTACCTTTCTCTCCAGAATCTGGGAGAAAAGTTATCTTGTAACCTTTGACAATATTATGTAATTTTAGAGCCAGTAGGGCTCTAAAAAGAAGCAAGCTATCAATCTCCTCACTTCTTAGAGGCCCACAGAAAGGATAGGGTTTGTCTGACCTCTGCACAAAACCTCTGGCACTTCTACTAAGCTCTTATTTACTTAATTCAGACATTAGGTGTCAGGGATCATGTTTCCCTCTGTGTTTCGTGTGATTCTCATGGAAACACAGAATCTAATCCTAGTTCATTCAGCTTGGAATGCCCTAGAAGCCCAGGCAGACTGTAGGGCTTCATGCTTTGGAGGAGCCCACCCATGTATCCATTTACTCACTTGCTCAGACGCTCATTTGCTCATTTATCCAGCATATGTGTATCTTACATGGTAGCAGTGACCCTGGCACAGTGCTGGGCACCCAGAGGCAGGAGGGCAGGAAGAATCGCACATCAGCTCAGCCCCCAGCCTCACAGGGGCAATGTGATGTGGATTCAGAACCTCCAAGGTGAGGGAGCAAGTTCTGTGGACCCTGATGAATGGAGACGTTGCCTTCGCGGGGGGCACAGGGAGGAAGGAAGTTCTGGAGGAAGTGGCAGCGGGGGACAGGTCAACAGGCCTGTGTGGTGATGGGCCTTGGAGGAGGAACCCTGTTCCTAACAGACTGGCCTTGCAGTGTCCTTCAGAATGGCACACTGCGGGCCTGACTCTGATTGTGTGGGCTCTGAGGCAGGGCCTGCCTGCGGGATAATGACTAACTCAGTGCTTTCTGGTTAATCTGCTTCACCTTCCCGTAATGGGCCGTAATGAGGAGAGATAGTAGGTGAGACCACGGGGCTGCGGGTACACACACAGGCACTGGACTATGAATGACGTACCCTCGCTCTGCACTCCCAGTCACTTTGGATAAATGTTGGCCGAGCAGGGGGCCACAGGCTGGAAAGGGACGTGCGTCAAGGGTACAGGTTTCTCATACCTGCTGGCAGCCTGGCCTCCTGAGCCACAGCGATCAGGAGGGGGCCCAGAGCTCTGGCCACCAAGGCCAGCCCCTCTTCCAAATGTGAGCTGATCTGTGCTCCAGGGTCTAGTGGCAGCTCCCGGGGGACGATGAACATTTACTGGCCTTGGAGTTGGAAGTGTCTGACTTGAGTCCAGTCTCTGTCCAGCTGGGCAAGTCACTTTTACTCCAGACCTCAGTTTCTGTTTCTGGGACAGGAAAGCGTGTGGTTTTGACATCACCCAGCACAGCCCAGCAGCAGTGGCAGTAATCTTCCCTGTCTATGCATGATCCTCTACAGTTTCCAAAGATCTTTCACATCTATCCTCTCGTCAGGCTCTCCATGTAAATGCCCGCTACACAGGCCAGGCAAGATTTGTGAGCCAGTTCTACAGACTGGAACATTTTTTTTCAGGCCGTTCATCCCATTTTTAGGCTTCTGGGATTTATGGAGGCTGCAGAGCTGGACTCTGGCCTCGAGATCTTTTGTCTACCTTGGACAAGACAGATACATGGGCCTCCATGTTCCCAAACAGTTCTAGGAGCCAGTTTTCTGATTGGCTGGTTTTCAGAACTGGCCTTTTGCAGCCAGAGTCCACTGGTCATTCTTAGAACCCTCAGAGTCTTGCCAGAGGCTTGGGTGGTCAAATCCTCCTTGATCCCCCTGCCTCCAACTGCCATGGGAGGAGCATACTTCTTCAGGGCCAGGCTGGGGTCCTGCCTGTCACTTCCACAAGCTTAGAGCCCACCCTCACCTGTCTGCTCTTCCTGCCAAGATCTGCCCTGGGTGGAAGCATCCATGCTTCTTCCTTTTATACAGGAACTTAGTAAAAGTTTGTCCCTGGGTAGAATGGGTTAATGTATACACACTCCTAGGACAATGAAACACTTCCTCTTCAAAATGGTTATTGAAAAAGCAATTCTGTTTTTCCTCCATGTGGAGTGAGTAAAAATCACCTTGGAGGAGAAGAGAAAAAAAAAAAAAGAAATGCGGGCAGGTGGTATGCGTGTGTGTGTGTTTCGAACAGTGGAATGTGTTTCAGTAAAACTCATGTTGACGCTGTCATGGATGCCACGCTGCTGGCGGGAGCTGGTCCCTCCTCCGGCCACGGCAGGAAGGCCACCCCCTGAGCACAGCCTGCCGTATTTACTCTCGGCAGACTATTAACCAACACTAGGCTATTAATCTGGCTTTTGAGCCTTCACTAAAGCCCATAAAAGCTCACAGTTGTCAAATGGAGTTCATTTTAATTTCCTTTCAATCACAGTAAATTATTCAGGTGATAAATCAGCTGGAGCAGCCTCCTGGCTGTAATAGAAACCCTAATTCCTGGCTAATTATCCAGCCCATTGCTGCCAACAGATCAATACAGGCACAAAATGGAACGGGCCCAGGGCCCTCCCTCCCATTGGGCCAGAGACAGGAAGACAGCTGGGGAAGGGGGACGTGCTGCTGACCTCCCAGGAAGTTCAAAGGTCGCAGGGGGTTAAACCGGGAGAAGTCCTGTCCCTTGCTAACAGAGAAGCCACCAGGAATGCCTCCTGTTCCCATCAGCTTCTTTGCCTTCTGCTCGGTGGCGTTTCTCCAGGCTGGTGGGACTGGGGCTGAGTGTTGTGTGCTTCTATGGTCACCCTCTTCCTGGGAAGGGGTTGGTTTTGTGTTTCTGAGCAGGATTGAGCTCGGTCATCAGAGATGGTTTGAACTCTCCCTAAGTCAGGAAAAGAGCTGGGGACTGTGAGGAAATGATGAGGTGGCAGACATGTTTTCTTTCTTCAGGGAATTCTGGGAGGAGAGCAGGTAGGGAGAGAAGCAGGGTCAGGAGACAGGTGTGCCAGGCTAAGAATGGGGAAAGGCTTCCTGGGGGAGGTGTCTTTCATGCTGTGCCTTGAGGGGTGGGCAGAATGCAGCTCTGTGGAGAAGGTAGAGTTGGTTGAAGAGGGTGTTCTAGGCAGAAGGAGCAGCACGGGTGAAGGCGTGGAGGATGGAAGTACAGCAGGGAACTGCAGGCCAGGCTAAGTGGTTAGAATATGGGCTGAGTGAAAGAAAGTCAGAGACAACAGGCCTGGAGAAGCAGGATGGCCCTAAACTCCAAAGGGCTGGCAGGCGGCAGTGAGGAGGCCTGGCTTTGCTTTGGAGATAGTGTGTCCCAAAGAGCCCAGAGTCTGAGGGCTGGGCTAGTCTGCTCTCCAGGAAGCAAACTTCCGTGGGGCTCCTGCCTCTTGCCCTGTTCCTGCTGCACTGGTGGCTTTCTCTTCCTGAAGCTCATCCTGATATAATAGCTGCTCAAAATCTAAATCCCAGCCTTTTATCTTCATTCTGGCCCTTCACCATCCCCATGGCCCTCGCTTGCCTACACAATGCTCTGCTGGAGCCAGGCCTGACCCCTCACTGCTCCACATGGGTTGGGCTCCTCATATTCGAGGGGGCCATGGATATGGCTGGTGTGTGTGTGTGTGTGTGTGTGTGTGTGTGTGTGTGTGTGAATGCATGCCCAAGTGTGGGAACCCCAGGGATGGCTCTGAGCTTGGAGTGAGGCAGGAACTTCAGTTATTGTTCTTTCTTGGTGCTGTTATTCTCCAAACTCCTGCTCACAGTTTCCCTGGATGGAACATCCTTTCAGTCTGTTTCTAAATCTGTGCTGTTCAGGCCCAGCAGGAGTTCTGCCTGCCCTGGGAGCCCTTCACTGACCCACTTAGTCCAGGCTGTCTTGCCTCTTATTTGAGCTCATGAATGCACCAGGTTCTAATCATTACTGTTAATAATTGTTGTATTCATTCCTTACCAGGGACCTGGCTCTATCCTGAGAAGAATTCTCCCAGCCCCATCTCATTACAAAGTCACAAAACTCCTTTTATCCCCATTGTGCAGACAGGATGGCTGAGGCTTGGTGAGATAGGAACACAGTAAATGTGGAGCCAAGTTGGAAGCCTGGTAAAGAATTCACACTGGTAGCCACTGGATTCCCCACAGTTAAACACAATCAGTCTGTCCATGGACTCTTCCAGGCAGGCAATGTCCTAGAGACACAGCCGGGGGTTCCAATCTACTCACCCTTGGAGCTCTGCAGGAATCAGGAAGTGCTTGGGCTGCCGGCGAACCAACATGGTCTCTGGAGGCCTGAGCTGAAGTCGGGGCAGTGACTGTCCCCCTCTGCTCTGAACTAGCTGTGCTTCTCTCACTTTGCACTGCAGGGCTGTGCTCAGGGCCAGGCTCCTCCACTGCAGACAGAATAGAGTTGATTCAGAAGAGGAGATTGAAAGTCTTTCCTTGAACCAGGATTGAAAGAGACACATGTACCCCAGTGTTCACTGAAGCACCATATACAATAGCTAGGACATGGAAGCAACCTAGATATCCATCGGCAGACGAATGGATGAGGAACTTGTGGTACATACACACAATGGACTATTACCCAGCTATAAAAAAGAATGCATTTGAGTCAGTTCTAATGAGGTGGATGAAACTGGAGCCTGTGATACAGATGAAGTAAGTCAGAAAGAAAAATACCAATATAGTATATTAACCCATATATATGGAATTTAGAAAGATGGTAGTGATAACCCTATATGCAAGACAGCAAAAGAGACATAGATGTAAAGAACAGACTTTTGGACTCCGTGGGAGAAGGGAGGGTGGGATGATTTAAGAGAATAGCATTGAAACATGTATATTACTGTATGTAAAATAGATGACCAGTCCAAGTTTGATGCATGAAACAGGGCACTCAAAGCTGGTGCATTGGGACAACCCAGAGGGATGGGATGGGGAGGGAGGTGGGGGGCGGGTTCAGGATGAGGCACACATGTATACCCATGGCTGACTCATGTCAGTGTATGGCAAAAACCACCACAATATTGTAAAGTAATTGACCTCCAATTAAAATTAATTAATTAATAAAAAAAAAAAGAAACCCTTTCCTCAAAGGGATGACTGGAGAAATTGGGACTGTTTGGTCTAAAGAAGGGAAGACTTAAGGGTGTGAGCAGGGAAGGAGACAGGCTAAGAGAACTTTCTAATAGCCCAAGCTTTCTCATAGTGGAGTAGGCCTCCTTGTGAAGTAGTGAGCATCCCATCACTGGAGGCATATAAGGAGAATCATATATGCTGTATTAGAAGTTTAAGAATCCACTGAGGACTTGACCAGTTAAAAGTCAGGGTCATTCCAACTTGAGAGAATGATTCTAGCGTAAGAAGAGTGAGGTGGTCTGATGGGAAGAGGGGAAGGGACAGGAGAGGCAACAGGAGACCTTTCCTGCTGCAGCATGGCAGGGACACTGAGGCAATTCCCTCAGGGTCCTCACTAGGGCAGGCAGAGAGGGGCTGTGACTCAGAGCCGCAAAGGACTGGCGGCTGCAAGGTGTTGGGAGGCCAGTGATGAGCCCAACTCTTCCAGTGCGTAGAACAGGGCTGGGGTTCCTGGGGAGACACCAGGACCAGGCGTCTAGACACCAGGGGCTGCCGCTGTCCTCACTGCCCGCACGCAGTGCCCAGCATCCTCTGCCCAGAGGTTCAGGCCCAGACCCCGAGGAGGTAGGCAGTGGAGAGGACGATTAAACAGACCTGTGTCCTTCCCACAGGGGCCACCACCTGCAGGGGGTCTGGCAGAGTGTGAGGCATAATTGAAGATAAAGGAATTGCTCATTAAAAAATCCCAGCAACCTCTCACACAGCACTCTTGCTCACATCAACTATAAAGTGGAAGTGAAAGTGAAGTCCCTCAGTCGTGTCCGACTCTTTGTGACCCCAAGGACTGTAGCCTACCAGGCTCCTCCCTCCAAGGTATTCTCCAGGCAAGAGTACTGGAGTGGGGTACCATTGCCTTCTTCAGGGGATCTTCCTGATTCAGGGATTGAACCTGGGTCTCCGGCATTCCAGGCAGACGCTTTAACCTCTGAGCCACCAGGGAACCCACCACATCAACTATGAGACAGAGTATATACAGTATAATCTTCATTTGGCAAATGAACAATTAAGTAACATGCCCCAAATGATGTAGCTGGTAAGAAGCCACGTTCTCTAATCTCTGCTCTTTGTGGGTGTAGACTGTCTTCTGGAGTCAACCCCCTGACCTCTGCAAGTGTAAACGTCTCCTGAATGCTTACTTGATTTCATTCAGCAAATATTTATGGAGCACCTGCCCTGTGCCAAGTACTGTGCTAAGTGCTGGAGTCACAGCAACCACAAAGACAGATATGGTCCCCAGAATTTACCAATAGCAATGGAGAAACAGATTTTAACAAAATAATTATGCCAGCAAAAGCAGTGTACCACTACCAATAATTACAGAGTGTGACGAGCATGGGAGAACAGACAGATTAGGGTGTGTTGAGAGGGAGGTCAGGAATGTCTGTCTGAGAATGGCACCTTTGAGCTCAAGGTAGGAAAGGGTGGTGGGAATAGTGTCTCAGGCAGAGGGAACAGCCAGCACGAAGGTCTGAGGCTGGGAAGACTTTGGGCTTTCATGGTGGCCTGCTCTTAAACCAGTCACTTCTCTCTGGGTCATGGTTTCTGCCTTTGGGGTGGGAGATTAGACTGGCTCATCCTGAGATCTATTCTAGCTCTAACATTCTGTAAGAGATAAAACAAATTGGGAATTCATCTCTTATTTTTATTTTGACTTGTTTACATTTTTTTCTTCCTGTCTGTTTCGCTCTTTTAAATGACAGGCAAATTCTGTGTATGTGGGGTTTAAAGATTACAAGTGAATTGTCAAAGAGCTGCCAGTGCCTCGCTGGGTTGTTCTTTCATTCATTTATTCATTCATTCATCTGGGAAATTTTTACAGATGTGCCATGTTAGTGACATTGACCGCTTGAGCTGTGCTGTGCTGTGTGGCACAGAGTAACAGCAGTGGATGCAACCTTAATTCTCTGATGGGTTGAGAATAGTTGTCATTCAGTTTGCTCAGCTTTATTTCTTGTTGCAAATATGGGAGTGATGACACTTTTTAAAGCATCAGCAGAAGTCAGATGGCAATAGAAAATATCTTCAAATGTTAAGAGATGATAACAATTGACCTGTCTTCAGATAGATGATCCTTTAATAGTGAAGGAAAACATTTTCAGACAAAAAGAGAGTTTACTGCTAATACACTCTTGGTGAATTGCTAAACAATGTACTTCAGTAACAAGGATATGGGAGACTTCTGGTTTGGGCTCTGATGTATAAAGAGCCTGGGAATCACCACTCCCATATTTGCAACAAGAAATAAAGCTGAGCAAACTGAATAGCAACAACTATTCTCTACCCATCAGAGAATTAAGGTTGCAGGGCAAGCAGCTACTGCAAAATCTGGAAAGACAATACAGAGAGTTACAGCTGAGATATACCAGATTAACATAAAACCTTATGCTAAAGGCCTATTTACGTCAGTTTCTGTACTCAATACTATCGTGTCCAGCTTTCAACAAAAAGTTAGGCAAGAAAAAAAAAAAAAAAAACACGGACTGAAGAGATAAAGGAAGCATCAGAACCAGACTCAGCCATTAGAGTTTAGAATTTGACAGATGGCACAGGTTTTAGAATCATTCAGTTCAGTTCGGTTCAGTCGCTCAGTCGTGTCCGACTCTTTGTGACCTCATGAATTGCAGCACACCAGGCCTCCCTGTCCATCACCATCTCCAGGAGTTCACTCAAACCCACATCCATCGAGTCAGTGATGCCATCCAGCCATCTCATCCTCTGTCATCCCCTTCTCCTCCTGCCCCCAATCCCTCTCAGCATCAGAGTCTTTTCCAATGAGTCAACTCTTCGAATGAGATGGCCAAAGTGCTGGAATTTCAGCTTTAGCATCATTCCTTCCAAAGAACACATTAGATAGGGTAAAAAAAAATATTTATTTGGTTGCATCAGGTCTTAATTGCATCATGCAGGATCTTTTGATGAGGTGCGGAGGCTCACTTGTTGCAGTGAGTGGGCTTAATTGTTTTGTGGCATGTGAGATCTTAGTTCCCCAACCAAGGGTTAAACCAGCATACCCTGCATTGCAAGGTGGATTCTTAACCCCTGGGCCACCAGGAAAGTCCCTAGAAAGGGAATTTAAAATAACTATGATTGATATGTTAAGGGATTTACTGGGAAAATGATATAGCATGAAAGAATATGTTGGCAATGTAAACAGAGAGATGGAAACTCTAAGAAACAATGGAAAAGAAATGCTAGAAAAAATTTTAAAAATACAGTGACAAAAATAAAGAAGACCTTTGATGGGTGCATCTGTAGATTGGACATAGTCAAGTAAGGCATCAGTAAACTTGAAGATGTGTCAATAAAAACTTCTCAAACTGAAATGTAAAAGAAAAAAGAATGAAAGAGCAAAGGCACAAACCAAAAACTAGAGTAGAACATGATCCAAGAATTTTGGGACAGTTTTTGAGAGGAATAACGTATGCATAGTTGGAATACCAGAAGGAGAAGAGAGAATGAAGTATTTGAAGTGTTAGTTGCGCAGTTGTATCCGACTCCAGGTTCCTCTGTCCATGGAATTCTCCAGGCAAGAATATTGGAGTGGGTAGCCATTCCCTTCTCCAGGGGATCTTCCCACCTGAGGGATTGAACCTGGGTCTCCTGCATTGCAGGTGAATTTTTTACCATCTGAACTCACCAACCTAGAATTGTATCCCCAAAATGAAGGAAAAATGAGGAGAAGTAGTAATGACCAAGAATTTTCCAAAATTAATGTCAGATAATCAAACCACAGATGTGGGAAATTCAGAAGATGTCAAGCAGTAGGTGAAAATACCACAATATCTAAACCTGCACATATCATATTCAAACATCAGAAAACATAAGATGAAGAAAAATCTTAAAAGAAGCCAGAGGGACAAAAACCACTTTACTTAAAAAGGAACAAGGAAAGAATCACAGTGGATTTCATGTCAGAAACCATGCAAACAGGAAGAGAGTGGAGTGAAATATTTTAAGCATTGAAACGCAAAACCTCCCAACCTAGAACGCTATACCTTGGGAAATTGTCCCCCCAAAGTGAAGGAAAAATGAAGATTTTCTGTCAAGCGAAAATGGAGACCTGCATTACCAGCAGACCTGTCTTGCAAGAAATCTTAAAAAAATAATTCTTTAGAGAGAAAGAAAATATTATCGGTCAGAGACTCAGAATTGCAAAAAAAAAAAAGGAGTGTCAGAAGGAATAAATGAAGATAAAAATTCTTTGATTTTTCTTAGTTTTAAATGCTCTAAAAGGAAATTGGTTAAAGCAAAAATATAACAATGTATCTGTGTGATTATAATATGGATGAGTGAAATGAATGGCACACAGGACAAAAAGGGGGAGTTGGGAATACTGTTAGAAGGGACTTGTACTACAATTTAAGAAGTACAATGTTATTTGAAGGTTAATTTAGATTAGTTGTAAATGTATATTGACAATTCTAAGGCAATGACCAAAACTATCTTTTTGACTTAAAAATGTTTTCAAAATTATGATAAAAACACATAATACAAAAATTACCCTCTTAACCATATTTAAGTATATAGTTCAGTAGTGCTAAGTAGATAAAATGGGCTCATATGACATGTTTAATTAAACCCAGAAAAGGAAGAAGAAAAGCAGGGAAAAAAGAAATAAAAAGCAAATTCAATAAATAGAAAACAATTACAAACGTGGTGGGTATTAATCCAATTATATCAATAATTGCTTTCAATATTAATGGTCTAAGAATACCCATTAAAAGAAAGGAACTGTCAGAGTACATTAAAAAAAAAGCTCACAAGACCCAACTATTAATATATATTGCNAAGCAAATTCAATAAATAGAAAACAATTACAAACGTGGTGGGTATTAATCCAATTATATCAATAATTGCTTTCAATATTAATGGTCTAAGAATACCCATTAAAAGAAAGGAACTGTCAGAGTACATTAAAAAAAAAGCTCACAAGACCCAACTATTAATATATATTGCTCATGAGAAGGATATGAAATACAGAAAGTAAGGAAAAGATTTAAGTCCCAATTAAGAAGCAATGATAATCAAATAATTGATATACAGTGAATTATTTAAATAACTATTGACTATAAGCGTCGGCTTCCCTGGTGGCTCAGTGGTAAAGAAAATGCCTCCCAATGCAGAGAACACCGGTTCAATCCCTGGGTCGGGAAGACCCCCTGGAGAAGGAAATGGCTACCCACTCCAGTATTCTTCCNACACCTGAGATGAAAAAAGAAATAAAAATAAAAATAAAAAGAATGATGTTGACTAACTGGAAGATGACCAGAGGAGGTGAACAGGTTGGAGAAGGGATTGCACCTCTAACACTACTAAGCACTGTGTGCCAGGAATCTGTGCTGAACTCTTTGTGAAGCTCTTTACTTGATGCTCTATGGAGTAAGTGGTGTGAAGTTATTCCCATTTTACAGATGAGGAAACTGAGTGGAGAGAGGAAAACTTGTCCGAAGATCCATAAATAGAAACATTTAGAGCCAGATCTTGAAGCCAGGCAATCAGAGTTCAGGGCCTGTGCCTTGAACCACCATTCATCCAACTTTCACCACCACCAAACCTGTCTTGTGAGGCACTTGTGGAAGAAGTGGAACTTGCCTGGAAACGGGAAAACTCGCTGAATACACTGGAGAAGGCAATGGCAACCCACTCTAGTGCTCTTGCCTGGAAAATCCCATGGACAGGGGAGCCTGGTGGGCTGCAGTCCATGGGGTCGCAAAGAGTCGGACACGACTGAGCGACTTCTCTTTCACTCGCTTCCTACTTTGTCACTGGAGAAGGCAATGGCAACCCACTCCAGTATTCTTGCCTGGAGAACCCCACGGACAGAGCGGACTGGAGAGAGTTGGACACGACTGAAGTGATTGAGCACGCACTGGATACACAAGAGTAGAATCAGATCTCAGAGGGGCTCCCATGGAGGAGGAGCAGACGCATCTGTGGCTCCAGTCGGCAGACCTGGGACCTAGTGGGAATTAGAGAGAGGCAGCTTTCAACTCAGTCAAAAGATTTCCAAACAGGCAGAACTGCACACGTGGATTGGCTCTGGGTTTCCTGTCACTGGGAGTGTCTGGTCTGGGCAGTGTGGCCTCTTGGGAAGAAGGCTGAGGGAAGTCTTCAAGCCTGCGAGGAGAGGGGTTTGAAAGAAATGACCACTAGGGTCTCTGCCAGTTCCGAGCTTTGGCACCCTGTGACAGATGGGGTTGTCTTTTCTCTCTTCTCTTTTGGAAAAAAAAAGATGGATTTATTGATCCTTTCCTGTTGTCTTGGCTGTGAAACAATGAATTTATTGAAGACTATCACATAGACCAACTCAGTGTATTGCTCTTAAAAGGATATGGACAATTCCAGGGACAATCCTGGAGAGTCGGACATGACTGAAGTGACTTAGAACGCACGGACAGTTCCAGGGTTTGGGTAAGGGAATTGGTGATGGGATCATTGTTTCTGGCCACCAAAAGGGCAGATAACTTTATCCACCTGTTGTAATTTCTACAAGTTTCTGACAAGAGCTGGCTCATCAGCGTGAAGATGTGAAAGGAAGATGATGAGAGGCTGTACTCAGCAGGAGCTTAGCAGGTGAGGTCTTGGAGGCAGACTGGTTCTAAAGGACAGGATAAGGTCCTTCCCGTGGCCATCCACGGGGCTGGGCAAGGGGATGGAGAGCAAGGCCGATGGAGTCAGAGAGGATGCTCAACGAGGTCAAGGGCAGCTGAAGATGACAGTGGGAGGGCCCCACGAAGGAGGCACCTGTCAGGAGGGGTGCAGGCAGTCCACTAACAGTATGGAGGGACTGGCCTGGGCTGATGTGTGGGGTTCTCAAGAGGAAATGGTGTGACAGGATGCTGCTGGGGAGCAGAGCCCTGGGCTCGGCGTTGGGGCACAGTGAGTGTGCAGACCCCTCTACCTTGCCCAGCAATTCCTAGGGCAAGTGGAGAGGCCCGCTTTCCACTGGGAAAGAAGTCAGGGACCCACCTCTGCAGATGGGATTAAGAGCTTCCAAAGCAGCTGCTTGGGACTTCACAACCCGGTATGTTACTTTTGAGCCTGGCGAGATGGGGTCATGTGTGATGGCAAGTTTACCTCCAGGACCTGTGTGATTCTTTCCTTATTCCTGGACCTGAGCTTGCTGGGCGCTATCACTTAGACAGACAGGAGCTTTTCTTCCTTTGTGTGCAAAGTTACTGGTTAAACTCACTTGACTTTACCACTGCTTTAACCTCGGTTTTCTCATATCGTGGGATAATAATAGTTCTTGTGTCATTTGGGCTGTACAGATTAAACGAGATGAACATAGAAAAGGGCTCAGCAGAGCATCCAGCTCATAAGAGACACTGGATTAATGTTACTTCTATGATTGTTGTTGTTATTATTAGCAAGGAGCATTCGTCACAGGTGAGATTCCACAGCGTAGAGAGGCAGGGTCGTGGTGGGAAAGAAGCCAGGCTGGATAGACAGGAGGGGGCTGTGAGAGGAGGCACAGAGTGGGGAATGTCGGGTGGGACGGGTGACAGACAGACCAGACGCAGAGGCAGAACGTCCGCGCTTAGGAGTTGCTGGGAACTTTCTCCTCCCCAGGCGTTCCCTGCTTTCACTGTTTGCCCAGCTACAGATTACACAGGCAAATGAGCTTAGCCTTTGAGGGGAAAATCCTATTAATGTAATCAGAATAACAATTTGTATCACTTTTAGAACTTCTGCCTGAGGAGCTGAGAAAGCTCCATAATAAATTAATAATTCTAGGATTCTGTTAGAAGAACCTTCCCTTACAAACAGGCAAATTCATATTTCCCTTTTGGTACCACAGAGGACAGGAATTCTCCAGAATCCTAGATCAGATTTGAAGGGTGAACAGGATATTCCAACCCAGACTGGGATACTTCTGAGCTTGTGAATGTCCCTCCTGACAGGAGGACTGGGATAGCTGCCGCCTGGGCCCATGCTCTTGGGGGCGCTTGCCACGCCCCGTCATGCTCAGCCTGTCTGGAGGCTCAGGCAGCACTGCACTGGTCACCCGTGCTGGCCACAGGTAAGGTGCTTCAGCGTCAGGGCTCTGCAGTTCACCTGGTTCTGGAACCTGGCACCTGTACCCACTGGGTGTGTGGTCCTGAGCAAGTTGCCCAACCTCACTGAGCCTCAGTTTTCCCATCCACAAGAGGAAGATGGGGATGCTAGTGTGCCTCAAACAGAGTTAGTGTGAGGACAGAACAGCAGGCTCGTGTGTGTAAGGTCTTGTTCTCGGCACATGGGAACCCGCAATAGATGTATTTATCCTTATTATTGACATCCTCAGAGAATGCCTGAATGATGCAGACAAGACTCTTGGGGGCTGCACAGGAAGCAGGTGGGGAGGAAGATGAGTAAGACGGTGCTGGGAGAAGAGGAAGAGCCTTGTGCATGTATAGTCTGGGGAAGGGGGAGGAGTTTCAGCCGGCCAGAACATGCAGGCTGGATTTGATGCTTCTGAAAAGCCCATCTTAAAACACATACACACACACTGCAGTATAATCAAATATAGTATAATATAGCTTCCCAGGTGTCACAGTGGTAAAGAATCGACCTGCCAAGGCAGGAGACACAAGTTCCATCCCTGGGTCAGGAAGATCTGCTGGAGGAGGAAATGGCAACCCACTCCAGTGTTCTTGCCTGGAGAATCACCATGGGCAGAGGAGCCTGTCAGGCTACAGTCCATGGGGTTGCAAAAAGTTGGACATGGCTGAACGACTGAGCAGACACACGTATAATAATAATATAACATCTGGACAGTGCATGTGGTTCAATACTTGGTATTATCTCACTTAATTCTCATAACAAACCCTTCCAGCTTAGTATTGATTTTCTTCATTTAAAAGATGAGGAAACTGAAGGGATGCTCCTTGAGATACAACAAGGCTTAAAATGTTTACATTCCATTTGCCTGGGAAGACATGTGCAGGAGGTTTGGTTACAGTGAGATTTTTTACATCTTTTCAACTTTAGCACTTCTCACGTTTGGGTGTTGGGGATGAGGACTGGTGGCAGGGCTGCACCTGGAGCTATGGGGAAGGGAGCATTGTTCCCCTGTGGGATACTCCTTTAGGAGATGGTGTATTAATTTTTACAGATTGTTTTCAACTCATCCCTTTATGAACAGCACTGGGGTGTTAAATTATAGCCTATGGAGTAACTTTGGAGAAAGCCTGTGCTCTCTGTGCCCTGGGGACAGCCCTGTAGATTCTCCAGCTACTAATCTTTTTCTGGGCTTCTGATCCTCTTTGGAAGGGATAGTTAGGTAACCATTTCCCTCCTGTTTTGGCTCTCGGCATAGCTGACATCATTTATTCTTTGTAGTTTGGGAGGTTAGGAATTGACACGTGGAAAGTAGGCTGTGGGGCTTTCAGATTCTCTGGGGAATTGCTTCAGTTCAGTTCAGTTCAGTCGCTCAGTCGTGTCTGACTCTTTGCGACCCCATGAATTGCAGCACGCCAGGCCTTCCTGTCCATCACCAACTCCCGGAGTTCACTCAGACTCATGTCCATCTAGTCAGTGATGCCATCCAGCCATCTCATCCTCTGTCCTCCCCTTCTCCTCCTGCCCCCAATCCCTCCCAGCATGAGAGTTTTGCTTATTGGTAACTAGATTCTCAAGTGTCTCCTGGGGACATCTTGCAGCTCACGTGGCTTCCTAATATCCTAAATGGACTTTAACCCCAAAGAGCCCTGTGAGCCTGTGCCCTATATCACCAATACCTTGTTTTCCCTTCTGTTATCCAGTTGACTCATTTTATTCTTTTAGCAGGCCTGTGAAGTGTGGACTTTTATTATCTTAATTAAAAAATTTTTTTATTTATGTGGACCATTTTTCAAGTGTTTATTGAATTTATTACAATATTGCTTCTGCTTCTTCTTTCTTTTCTTTCTTTCTTTCTTTCTTCTTCTTTTTTTTTTTTAATGTTTTGGTCTTTTGGCCGTGAGGCATGTGGGATCTTAGTTCCCCAACCAGGGATCGAGCTTGCACCCTGTGCATTGGAAGGCGAAGTCTTAACCACTGGATTGCCAGAGAAGTCCCTGTTCTAGTAATTTTATAGATGAGGAAACTGAGGAAGAAAATGACTCAGTAAGTTTCTCAAGGCCTTGCAGCCTGTGGTGGTGCTGGGATTATAGACAGGGTCTTCTATCTCACTCAAGAATGACCTAAACAGTTGGACCAGCTGATCTAAATTTTTCAGTAAGAAAGGCTGTGGGCCAATTATTCTAAAATAAACGTTACTGTTTTTAGGACCTGTTTCCCATATTTGAACAGATTTGTAAATAGCAATCCCTTTTCACAAGCTACTTTGGTTTTCTTGAAACAAATTTCATCCCAGAAGGTGTTAGAAGTGGCATTGATCAAAGCTAGTTGTCCAAAGGGAGTTTTGTTTCTTTTGTTTTTTAATGACAGAGATGAGAGGGGCTATATCTGCCCCAAATACCTTCTAGGACATAGCCCTTGTGACAGCACTAAATGGAGGAGAACTCTGGGATCTCCCATCATCTCTATAACAGTGTGTTGAAGTGGACCCAAAACAATTTCTAAGGAAGTTCCTGTCCCTGTGGCAGGCAGCTCTTGTGCCGATCTCTGAAGCTGCAGGCCCTTCAGTTTTCTCAAGAGGATGTCAACTCCCAAGTGGGGCTATACTGAACTGTGGGCATAGAGGAGCTTCCCTCCTGCCATTTGTTAGAATCAAAAAGCTTCCCATTGTTATTCAGCTCAGAGGGAAAAGTATTTAGGGGAGGGCCAGATGTGGTCTCTTCTCTAGCAAGTTCCTAAGTCTCTAGCCCCAGTCTTGACTTTGATGGTGTGGGTTGTGTTTTATTTCAGAATGTGGGCTCTGGAACCAAACAGCCTGGATTCAGTCCCAGCTCTGTCATCTACCAGCTGCATGGCCTTGGGCAGGTTCCTTGGCCTTGCTAAACCTCAGTTTTTTCATCTACAAAATGGGAATGATGAGTACTTGCTTTATAGGACTATGTGAGGTTTCCACACGGCTCCCTGTGCAGTGCAGAGCCCGCTTAAACGTGGTCTCTGGTGGCTCCAGTTGACTATCATTAGTTCCATTCTATACTTGCCTCTTGCTTTCCTTTCTGCCTTTCCCCGCCTCCTTATATTCTTTTTTTTTTTTTTTTGCCCCATTGTGAGCTGCCTTAAACTTTTGCTGAAACGTGATGAGGTATGAAAGAACAAGTGAATGAATAAAGTTAATACAATAATCGCTAATAGGCACACTTGTTTGAACGCTTGTTTATTCTTCCCAAAGTCTTTCATGTATCTTTTCTGATTTTATTATGAAAATTCTCTTGCAGTATTATTTTACTTTGCATCCTTATACAGAGATCCCTAGGCCTTCTTTTTGGGTATTACATAGCTTGCAAAGGTGTGGCTTTTGTGTATATGTGTGAATGTCAAACCCATCCATAAATCCTCAGCATTGTCTTCAGTAGAGTTGAAGTAAGCGAGTAAGATCAGCTTTATCTTACCAAGAAGTTCTGAATTTCAAAAGAAATGTTGGGTGGTAAAACTCCAAACTCATGGTAAAACTCCAGGCTCATGTTCTGGAGGCTGAGCTTAGACATTTAAAATGAGGGATAGGAATGGATGGAAAATGGATTGGAGCTAACGCCTGTGGGATGCTAGGAGCCAGCCAGCAGACACCAGGGAGGATCTGGGCACCTGAGACACACCTGCTTCTCTGCCATCGCTCCCCCTGGGAACCACACCCACCTCAGGCAATGTCGCTGGAGAGGTATATTCATTCAGTCATCCTGCAGACAGACCAGAGAGCCACCAGACAAGGTGATCCCATTCATGTCACAGGGAATGGGAAAACAAGGGTGTGAAGCAGTTGAGCTGGAGGTGGGGCAACTGAGTTAAAGAAGAATATGTGGGTCTAGCTGAGTTGGGGTGAACATTAGAGGAGAAAAAGCCCAAGGACAGAAGAGATTCTGGATGGGGGAACTTAGGGCTGGGTACACAGGAGGCTGCTGGGAGAGAAAGATCTCTGTTGAGTGGTCAGGACCGAGTCTTTGCATCCTTCCTGCGGTAGAATCGGCTGTGCTGAAGGTAGCTGACCTGCCATGAGAGCCTCCATGCCTGTTGGCCATGGCCTTTCATGGCAACTGGTACTCCTGTGCCCCCATTGCACTTTGGGGAAAAAACCAGCTTCCGCTACTGCTACTCTTAGCTCTGCTAAGAGTTCTGCCTCCAACATTAATATTTGTAGTTGCATGATCTAGTTTACAGTTCTATTAATTGTCTGGTCATGGGAAATTCACTTCATCTCCTTGTGCCTTTGTTTCTGCATCTGCACAAAGGAAGAGTGAAAAATGACAGTACTTCTCTGACTAAGTTGGAGCAAACTGCAACATAAAAGCTGTCTCAGCATCTAAGCACAACCCTGCAACCTAGCTGTTGCTGCTGCTGCTAAGTCACCCCAGTTGTGTCTGACTCTGTGCGACCCCATAGACGGCAGCCCACCAGGCTCCCCCGTCCCTGGGATTCTCCAGGCAAGAACACTGGAGTGGGTTACCATTTCCTTCTCCAATGCGTGAAAGTGAAAAGTGAAAGAGAAGTCGCTCAGTCGTGTCCGACTGTTAGTGACCCCGTGGACTGCAGCCTACCAGGCTCCTCCATCCATGGGATTTTCCAGGCAAAAGTACTTGCCTGAGTGGGATGCCATTGCCTTCTCCGCTGCAACCTAGCAGGAGTGTGTAAATGTACCCATGCTGGATCTTCTTCAAGGCCCACCCAGCACATCAGCAGAGGTTTCTGTCCATGGAAGGTGCTGAGAAGTTTCTTGACTGCTTTCCTACCTGTGACCTTGTTTGATTCCTCTTCACACTTTTGGAATACAAAGGGCAGGCAGACAGTCTTATTCCCATCTTGCCACTGAAACACTTGAGAGCCAGAAAATGGAACTTGTTTCTTTCCTGTTCGAACTGCAAGTGCTACTTTCCTGAAACCTGAGCTCTGATTTGGGTCAGCCTACTTCCCTGCAGTGTCCTCTTGAGCAAGTTTCTTCCCACATCAAGCCTCAGCTTCCCACAGAAAACTGATGAAAGAGGATACCCCACATCCCTTCTAGCTCAGATGCTGTCTGCAGCTGCAGGTCTGAGGCAGGAGGGCCTCAGTCCTTCCCTGAGCTGAGGAGTGGGGCCAAGGTTTTAGACACACAGGCGGACATAGGAGTCCCAGGAGTTCATGCATCGAGTCGCCAGTTGCTGAGTTTGTTGCCCAGAGACTCGTGCCAGGCAGCCTGGGTGATGCAGAGGTATGAAGGGCACCATTTAAGACAGATGGGGGCCTGAGGGGCCCATGGGCAGAGCCATGAGGCAGAACGTGCTCGTTGCCACTTAACTGACCAACACTTTTTATTTTATTTGAAAAAAAGTTTATAGGTAGTACATGCAAACGGTAAAAATTTCAGACAATACGAAATGTATATGGATACAGTAAAGTCTCCTCCTGGCTCCTTTTCTCCCTGCCACCTAGTTCCCCTCCTGGGAGGCAGCCACTATTAGCAGTTTCTTCTCTGTTCTTTAGAGATTTACATACAGTACTTTGATGAGGGTAAGATAGATGTGTGTATTTATGTAGATGTGTGTGTGTGTATATATATATATAGTCCTCCCCTCTCATTCTTCCATTTTTGTTCTTTTCCATTAACAAATATTTATGATGATTGTTCTGTATGGATAGACTGCTGCTTCATTCTTTTTAGCAGCTACATAGTATTCTATTATATGGGGTATCATACATTGTTTAACAAGGCTTCTGTTGGTGGCTTCCAACCTTTTTATTTTTCAGAAAAAGTCTGCAGTGGGAATTCCCTGGAGGTCCAGTGGTTAGGACTTCATGTTTCCACTGCAGGGGACATGGGTTTGATCCCTGGTCATGCCTAGTTAGGGAGCTAAGATCTGGCAAGCCTCAGGGTATGGCCAAAATAAATGAATAAAAATTTTTAAAAAAATTTTAAGAGGTTTCAGTGAGCATCATTGTCCATATGAGACTATACCTGTAGGATAAACTCCCAGAAGTGGAATGGCTGGATCAGTGTATGTGCATGGTGAATTTTGAAAGATAGAGACCTTGCTCTTCAAAGACATTTCTCCTTGAAATGAGAAGACCTGTTTGCCCCAACAGCCCCCTCCCAGTGGAGGATCAACCCCTTGAATCATTGCTAATCTGATAGATGAAAAAGGGTACATTATGGTTTTAATGGGCTCTTCTCTTATTATGAGTGAAGTCTGGCTGCTTCTCCTTTTTTTATTTTTACATATGTCTTTTTTTGGAGCAATTTTAAATTTACAGAAAAGTTGCAAAGATAGTATAGAAAGTTCCCACATGCTTCTCACTCAGTTTCCCCTATTGTTAACGTCATATAACCACGATCCACTTGTCAAAACTAAGAAACTTACGTTGGTACAAGACTAATAACTAAACTCCAGACTTTATTTGGCTCTGAGTGGTTTTCTTATTTTGGCAAGGGTGAGGTCAGTGTGTAAGCTGAAGGTGGCATTTTGGGTGCCAGAGCCACCTATCCCCCAAGAGACTGTTGGGGTCTGAAATTTACATCTTTCCGCATATAGCACAGCGCACAGCCCAGGCCTCCCAGTCTGGTAAGGCAAACTGGACGGAGAAATTACATCATATTGTTTCTCTCAGTTCCTTTGGGTGAAGAGTGTGGTTGTTGTTAAATCACTTGGTTGGCCCCTTGTTGCTGTTCCATCCTCATGTATTTCAGTGGAGGGAATAGAGGGAGCCAGGCCATTAGAGGTGTGGAACTCCATCAGCTTTAAAAATCCCAATGACACAAGTAGTACTTCCCTTCCAGTAAAATTAGCACATTACAGATAAGACTTAAACTATTAATAACAGTTCCAATCTCAGTCCCTTCTTCTCCCTCCCAGAGGCAACACTGTGGTTGCCTTGGGGTGTATCCTGTCAGGACTTTCCTGGAAACCATAAACTTTTGAGGGTGCGGCCAGGGATGGCTGGAGATGACAGGGGCAGGTGTAGGGACCTCTCCCTCATGTTCTTTGCTTGGACTCGTGAGGAATGTTGATATTCATCCTTCTTGTGCAGACAGCATGTTATACTAACAAGGCGCTTCACAGCGCTGCCTTGTTTTAGAGCTGTCATAGCAGCTCTGGGAAGTAGGTAGGGGTCATTTTATTATGCTCTTCTTGGACAGATCAGAGGTAGCTGAGGCCCACAGCTGGTAAGAAGCAGAACTGTACCTGAATTCTCTCCTGTTGTTTCTTGAAGAATAATAGTAGTAGTAGTACCAATAATAACAATGGCAAGGCTTCATAGAGCACGGGTTACTTTGCTCACATCATCTCATTTAACCCTCAGAACACTGTGAGCTGAGTACAGTCATCCCTTGGTATCCTGTCCCCAGGACATCGGATCCAGACTGCCTCCAGATACCAAGATCCGGGGACTCTCAAGTCCCTTGCAGTTGGTCCTCCGTATCCATGGATGCAGGACTCACAGATAAGGAGGGCTGCTTGTACAGGTATTATGCTGTCCAGACAGATAAGGAAGTTGGGGCTTAGACGGGAGAGGCAGCCAGTCTGAGATGCATGGAGCTGGGATTCTCTTCCAGTTTGTCTGCCTCCAGAACCTGCAGGCTCACACTCTGCTCTGTTCACCATCCCTCATCTGCACCTTTCTAGTAGCCCACAGCTGCCTTGCAGTACAGCTTAGAGTTTATTGGACATGTTCACTCTGTCGCTCACACATCAGCAGTACCTATGCTTCTATGCCCTGTCCTTTCTTAATTCCCCTGGGTCTGTGTCTCCATTTATCTCACCTTAACCTATTTTCAGGCTCTTCTCATCTACTCCCTACCTGATCCAAGGATTGTCTCCTCTCATTGCATGTCTTTTGACTATTTCCTGAGCACCTGCTCCGGAAAAAATTGCCAATCACTGCCCTCATGGAGCTTCCATTCTGCTAGAACAAAGATAGTTTCTGACTTGAGGCCTGGGCTTCTCCAGGTCCAAAGCCAGTTCTCCCCACACTGGGCTCTGTGCATCCTGCCCTTTTACAGTTTACTGGGACAATGGTGCGTACTGGGTCCCCCTCCTCCAGTCACCCTGGGATGTCACTGTGGGCTCTGGGCAGGGCCCCGGCTGCTCCCAGGGATCGTGCGCAGGCGTGATTTACCGCACCTTCCCGCACCACATGTCTTTAAAATTACAGTGCCCATTTCCTGCTGAAATAATTTCCACAAAGAGTGGCTCCTATTACTGAAAGAGGCGTGCAGACGTCATGATTTATTATTATTTATGGTCCCAAGGCCTTGTTTATGCAAGACGGGTTAGGTGCGTGCGATAGAAATGCCATTATGCAAATGACATTGAATGTCCTTACAGCGCCTAAATAATTTTTGTGTTGGACGATTAAACCTCATCTGTTATTGATATGGGCTGCAGTTGGGCTATTACAGAGTCCCAACAGTACTTACTCCCAGTAATGGGAAAATTGAGAGAGAGAGACCAGCACAATTGCCTCAAGTGGGCCGTGATGGTCTGGAAGGAGTAGAACATCTCGGAGGTCTGCGCTGAGGGAGCCCGCAGACTCCTCGGATAAATAAGAAGGCTGTGCCCGGCAATAAATTAAGCCTTGGGTTTGAGTGGGTGCCTTGAAGAATTTGTGGCCTTCCAGTAGCGTGATTTAGCTATTTGATTTAGCCAGGGGGCTAGGCAGCCTCACCCTGAATTCCAGGGAAGCCCGTGAGCAGGGAGCTGCCAGCGTGGAGGGGAGGGCACAGGAGGAGGGTGACTGCCCCATGACGGGGCATTCAGTCTGCTGTGCCAACCTCTCGCTGCCTGCTGCCTGGCCCCTGTGCATAACCGCCTGCCTTCCAGGGTACGCGTGTGTTCTCTCTCTCTCTTGCTCTCTCTCTCTTGCTCTTTCTCTCTCTCTTTTTTTTTTTGACACAGCTGTGAAGTCCCATTTTGATCAGTGTTGATAGCTTATGAATTCCAAAATTGACAAAATTTACAGAAAAATGAGGATAATCCATCTTCCTTAGCAGCCTGTCAGGAGCTGGCCATACTTCATAATCTCCAATTACAGATGCTATTTTCCGACATTTACATGCAGATATTAGAACCAAATGAAAATGAGAAACAAAGAGAGAATGGAAATGCAGCTATTTATATGTATAAAAGACAAACAGGTAAATTCGAGACATTTAGATTGGATTTGGGGTCCCTTTAGGAGGCTTGGAAAGAGACAGCTTTGAGCACGTGGGGTTTCAGAATAAAATGGTAAGACACGGGGCCTCTCCAGGCCTGTCCGTGGTCTGGCAGGTTGGGTTAAAAAATGGCTCAAGTCTGCTGGCTCAGCTGGGGACGCTTGACTTGGGTGGGGGCACGTGGGACACCCCTGCTCCGGGGTTTTAGGGAGTCCCCTCGGAAGCCCCCAGAGCTCATGCTAAGCCATCGAGTACTCACACATTTCACAAATGAGTGGGTTTAGAACCTTCAGCACTTGTTTTTGAAAATGGTGCATGTGTGTTGGAGTTGGGGATGGGGGAGTAGGCAGGAAGTGCCGCTGGAGTCAGCTCCTTCTCTGAGGCAAATTTCAGAAAGTTGGCATCTTCTGGTAACCAATTCATAAAGTCCCCCTGAGCAAAAGAGGCAGGAGGATGCCACTGTTTGTCCGAGGGCTCTGGCCAGGTGCACAGAGGGTTGTGCCAATAAACTTTAAAAATGTGATACAAATAATAAAATTAATGGAGAGAGAAGGAGTTCTGATACATGGATCATCCACTTCCTTCTCAGCTAATCTGGCGAGAGAGGAGGGCCTGGGAGGAGGCTTTGTAATGAAAATGTTCTTCCCATAAAATTGAAGGGAGAACAGCCTTGCTGCCCTCGCAGCTGTATGTGGCACTGGCTTCTGGAAAGCTGGGGATATTAATTAGCAGTGCTTTGGATTAAACTCTTCCAACCATGTCGGATGGTATGATTTTTTTTTTTTTTTCTCTTTGTGAGCTTGACATGGATGGCAGGGAAGAGTCTGCCTGGGTTTTCCCAGCTTCCTGTTATTACTGAACTTTTCTATTTATGTGGGGGGATCAAACCTTTTCTTCTCCTGGAAAGGAAAATGAGAGATTGCAGGGTTTTCCTGGGCAGTTGGGCAGAGAGGGGGTGTTCTGTTGGAGGAGGCGGAGGAGGTGGAGAGGGTTGGATGGGGAGATGGGAACACCTCTGCCTTTGGCTTGAAAGCTTTTGTTTATTTGTGGGAAGCCTCTTTCTAGCCAGCAATTGTATATTATTTGAAGTTTGATTTGTGGTTGAGAGGTGAAGGAAATAAAACCAGGAGGCTAAATTTAACATATGTATATATGTATGTGTGTGTGTGTGTGTGTGTGTGTATCTGAGAGAGAAAGGAATTGTTAAAAACCAAGCTCAAACCAAACCTTCAGAAGTATGTTTGTTTACATGTCCAATCTCAAGGCCAATGGCTTGCTTGCTTAAACAAATTGTAGGTATTAGCACAAAGAATGGTTATTATGCTTTCTTTCCAGGTATGAAATACAAGATTCATGAAATTAACACATGACTGAAATATGCAAACATACTTCTAATAATTAAAAACCAAGGCTCTTAAGTTAATCTTCATAAGAGGCGAATAAACAGAAACACCATTGTTATTGTGCTAGTTTTGTCCCTATTATTTACATAATAGTATTAATTTACACATAAAAGCTTCAGCCTAAGCCTAGTGCCTCCTTCCTTTTGTTTCTCATTTTTCTAAAACCAGAATGTATCCTTCAGTGAAGAGCACAGCACCTGAACCAAGCAGTCTGATGCCTGAGTTTTCTCTTCATAGTGCCATGTTACGTTTTTGTTTCTTTCTGTTATTTCCTGCTCACATGAAGATTATTCGCTAACACCAACATCAGTCTGAGCACAGCTGTCCTCTGAGTTTATCATTTTGGCTGCCCTCTGAGACGAAGTCGGGAGAGTAAAGGATGAAGTTTGTAACATTGCTGGCTGAACCCACCTGGAAACATTTCATACTGGAGGTCATTCTTGAGCCGGGATGAGAAGGCGTGGAGAGACAAGATTGGAGGAAAGGAAAAGAAAGGGTGCTTGGGGAGGAGGAATGGCTTGTCACAGATGGAGGACCATGAAGCCTGTGAAGATGCTTCTTGATTGGCAGTCGGTCTTCCTGTCCTGGGCCCTGTGGCATCGTGGGGAAGAGCACAGACTGTGGGATCCAACAGGACCTGAGTCTAACCCTGCGTGCAGCTCCCTCCACTCTCTGCTCTCAGCTTCCCCATCCAGACCAGGATTGGGTTGATGAAGGTGGTGTCCAGTGGAGTTCAGCATCTCAGGCTTGAGGTAGCATTGCTGCAGGGTGATTCAGGCACATTATTTTGGTACCTTATGCCTCATTTTCATCCTCTGTAAACCGGGAGTAATAATACTTACCCATAGGGTCACTGTAAGGGTTAAACAAATTAATGGGTTTTAACACCTAGAGGGCATCCCAGTGGCTTAGCGGTAAAGAATCCTCCTGCAATGCAGGAGACCCAGGTTCTGTCCCTGGATTGGGAAGATCCCCTGGACGAGGGCATGGCAACCCACTTCAGTATTCTTGCCTGGAGAGTCTCGTGGACAGAGGAGCCTGGCAAGCTACAGTCCATAGGGTCACAAAGAGTCAGACACAGCTGAACACGCACACACGCTTACTCACACTTATACACGCTAACACCTAGAACAGTAGCTGATGTGTAGTAAGCATCCAACAAATATGAGTACTCCTGACTTATCCTGTGTCTGAGGGTTTAGGTCAGAGATGCTAGAATCGACTGAGTTGGAGTCTGAATTAGTTGTGAGAGGCTTGGTTCTCTCAGCCTTCTTTTTCTGGCGTTTCTCTTGGCAGTGTCTGTTTGGCTGTAGCAGACCTTGGTGACAGAAGGAATGCCCTCCTGAGACTGCCTGTTTGCCTTTTCAGAATGCCTGATAGAAGGTTATTCCTGATGGGGTACAGAAGGGGCAGAGAGATGACCTTTGACCTGAGGAGTGTGTTTGTGTGTGTGTGTGTGCGCACACGCACGCGCACATGCATGTCACCGCTCAGCAGTGGCAGGGCAGTGGTGGTGGGGAAGGGCATCCAAGCTCCCCTCCCGGCCTCCACCCTATTAATCTTGCACTACAGAGGTCTTTTGCTTCTTTACAGCCACAGGGATAGCCTTTCTGTCTTCCTGCATTTGGGAAATAAATCCAAAAGAAAGTGAACTATGAGTATCCTGGGATGCCCCCAACTCTTGTACCAGGTACTTAAGGATGGAGGACATCCCTTTGCATGCCCCCTTTCAGGCCCCTTGGTAGCCAAGAGGCATTCCTTTGGTGGTAGTGAGCCTCCCTGCCCTTCTCCCTTCCCTGTAGCAGGATGGTCTGGACAGCCAGGCCCCACCATGAACTGCCTGGAAGAAGTTTGTGGAATTTGGCTGCTCTGAGATAGAGTTTGTTTTTGGAAGTCTCCCTCTTCTTTGCTACATCAGGATCTGGATGGCACAGTCTGAGCAGACCCTGGCAATTCCCAAGGAGGGAGTCCTCCTCTCCCTCCTCCACACAGTTCCCTCCCACTGTGTCTTCTTATCATTCAGGAAGCCTTGGCTGCTGGGTCCTGGCTCTTGTCCTCCAGAAGTGGAGCTCTGTGCTCCAAGCCTTGTCATTTCTTCTCTTGCGTTTGGGAGGACAAGAGCCAGAATGCTCCAAGCCCAGGGCCTTCTCTCCCTGCTCATCTTACAGATTTCTTGAGGTTCAGGATGGACCCCAGAATCTTTTGTTCCTTCCCTCTCTCCCTTGTTTAGCTTCATTCAGGATATGTCCCACCCAGCCTACTGGCCCAAATCAGACTGCCCAGACGTGCCTCCTCATCTCAGAGGGAGAGCAGATACAACGTCACACGACTGGGATCAAGTTCAGTCGCTCAGTTGTGTCCAACTCTTTGCAACTCCGTGGACTGCAGCATGTCAGGCTTCCCTGTCCATCACCAACTCTAGGAGCTTGCTTAAATTCATGTCCATTGAGTTGGTGATGCCATCCAATCATCCTCTGTCCTTCNAGGCCTGCCCTCAGGAGCTGACATTCTTATCACTTCCTGTATGCCTGGTCGTGACCCTGTGCATTGGTCATGTATCCCCATGTTGAAGATGAGAGAAGGACCGAGATCGTGAGGCGCCTGGCCCGGCTCCGCACTGCACAAACCTTGCCTGTGGCAGACTTGAGCCCTGTCCTCCTGTCCTGTCCGCAGAACTGGCGGGTTCCTCAGCCGCACTCCTGCCTGTCATCAGGCCAGGCCCTGGGGACACGCCCCCCCACTCCAGCTTCCGTCCTCCTCTGGGTAGGTGCATAGTTGAGCAGGTGTCTGGCCCCTCAGGTGGGGGAGTGGTTGGCCTGGCTCTGGCCCATCTCCCAAGGGCCGCCTCGGGCCCAGCGGAGAACCTGGAGGACTCAGCAGGTGATGGGGAAGCCTTGTGGTGGCCCCCGGTGGCCAGCTGAGGCAGCAGCCCCGCAGCCTGCCCCCCTGCACTGCCCTGCTTTGCGCTGCCTTCCTTCTCACGTGTCTGTGTTTCTTTTCTCCTCCATGCTATGGCAGTGGTGCCCCGTGCTGATGAGACAATACTTGGTGCAGCCCCAGGCAGTCCTTTTCCAGGTAATTTCCTAGGGATCCAAGTGACACCAAGCACTCACCTCCCCGGGGCACGCGCCGCCTCAAGTCCCTGGTACGAGTCCATGGCCTTCTCTGCTGCCTAGTGTCCGAAGTGTGGTCCCTCTCCTTATCCTTTGGATTTTCACTGTCGCCCCGGCAGGCAGGCGGCAGAGGGTTAGACTTAAATCTCGTTTTATTAATGAGGAAAATAAGGCTCTGAGAACTGGCCCGGCTTGCCTGATGTCACACAGGTGAGACAGAGGCAGGGCTGGGGCAGGAACCCTGTGTTATTGCTCCTAGTTCACTGTTCTTTCTAGTATGGGATCAACAGCTTTATTTTATGCAGATAAAAATTAGCTAAGGAAGTCCATTCACCTCCCTCAATCAGTTTTTCCAGGTTAGAAAAGATAACCCTGCACATCCTTCTGGCTCAGACATTTGAGAGTGCAAGACTGTCATTTGGAGCATGGTATCTGAGAGGAGGTGCATACCTGGTGTGTACCTGGTAGGACTTGAACTTGAGGCCTCCTAGGGGTCTTTGGCAGTAGGTGGGGACTTTTTTTTTCTCAATAGATATTTTATCAATCAAGATGCAAATACTAAAAATGTGGAGCCCACTCATCTAAACCATGCTTGACAAATGATTGCCTTTTTTTAACTTTATATTACAGTGGCACCCCACTCCAGTACTCTTGCCTGGAAAATCCCATGGATGGAGGAGCCTGGTAGGCTGCAGTCCATGGGGTCGCTAAGAGTCAGACACGACTGAGCGACTTCACTTTCACTCTTCACTTTCATGCACTGGAGAAGGAAATGGCAACCCACTCCAGTGTTCTTGCCTGGAGAATCCCAGGGACGGGGGAGCCTGGTGGGCTGCCGTCTATGAGGTCGCACAGAGTCGGACACGACTGAAGCGACTTAGAAGCAGCAGCAGCAGCAGCAGTGTATAGCTGATTAACATTGTGTTATTGACTATATACCAATGCAAAATCAGTTCAGTTCAGTTTAGTCGCTCAGTCATGTCCGACTCTTTGCTACCCCATGGACTGCAGCATGCCAGGCTTCCCTGTCCATCAGAAGAGAAGGTTTAAAAAAATAAATTAAGTCACACCAGGAGAGACTTTTCTAAAAAAAAAAATAGTGTGTTAGTTTCAGGTGTACAGCAGAGTGATTCAGTCATACATATACATGTATCTATTTTTTTTTCAAGTTCTTTACCCATTTAGGTTGTTACATTACATTGAGCAGAATTCCCTGTGCTCAAGGATAGGGTGGGTCCTTGTTGGTTATGCATTTTAAATATAGCAATGTGTACATATCAATCTCAAACTCCCAATCTATCCTTCCACCCCACCCCCCTTGGTGACCATAAATTCGTTCTCTAAATCTGTGAGTCTGTTTCTGTTTTGTGAATAAATTCATTTGTATCAGCTTTTTAGATTCCACCCATAAGTGATATACAGTATTGTCTTTCTCTGTCTGACTTACTACACTCAGTGTGACAATTGGTAGGCCCACTCGTGTTGCTGCAAATGGCATTATTTTGTTCTTTTAATGGCTGAATAATATTCCACTGTACGTATGTACCACATCCTCTTTATTCATTTGTTTGTCGATAGACATTTAGATTGCTCCTGTGTCTCGGCTGTTGTAAACAGTGCTGCACTGAACACTAGGAGGCATGCACCCTTTCAAACTTTTTCTCCAGATACATGCCCAGGAGGGAGATTGCTGGGTCATATGGTAACTCTAATTTTAGTTTTTTAAGGAACCTCCATACTGTTCTTCATAGTGGCCATACCAATTTACATTCCCACCAACAGTGTAGGAGGTTCCCCTTCTCTTTATACCTTCTTCAGCATTTATTGTTTGTGGATTTTTTGATGATGGCCATTCTAACTGATGTGAGGTGATGTCTGATTGTAGTTTTGATTTGCATTTCTGTAATAATGAATGACATTGAACATCTTTTCATGTAAGTAGGCAAAGAAGTTTTTACCCCAGTTGGTTCTATTGGAGTGGACCCTCTGGGACTTGCTGCTGCTGTTATTCAGTCTCCAAGTCATGTCTGACTCTTTGCAACCCCATGGACTTTAACATGCCAGGCTTCCCTGTCCTTCACTATCTCCTGGAGTTTGCTTAAACTCACGTCCATTGAGTCAGTGATGCCATCCAGCCATCCCATCCTCTGTTGCTCCCTTCTCCTTCTGCCCTCAATCTTTCCCAGCATCAGGATCTTTTCCAGTGTGTCAGCTCTTCGCATGAAGTGGCCAAAGTATTGGAGCATCAGCATCAGTCCTTCCAATGAATATTCAGGGTTGATTTCTTTTAGGATTGACTGGTTTGATTTTCTTGCAAAGGGACTCTCAAGAGTCTTCTGGCACCACAGTTCAAAAGTATCAGTTCATTGGCGCTCAGCCTTCTTTATGGTCCAACTCTTAATATCCATACATGACTATTGGAAAAACCATAATTTTGGCTATATGAACCTATGGCTTGCTGACCTCAGTTTATTTTCTTTCCTGGGTCATAGACAAGAACAGAACCAAGGAGCCCTAATGGGAAGGGAACAGAAACACAAAATCCACAAAAAGAACTCCAAAAACTTGTAAAAGTAGGAATGTGAAATACAGCTGTTGCCTGCAGATGTTGGTGGCTTGACAGCCAAAGGAGGGAGGGCGGGGGCTGTGTTCCCAACGGCATAGGTGCACCAACACAGCCCCACTGTTCAGCCCTTGGCTTTCCAAATAACTATGAGATATGGAAAGAGATGCCACTATTACCAGGCAAAGAGGCACCAATCATGGGTTCCCTCTTTTCTCGTCTTTCTCCTGATCATGCCTCCCATCTTTCTTTTTCTGTCATTCTTTCTACCTCTCCCAGCCTCCACTTTCAAAAAGGACTTGAAGTATCCTGCAAACTAAACAGTGACCTATATCTAAGTTAGCCAAGGCTGAAAAGGTTCAGAAATTTTGCAAAGGAAAGACTAAGATCATTCTACAAGGTGCCAGCAATGATACCCTTGTGGTGACTAAGCTCTGAATTTGACTAAGCTTCCTGGCAACCAAGGCAAAGAAGGATATGTAGGTTTTCCAATGTCTCTGTAGTAATTTTCTTTGGGGGGCGGGAAGGGTAATGAATTATAGAAGACATTGACATGGAATTTGAATGTTCTAATGGGAGTGTCTCTAGAGGTTTTTTTTTTTTAAGTTCTTTGCATGGCTCTTTTCTTTTATTGCCTCTAATCAGTGTTGAATGCCTGATATTCCATCCCAGAACAATGAAATCACTTCCTCAGGGACTACACCTCATGGTAGACAAGGACATTGTCTTCTGGTCACCTGACTTGTTGAGGGGTAGAGGTGGCAGGTTAGCACATTATTTCGAACTCTTGTTCAAACCCTCCCCAGTTAACGTTTGGCTTTTGTGGTGAATATGATGCTCCTGGATCATGCATTCATTCATTCAACAAACACTTAGGGGGCTCTCAGGCTATTTCCTGCTCTGTGCTCTCAAGGCAACCTGGAGGGAGATAGAAAAACAGCCATTATAAATGATGGGAAGTATGATAATAGAGATCTGTGCAAAATGACACCAACTATGGAAACATAGACAAGGGAATCATGATTTCTTTGTAGGAATGTGGGGTCCAGGAACGGCTGCACCAAGGAGATGACATTTGAACTGGGTCTTGTGAGTTTAAGTGGCTGAGTGAGGTGCACTTTCCAGGCAGAGGTAAGACAGTTCCTGGAGTGACTGAGGAATAGCAGTGGAACGGGGGTCCAGGGACCCCAGGAGATAGGGGAGAAGGCAGTGCCTCAAAAAAATCACAGGTGGCTCAGTGGGACGAGAGTGGTGAAAAATTGGGGAATAATTACAAAGCAAATGAGATGACAGCATCCGCTGGCTCACGCAGGAGCAGAGTGGGAGCTGTAGAACCCCACCAAAGGAGAGAGATTGGGCTTAAGCCCTGGGAGCAGGAGGTGGTGGGAGGCACGCATGGCAAAGGGCAGTGACAGCTGGCTTATGCATCCAGCTGTCTGCTCAGCCCCAGCTCTTTAGGGAAGTTCATTGCACCTTCTGGCAACCGCTGGTGCTTGAGCAACTGGATTTTTGGATCTCCCACTGCATGTCTTACACAAGTTGAAGATTTTGTGTCTGGAAGAGATGATTCAAACCCAATTGCTGAAGTGACTGAACAAACATTGATACTGAATTTACTGACTAAACAGAATCAAATAAAAAGCCTCTTCCATCTGGATATTAAACATGTTAAGAGGCAGGGTTGGCCATCCTCCGATTATTTTCTTAAACCCGAGTTGGCCATGCTTCCTTGGGAAATAGAGGCTTTCCCTTGTGGACGCAGCTGCCCAGCCCGGGGTCTAGGAAGGGGGCAGATCTGGTGGTGGGGTGGGGAGGGGTGCAGGGGTGCTACTCTTAGCCAAGATGCTGCCTGGCTCTCCTGAGGATAAGGGTCACTCATTCGTTTGTTCATCCAAGTGTTCACTGTGCAGGCTCTTCAGAGTCCAATCCCAGCTTGTCTACTTTTCCATCAGGACCTCTTCCTCCTGCAGCTGTTAACATGTGCCTTGTTTTGGGGTCACTCCCATCTCACCTCTGAGCTTTCTTTCAGCTCTACTCAGGGGGTCAGGGATTGCTCAAGTCCAGGATAAATAGCAGCTTGCCCAAGAAACATTTCCTTACCACTTCCTGTGCTGTGTCAATGAATGGCTCTGTGCCTTCGTCCCTGTTGGATAGAGCTTCAGGACCACGTGTCTTTTCCCTTGAGGTGTGTGGATGAAGGTCAGAGAGCATATTTGGTCCTCACATGCCATCTTGCACACACAAAAAAGCTCAATAAACACTAAGCATGCACTATGCTCAGACCTCTACTAGGACACAGGAACCTAGGGAGATGATAGGCACTGTCCCCATCCCAGGATCTCAGAAACCCCAGAGACCCTCACAGAGACAATTTGACCTCCTGGCTTTGCATGTGGGCATGCACTGAAGGAGGGCCTCCAATGAGCTTTACATCCTAATTTTTTAAGTAAATTAGGAGGCTAATGCACGAACAAGTCCCATTCTGTGCTGGATAAAGTCTAGACAGTGACCTTTTCTCAATAGCTTCCTGTTGCGTGGAATGAAGACCGCTGGGTGAGACCTACAGCCAGAAATACATTGTCATCTCTACCTAGTACACACATATCCACTTACATTGAAACAAAGAATGATGAAACAGGATTTACTTTTTCTATGTGAGAGACTCTTCTGTTCTAGTCGACTCTGTTTTCCATTTTAAAAGTTAGCAATAGCACAGTGGTTTCTTACCTGTTGAAGGGTTAGGACACAGTATGAAAATCATTAAGGTAATTGTCCAGATTTTGGAGTCAGATGGACCCAGGTTTGCATCCTGGCTCTGGCACCTAGAAGCTGTATGACATTAGGCAAACACTTTCTTCCTACGTTAGAAGTCTCAGTTTCTTCATCTGTACAATAGGAATAATGTAGACCCTACTACATGGGGGTAAGTGTGAGGGTTAAATGGGATAACACAGATAAATTATTGTAGAGTAAATTATTGTTAAGTGTGAGCTTTGACATAGTTGTGAATATTATGGTTCTTATTGTCCTGGTGCCACTCTGGACTCCTGCTTCCTGCGGAGTGGTAGTCAGAAAGGACTTCCTGGAGGAAGAAGCACTGAAGCAAGGCAGTGGGTTTGCCAGGAATCACTGCTGTTCTCACAGTGACCAGGAACTCTGTGTGAGCATCCCAGGGGCATACATTTTCTTTTCTATGAAGGGCAGACTTGTTCCAAAGTCTGGACCATGTTAGATGCTTTTGCCTTTCACATTTAGGTCTCTAATCCACCCAGAATTGATTTTTGTGTCTGGTGTAAAGTAAAGATCCAATTTCTTTTTTCCCTCCTTGTTTCTGAATAGATAACTGGTTCCCCTGCACTGTTTATTAGAGTCTCATCCTTCCCTGCTGATTTGTACATCACTGCTCTCATATATCAAGGTTCCATACATGCACAGATCAGTTTCTGGACTTGATTCTGTTTCATTGGTCGATTTATCCATGCCTGTGCCAGTCTCATACTGTCTTAATTACTGCAGCTTTATAGTGATTCCTGATGTCAGGGAGGCCTGTCACCATCTTGTCCTTCTCCTGTAGAAGCCCCACGGCTGGCTCCAGGCCTCTGCTATTCTCTACACGTTGCAGAATCAGCCTCTACTGGAGACAGGCACAGAGTCCTGGGAGCTCTGGACAAGAATCCATCTCAGGGTGCCTGGACCTGCAGTACCTCCTGGACACACGGCTGCCACTCACCATGCTCAGCATTTGAGCTGCCCTGGAATTACTTTCTAATTCATTTGCAGAGAAAGGCACCAGGGATGTGACTGAGTCTTGGTCCCCTCTGCCTGCCACTTGCCCAGGGACTCCTCTGGTTTCCCTCCCAGTGACTCAGTCCTCATCACCCTACTCAGGGAGCCTGTAAACTCCTTTCAATAGACTGCTTGTTTCCTTGTCCTTGTCTGCTAAGAACATAACCCTGGACAGACAGAAAGGCATCATCCATTAGCAATGCCAGGGTGATGGAGGAGACTACCTGCACCAGAGCTTGGCACAGCCAAATTCCTTGGCTTGGGTATCTGTGAATAATTTCTTTACCTGAAGATAGGCCTGGGATTGAAGTAGGGAATGAGAGGAAGAGACCTGTCACTCTTGCTGTAGTTTTTGCTGGAGTGGGAAGACCCATGTCGGCAGCTTCGTAACATTTCCAGAGACCATTCTGACAGTGGTGCCAAGGAAATGACACATCACAAGCTCTGGTTTCATGCAGTGGCTTAAAAGAGCATGACTCATGGACCAAGTGTACATGATTGGAGTGGACTTGGTAAATCAGTTTTCAGCATACTGCTGTTTACATGCTTCCAGAATTCAAAAACATTTGCTTTGATATGATGGTTTTGGGGTGAGAGTTTATGGTGAACCATCCCCTGTTGACCCTGGGTAAAGCCCTCCTCCCCTTGGGTCTCAGTTTCCTCTTCTGTGAAATGAGGGTTTCAGCTAGGTGATGACCCAAATTCCCTTTAGCCCTCGTTTTTGTGGTTCTACACTTGCAGTTTAAGAGCACAGAAATGAGAAACTTTCCTTTCCAGCCTCTTGGCTACAAGATTCATGTTTCTGCCTTGCTTTGGTTATAGATGCCTTCCTCCTTACATAGAGGAGGTTGGTTGTTCCTGGCTGGCTGGCTGGGGCTGAGGGAAGGGAACCTGCAGGCCATAAAGAAGCAAGGTTTGAATTCTCGTGAAGCTGCACTGAATCTTGTCCACCTCCTCACTTGGGGAGACGTCCTGATTCTGGATACCTGTCTTGTTCTGTTGAGCTGAATGTGTCCTCTGAATACCGGGGATCCATGAGTCTCCCAGGAGCCTTGATGCTGGTATGGGCTAGCTGGCTGAGCCCGAAATGTGGCAGTGGTATTTGGCTGGAGTGCTTTGGAACCTCCATGCTGAGACATCTGTCTTGTTTCCTCTTTCAGACCGCTGATTATTCCACCATGGCCTCGCTGGCAGGAGGGCTGGATGACATGAAGGCCAACCTGACCAGTCCCACCCCCGCTGACATCGGGAGCAGTGTGCCTGGGCCACAGTCCTACCCCATTGTGACAGGTGAGGGCACCTGGGGTGTGGTGGGGCAAGGGGCGAGTGGCAGGGAGAGAGGAAATGTATGTGATGACAAAAATGGTTTCTTGGTGCTTTGGGGCTTGACAGGGGTCATCTTTCTTTTAATGAGGTTATGAGGTTCTGGAACAGGTTGGGGGACTGAGACAGGGCTGTAGATGCTCTGATAGAGCCAGAGGACAGCAGGAGCAAATGGGCAGTGGGCTAGGGGGTGGATGGAGCAGGGAAGCCTCGCATCAAAGGGCTGGGTGATTTTGGGGCCCCTGGGACTGGGACTGAAGTGTTCAGATGGCTGGGATTTAGCTGTCTGGGAGAAACGGAGTCCTGGTGGGCCTCAGCCCATAGGGTGAGTGGGATTCCTGGTAGATCGCTGCCAGGAGTTTCAGGTTTCCAGGTGGAGTCTAGAAGGACAGGAGGTTTAGACTACCTTTCTCCAAGACCAGTTGCTTGAGCTGTCAGTGTGACGATGAAGCGTGTGGGCACTGGAGGCATGCTGCTGGACTTGAACTTGTGGCAGCTGCATATTCTTGAGGAAGTTAAATAAGAATTCTCGCCTAACAGATGGTTTTTTCATCAGTAAAATGGTGCCAGCACCTACCCCATGGTGCTGCTGTGAGAATTAAATGCTGCAAACTCATGAGCTGCTTAGACTCTGGTCTAGCGCACACAAGCTCCCAATATGGCATGATTATTACTCCTTTAATCAGGCTCGCTGCTAGGTAGGGGCTGGACCAGAAGGGTGGGACAGGCAGACACCCCGCCCTACTCCAGCAGCACTGGGCTAACACGAATGGACAGACTCAGCCACCAACTCCGGGAAGATGTCTGACTGAACAGGCAAGAGGCAATCTTGGGTATTGAACAGACAGTGGGGGGCTGGGGGCACTTGGATGAGAGCCTAAGGTAGTGGGATGTCCCTGTAGGCTGATACACGAGACATAGGAAGCAGTGACAGAGACAAGGGGTTCTTAGAAATGAGTGGGCTGTGGTTGCATCAGGGCTGGATCTGGGTTAGAACTTCAGGGAAAGAGCTGGATGAGGCAGGTTGTCTACTAGCTTCATGGAGGCTCCTAGGCAGGGCAGGGCCAGCTCTGAAACTGGAGCTCGCGGGGCTCAGGCGAGAGTAGCCAGGGCTCTTTTTGCAGATCCGGGTACCATGTGGCAATCAGTTAAGAGGCAAGAGTGACTTGGTCCCCTGTCTGCCTGAAGTGGGGCCAGAGCCTGGAGGGCAACTGAGCCTACAAGGGATGGAGTGTCAGTAACGGAGCAAGGATCTATGGAGAACCTCAGTCAGAATGAACTGAGGTTCATTCTTTTACTAACATCACAGGTGTCCCATGAATCCTCCTCCTTGGGGTTATGAGGGTCTGTGAGAAGATCTCTGACAGCATCCTCATTTTACAGATGCAGAAACCAAGTCTCAGGGAAAGGAAGTAAAAAGGTGAAGGGAGAGAGGTAGAGCTGGCCTTCACAGTCTCCTGGGTCCTTCTTTTCAGAGAAGTACAAATAATTGCATAAGTAGGGGTGATAAAGTAGAGAGAAGCCTGGACTAGTTAATAATAATAGTAAGTCACTTTATCTAGTAGTTATGGAGTTCCAGACCCTCTGTAAGGTGAACTCGTTTTACCCTTGGAGGAGCCCAGGGAGGTGGGTACTATTATATCAGATCCATTTCTTAAAAGGCCTGGAGCAATAAGTAGCTTGCCAGAAATCACAGCTAGTGAGCAGCAGAGATAAAACTGAAGACCCGGCGGGTACAGTCGGCTACTCTGCCACACAGATAACCTGGGACTAATCCTAGCGCCCTCACTTCCTTGCTGTGACTTTGGTCCTGGTCTCTCAGGGCCCTTGTGAGGATCACGTGAGATCCCTGCAGGGCCTGCTCTGCAGATGGCGGGTTTGTTATTGGGTTTGGGGTTCATGGGTTTAGGCAGATCACAGGAAGACATATTCTACAATCTGCCCAAGCCTATTTAGATGGAAACTAAATCCAATAAACGTCGAGACTGTGGTTGTATTTCTGAGACTCTTATCTATTGATGTGGCAAACTGGTGGTCAGTTGCCCAAAGGGCTAACCTAACCCACAGATTAGAACCATGTCTGAAAATAGATATGGTTAGTTGGGCCCACGTAGGACTACTTATAAATTTGAGTCAACATTAAAAATTTTTTAATCTGCATCTCTGGGTCTTTTGAAAAATCAGAAGATCTGGCCATACTGGGTGGTATTCCTATATGGTCGTGGAAGGTGGAGGATAAGTGGCAGCAGCCCCTCAGGACAGCGCCTCCACCCACCTGCTTTCTCATTGTTTTACAAGCCTAATCTGGAAAGGAATTTGAGTTAAAAACCCTTGATGCAAAAAGTGCTAAAAGCTAGCTGGGTGCTTTAACTGTTCAGGATCTGCAGAAGGCCAGTCTGAATGTGAGCTGAGTCTTTAGGTTAAACCCTTGACCAAAGATTTGTTTGTATTTTGATCAGTCTATTTTAAAGTCACATCATAGGGCAGAAAATGAATACAAATATAAATATCTCCAGACCTAAGTCAGAATTACACCTAATGTTGAACTATTAAAATCATTCTAATTATAAATATATAACACATATACAATAGTATAATACTATAAATTATACCATTAGCTATTATATATTATATGTATATTATATTATACCATTATAATTTATAACCATTAGCTTTCTTGTAAGTAAACAATAGCTAGCTAGAAAAATAAAATAGGGGAAAACATTAACAACAGCACCAAAATTTAAAAAAAGAAAAAAAGAGACTGCTGAGGAATAAACTTAACATTTAAAACTCCACTAAAGGGTATAAAAGAGTAAATGAAGGGACTTCCCTGGTGACTCAGTGGCTAAGACTCTTTGCTCCCAATACAGGGAGCTTGGGTTCAATCCCTGGTCAGGGAACTAGATCCCACTTGCCACAACAAAGGTAGAAGGTCCTGCATGCTGCAACTAAGACCCAGTGCAGCCTAAATAAATAAATATTAAAAAAAAAAAAAATGGAAAGCTACAGCTTGTTCTTAGATAGGAAGATTCAACACCATGAAGATGTCAGTTCCCCCATTCTATTAATTCAAAGCATTTTCAATCAAAATGCCAACAGAACTTAAGACTTGCCAAAATGACACTAATTACTAGACAAAAACACTCAAGGGTAGCTAGAAAAATTCTGAAATAAAAAAAGTGAATAAAGCAGCATATTTTAAAATTTTATGATAGAGTTACAACAATTAAAACTACTCACTGAAAATGAAGCAAACAGACAAATGGAACAGCATACAGAGTTCAGATCATTTGTCACTGCACCACGTGCTCAGCCTTGTCTAACTCTCTGGGTGTTTATAGATACAGCATTTCAAATCAGTAGAGGAAATATAAATCATTCAGTTAATGGTGTTGGGACGATTGGCCTGTTGGATCCATACCTCACTCTCTATATCAAAATGAATTTCAACTTGATCAAAACTTTAAGTTGAAAGAATGAGGCCATAATAAAGCTAGAAAAAAAAACACAAGGGAAATATTTTAATAACCTTAGAGTGGGAAATGCCTTTTAAAGTTTATTCCAAATGCAAAAGACAAAGAAAAATCATATCAATTACTGCTTAAAATATAAATAAAATATATTTTTATATTTATAAACTATATTTATAAAAAACTTTTAAGTGGAACACAGGCGACAAAAAGCTAATTTCCTTAATATATATAAAGAGGTTTTTAGAAACAAAAGAGAAAAAAATCAATAGAAAAAAATGGGTAAAGCAAATGAACAGGAAAAATGCAGATGTCCCATGGCATATAAGAAGATATGCACTGTATTCATAATTTTAAAGCTACAAATTAAAATAAACATGAGACTCTAATAAAACCTATCAGCTTATCAAAGACTGAAATGTTTCTTGAGGCCCAACTGGAGAGGTTTCTGAAACAGATATTTTCATATACTGTTATAAGCATATAAATCAGTGAGGTGTTTTTTGGAAAGAAATTTGTCAATAACTTTTAAAATTTTAAGTGGACATACCTACCATCTAACATAGAACTTTTATATTCACTTTAAGAACTTTATTTCACAGATATCTTCACACAGATGCACAGTGATACCTAAATCTATATAATAATGACAGAGTTACTTATCATGAAAAACAAATGGAAAAAACTCAGTGTTTATCACTAGAAGGGGGTTTAATAAATTATGGCTCCTTCACACAATAAACTACTCTGCAACCATTAAAAAGAATTAAGTAGAGCTATCTGTGCTGACATGAATGTGTTCAAGATATACGTTTAAGAAAATAAACAGTTTTGCAGAATAATGTGTTTAGTATGATGCCATTAGTGAGAAAATATGAAGGACACACACAGAGGCATGGACATACGTGTGCAGAGCAGATGCGTATGTGTGGTGATTGGAGGAGATGCTGCTCGGCCCCTTCGCCTGCTTAATGGGGCACTGTAGTGCTGTGCTGAAACCGGGGTTCTCTGCTCAGTCCCACCCGGTGTCCCCTGAGGGTAGCAAATATTCATAGTGCCCCCTTACTCTCCTGAAATTAAGTTCATAAAAAATATAGCCTATCTTCACAAGTAATTTCAAATAAAATAAAAATAATGCTCAACTATTAGATAAAGGATGTGAGAATTGGACCATAAGAAGTCTGAGTGCCAAAGAATTGGTGCTTTTGAACTGTGGTGTTGGAGAAGACTCTTGAGAGTCCCTTGGACTGTAAGGAGACCAAACCAGTCTATTCTAAAGGAGATCAGTCCTGAATATTCATTGGAAGGACTGATTCTGAAGGTGAAGCTCCAATATTTTGGCCACCGGATGCGAAGAGCTGACTCATTGGAAAAGCCCCAGATGCCGGGAAAGATTGAAGGCAGGAGGAGGAGGGGATGGTAGAGGATGAGGTGATTGGGTGGCATCACCAACTTGATGGACATGAGTTCAAGCAAGCGCCAGCAGTTGGTGATGGACAGGGAAGTCTGGTGTGCTGCAGTCCATGGAGTCACAAAGAGTTGGACACAACCGAGCGACTGAACTGAACTAATTAGATAAAGGAGAAACAACTGAAATTGCTTTTAATTAATTGCTATGTACTTTGATAAGTAAATACTCTTGCTGTCTAAACTGCAAGACATAAAGGAGTAGCCCAGGACTTGCCCGGTGCACAGAATCACCGTGAACTCAGCAACAAACCTGAACACAGACTCACTGTGTCTGACATACTGTGAGCAGGAATTTACGAATAGGTGAGGAACTCTTGGCAAAGTTCCAAGTAAAACAAAGGACAAGCTTTACTCGATTTACACGGTAGTTGCATTCCTAGAAAATTCAGTGTATATTAAGACCATGGAAACTGCAAGTCCACATTTATATGTAAATGAAGTTCCATTCTAGATTTAAATAATTATAAGCAGATCTCTCACCTCCATGTATGTTGGGCAGGACAGGACAATAGCGCATCATGAAAGGCAGATTCTTCATTGTGTGGGACTGTTCCATACCAAATCAGTAATGCCTGTCAAGTGTATAAAAGCCCCCCACAAAATTTCAGAACACCCTCTAGGGGGAAGTTGACGACCCCACCGAGAGCTGTTAGAACACCTGGAAGGAATGCCCCTGAAAGCTGTTAGGGTGGGTCTCCATGTCACCGCGTGGTGTTAATTTAATTCCACTTGCCCTCGTGGATGTGTTGACAGGGAAGAGCTGAGTCTTCCAGCCTCACCCTCCCCTTCTTCCCTCCTCACAAGGCCCAGAGTGCAGTGGGTGTGCAACTGGACGGCCAACCTGGGATCTAGGAGGTGGGTGGACTCTGTTCTCCTCCACCCAAGGCCTCACACACCAGGCCACCCAGAGACGATCTCATTAGAGAAGGAGTCCATATCTCTCCATCATCTTATGCTATATAAAATATTAAGTTAAACTGCTCCACCAGCTGGGGCCATGGTTCAGAAACGGCTCACCATTTGCAAAGCAGTGACATGACCTGCCCATTCCTGTATCGTCAGCAGTTTGGGTCCTGACTGGGGCTAGTTATCTACAGGTGTGTCCTGGGGTCACAGGCTTGATGACAGAACAGCCACTGTCCCTACCTGCCAGGGAGGACAGCGGGTGGACGCCAGCAAAGGATCCGGCAGTGTTTCTTCACTTTGCCTGAGAGAACAAAGGAATGGGGCCAGCCTATGTTCTTGCTGACACCTTCCTCTGAGGAGCATCGCTTTGCATCTGTGGTTGGAATGGCAGGAGGAGACTGAGAGAGGTGTCTTCTGGTTAAACAACTTTGAGAAACACCTGCCTGGTGAATGACCCAGGTCCTAGGGTTTGGGGCTTCCCTTGATGCATCCCCTCTAAGTAGCAGAGACCATTCAGGGACCAGTGGATAAGCACCCACAAAGACAGACAGATGCTCCAAATCACCAAACCACCAGCTCTGATTTGCTGGTATCCCCCAGGCTCAATGCTTAGACCCCCAGTATCCCAAACTTGGTACTTAAAAGAAAGGATTGTAAGTGCATCTTGTGCATTTCTCATGTAAACAGAAGCTGAAGGCTGAAGGAAAGAGCACCTAGACCCAGGAGTCATGCTGGGTGTAAGTCTGGACTTTACTACCTGACTGTCCTGTTATTGTTCAGTCACTGAACTGTGTCTGATTCTTTTGCAGTTCCATAGACTGTAGCCCACTAGGCTCCTCTGTCCATGGGATTTCCCAGGCAAGAATACTGGAGTGGTTATCATTTCCCCCTCCAGGGGTCTTCGCCTCGCAGGGATCAAACCTAACTGTCCTATCCTTCAGCAAATAGATTGTCCTCTTTGAGCCTCAGTTTTCCTATCTATGAAACGGGGATGACAATTCCTGGCCCACCTGCCACAAAGGCGGGATGACAATTCCTGGCCCACCTGCCACAAAGGCCATTGTGAGGATATAAGGAGAGTGAATGGAAAAGATTTGAGAGCCACTAAAGGGCCTTCTGAGTGTGTGTGGGCAGGAAAGGGGATCTGGAGGGTCTGCGACCCAGTATTGGCTTTTTCTAGTCTCCTTCAGAACAAACATCCTGACCACAGATGTGCAGATGGGAGGATCCTGCAGGGCAAGTGCTTAGCACTTCACAGCTGGAGAGACCCAGGTTCAGAGGGCAGAGGTGACCTGGGCAAGGCCACATCCAGTGAGTTAGAGCTGGAACTGGGGTTCATCCATGGCCATGGCTTCCACAGCCTGCTGCCAACATGTGGTTCGATGGACTAAAACAAACAAAAAATCCCAGTTTAAACTTCCAGAAGGCGTATGCTTTAGCATTTAATTGAGAAAGTCAGCAGCAAAGCCAGACTGCCTGCTCTTGGAACCCAGCTTCACTGCATTCTAGCTGTCACCTGGGGCATGCTACTAGCCTCCGTGTCCAAGGTCCCTGTCTGTAGAATAGGGCCCAAGATAGCACTCCCTGCAGGAAGCCTGTGAGCATGGTCCATGCAGTCTTAGCCTGATGCTTGGCTAAGTGAACACTGGATGAATGGCAGCTATTAGTATGTTCCTGGGCTCTTGTACCAAAAAGTCTGGCTAGGTGCCACATCGCTCTGAATGACCTCTCTGTAGGGAACACCTCCTTTGACCTGTGTTTTATGAGCCTTTATGTGGTTCAGTCAGACCCAACTAAATATTTCTTCACTCAAAGTGAAATCATAATAAAAAATAAAAGCAAAAATACAAAGAATACCTCATGTATCTAGGCTGCCAAAAGATGCTGGAAAAGTGACTATAAAAGCTATGATACAGCATGATACTGCATAACCAGGTGTTCAGCCATTAAGCTTTCTTCAAAGTTGTCTGCCTTGGAAGGGCAGCATAATATTGATACTTACTGTATATCGGGCTATCTTTTGGGGCTTGGCTGGTAGTACCATTGAGGCCTTAGTGGATAGTCCCTCCTCTCGCTGAGCTTACCTGCCGGTGAGAGCCAGACAATTCACAGCAAACACAGAAAAAAGATATACAAGGTAATTTCATACTGGCAGTGAAAGAAGTTCTGGTGTCTGGGTCTCAGTTCATAGCACGGGAAGAAAGAAGACAGGAGGAGAGGGAACTGGGGTTGGGGGCAGTGACAAGAGGGCTGGGAGATGAAGTAGAGCCTCTAAAAAGGTGGCATTTGATCTGAGACCCCAGCCAGGAGAAGCCTTGCAAAGATTTGTGGAAAAGTCATCTGGATAGAAGATACAGCCCTGGGATATGCCTTCTAATAAGTGAGTGAACTCGGTGCTGGGGTGGGGGCCCATATCTCAGTTCTTTCTCTGCTGCCAGTTGGGCCCAACTCATAATCAGGCCTCGGGGACTCTGGAAACTTTGAGGTTGGGTTACCCTGACCCATCACCCAGCCCTGGGATCTATTCTGTATCAGTACTTGGTTACCTCTAGTGACCGGGATTTCACTACCTCAAAGGCAAAGAATCTTCAACAGGACTTCTCTGAGGCTGTTCTCCACTGAAGTCATTTCCTTCCCCGTTGGCGAGCCAGAGCCAAGGTGCCAGCAAAGTACAGGCTGGTGTTTGCTCTGTGAACTCAGACCCAGACACCGGCATTCTGTGTTCTCGTGGTCCAGCCCAAACAGTGTTTTCTAAACTTAAAAAACATCAGAGCTCACATTTTATAAATCAGAGGAGAACAGCCCCAATGTCCATGAGTAGGGGACTGTTCAATAAAGAAGAGCCCATGGGTACGGAGTACTGTGCGGCGGCAGGGAAGGAGGAAGCACGTTACGTCCCGATTGAGAAGGCCTTGGAGATACATTATGAGAGAAAGCCCGAATAGTGCACACGGAATGCTACCTTTTGTATAAAGAAGGGAGGGGCCATGGGAATTCGTATTTGTATTTGTGTACACAGCATACAGAAATTCTGAAAGGATACTCAATAACCCTGTTTGGGTGTAGTCTGTGAAGTGGGTTTAGGAAGTGGACCTTAGGCTGACTATCATCTACTTTTTTAATTTTTTGAACCCTGGATAGAGGAGCCTGGCAGGCTACAGTCCACAGGGTGACAAAGAGTTGGACACGACTGAAGTGGCTTAGCATGCATATATTAATTTATCTTTGTCAAAAAATTAAAATTTTAAGTGCCTTTAAACTAGAATATTTAGCATAAAGGCTAAAATATCTAACTTCCTTTAAAAAAAAAAAATTGAAAGCCTGTCCACCAGAGTCCACATTCCCATGGCCACAGGTACGTAGAGTTTAAAAGGGGCTTTCCCCTACCTGAACCACGCTTCCTTGTTTGTCCCAATCTCTACCCGGTCAACTTTGCTCGCTCTTCTTGCCTGCTGGCTCCAGTGAGTTTTAGACCTGCCCCAGCCCCTCTTTCCTGCTTCCTCTGACACCTATTCCTGCTCAGCAGAAAACTCCTTTGGTAGGCCAGAAAGAGCTGACCTCAGGCTGTCCAGCCAGCCTTGCCTGTTGCTAACTCCAGGCCTTTGCTCATGCTGTTCTGCCTGCCTGAAATGGCTTTCCCCAAATAACAGCTCAGTGTATAAGCCATCCATTAGTGGGGCAATGTTCTCCAGAACATGTGACAGCTCCGCATTTTAGCCCAGTGCAGCGATGTCACACTCTGTCCAAACTAAATGTTGTGAACCTGCTTCAGGGAATGACAATCCAGAGAGAAAACTCGGCACCCAAATTGGAACTTCCCCAGGAAAACAAGGCTATTTACACTCCAGAAAGCTTCAAGATGAATCCAACTGGAGATTACAGTGTTTGTTAAATAGATTCACTGTTATAGATTCTAGAGAACCCTAGAATTTTGGAATCTCGGTATTTGGAAGGATAGTCAGAGGTTCAGGGAAGCCAGAGAGGTCTGATCATTTTATTAATAAAGTCCAAATGAAATTCAAGCGTCTCTGTAATTAAAATGCACATCAAAGGAAAATATGATTGCTTTCATGTTAGCGCAGTGTTCCTAAGAACAGTTTGTTGAATAAATGAATTAATATTTGGGTAAAGAGCAGTGTCAATTAAAAAAATAATTTCAGTGTAAAATACTCCAGTTGTTTCTGACCTTGTATTTTGTAGGATAAAAATAAACAAAGCTGGATGGCCTTCCTGGTAATACACTCATAGATTTTTGCACTTGCAGGCAGCTTGGAAGCCGACCTTTCCAAATAGCCTTCAAGAAAGTCTCTGGGCCTCCAGCCTTTCAGCCGACCCTGCTGTGATCCATCTTCTTAAAATAGCGATTTCATTAGCTTGTCCTCCTGGTCAGAGATCTCCACCGCCAGACCATTATCTGCAGGAGAAAACACACCAAACTGTAGCTCCTGGCAATTAGTGGAGCGGTTACCGTTTATCATTCATTCATTCTCTCATTCATTCACTCACCTCTCCGTCAAACCCCAGCTCCTTCAGGTTCCTTAGCGAACTTGCGGCTCTGGTGTCTCTGCACTCGGCATACTCATTATCTGATGAGGGAGGTAAACGTGGATACATGCACAGGGCAAAACAAAACAAGCAGGAAAGAGAAATACCAGGGAGGAACCAGCACGTCTGAAGGTGTGGAGGAGGGAACTGTTGCTTCCTTTGACTGTGGGGTTTGGGAATATTTTGTGGAGGGGTCCATGTGGAAGCTGCTCTGGAGGAACCACAAACTCTTGGTTTCTGTGCTCTGAAGCTTGGTCTAATCTCTTGCAACACCCTCAGGTTTCCTAATCCCTTTTAAAACAGGAAGGAGTACTTGCTCACTGTAAAATAAATAAACGTGTGTAGCGACATGTTACTGTATCAGCTCACCAAGTTCTTAGATTGTCCTGCTGTCAGCAGAGTTGATGGTTTGGTAGATGTCCTTCCAGAACTTTTTCTTTGCATAGACAACTGTATCGGGTTACACATATATAGATCATTTCCTCCAAATGGGTTTTTACTCTTCATACTGTTGATCAGTTTTTAAAAATTTTAATTTCCCTAATGGACACCTAACATGTCAGTTTCCACTGTTTCCCCATCTATTTCCCATGAAGTGATGGGACCAGATGCCATGATCTTCATTTTCTGAATGTTGAGCTTTAAGCCAACTTTTTCACTCTCCACTTTCACTTTCATCAAGCAGTGTCAGACTTTATTTTGGGGGGCTCCAAAATCACTGCAGATGGTGACTGCAGCTATGAAATTGAAAGGCGCTTACTCCTTAGAAGAAAAGTTATGACCAACCTAGATAGCATATTGAAAAGCAGAGACATTACTTTGCCAACAAAGTCCCGTCTAGTCAAGGCTATGGTTTTTCCAATGGTCATGTATGGATGTGAGAGTTGGACTGTGAAGAAAGCCGAGCGCTGGAGAATTGATGCTTTTGAATTGTGGTGTTGGAGAAGACCCTTGAGAGTCCCTTGGACTGCAAGGAGATCCAACCAGTACATTCTGAAGATCAGCCCTGGGATTTCTTTGGAAGGAATGATGCTAAAGCTGAAACTCTAGTACTTTGGCCACCTCTTGCGAAGAGTTGACTCATTGGAAAAGACCCTGATGCTGGGGAGGATTGGGGGTAGGAGGAGAAGGGAACGACAGAGGATGAGATGGCTAGATGGCATCACTGACTCGATGGATGTGAGCCTGAGTGAACTCCGGGAGTTGGTGATGGACAGGGATGCCTGGCATGCTCCGATTCATGGGGTCGCAAAGAGTCGGACATGACTGAGCGACTGAACTGAACTGAACTGAACATGTCAGTAGGTCCAGAACTTCCATCCTTTCTAATTTTCTAGATGGACCATCATGAACTCTCCCTAGCAGTATGGGCTAGAGAATTCCTCCCTTAGGGCTCAGGACTGGATCCCTCTCAGTATTTGATACCTGGGCTGCAGACAGAGAAGGACAGGATACAGGAAAGGAAATAGGCAGGGAACCTAGGTATCCACAGATGGCCCACAGCTGTCAGCTTAAAAAGACAGCAGACTGGGGGCCTGGCTGCTGCCTCCCACATGCCCAGGGTTGGGTCGGGAGGAGGTGTGGCTGCTCGAAGCTCATCAGGGGAAGCCACAGGGAGGCAAGCTTTAGCTGAGTGCAAAGAAGAATTTTTAACAGAGCTTTCTGAAACCGGAATAGGCTCCCTCCGGAGATAATCACAGTGATAGCTAATGTTTATTGAGCATTTGTTATGTGCTTTGGTTCATTTCATCTATGAAACTAGGTACTATTTTTGTCCCTAGTAACAGTTAAAAGAAATTGCCTGAGTTCACACTACAGTAAGTAGCAGAGCTGACTTTCTCTAACCCCTGTACTGTACTGCCTTTGTTTGGTAATAAGCTCCTTGTCATCAGAGATATCCAACCAGAGCTCTCTCACATTCCCCCATAGCACAGTTAGACTGGCGGCCCTGGGGGTCTATGGAAGCTGATCAAATTCAGAATCTTTTGTACAGACTCTGGAGCTAGACTACCTATCTTTGGATATCAGCTCTTCTCTCACTTTTGAGTTGGTGACCTCAGTTGCAACTGAGCATGCCTCAGTTTGCTCATCTATGAAATGGGAATAGGAACTTGTTACATGGATTAAGTGAGTTAATATTTCAGAAGCACTTAAAACTCTGCCTGGAATATAACTACTAAATAAGTGTTGTTTTTTAAACATCTGGAGCTCATGAAAGCAGCTCAGTTCAGAGAGCTTGGTTTAGGGGTCCTCCATAGCCAGGGGATGAGGAGCTTGCCAGAGGTGGGATGTGTCCAACATGGAGCAGCCCTGATGGCTCCCTCTACTGATATTCCCCTGACCTCCTGCATTAGTTTCCAATTGCTGCTGTAACAAATTACCACAAACATCATAGCTTAAAACAACACGAATTTATTTTCTTAACACTCAAGGTGTCAGCAGGGTCCATTCCCTCTGGAGGCTCTAGGGGAGAATCCATCTCCTTGACTTTTCCAGCTTCTCCAGCCTGCCCATGTTGTCTGGCTCATGGCCCATTCCTCTGTCTTCAAAGCAAGCAGGGTATCATCTTGTCTTCTTTACCTCTGTTTCTGTTGTCACATCTCTCTGTGACTCTGACCCCCCTGCCTTCCCCTACAGGGACTTGGTGATTATACTGAGCTCATCTGAATAATCCAGGACCATCTCCACATCTCAAAATCCTTAATTTAATTACACACCTGCAAAGTCCCATTTTCTCTGTAAGGTGACATAGCACAGGCACTGGGGGGCCATGATTCTGTCTGCCACACCTCCCCAGTGCCCACTATCAAGGTCTCCTTGAGGACTCTACATCCCCTTGTACCCTGGGAGAACCCATCACCTGGGAGGGGTGTCAGCACCTCTTTGGATGTTTCTGCCTGGCCTCTCCTCACCACTTCTGTGAGCACTGGCTGGTCCTCACTGTATCTCCACCATCTGCCCCAGTATTGTGACAATTATGCCCTCCCCAGGGCCCTAGGGTCAAGAGACTGCAGTGTTGACGCTGGTGAGTCCTTAGAGATCGTTAGCACAACTCCCTTAAGGAGAAAATGGAGACACGGAGGACTCAAGTTCTCCCCACATGAAACATTTCCAGGACCCATATCCCTTGGTTCCTCCCTCTGTTCTAGACTCGGCCTTCCAGAACAGAATGTATCACCTCTCCTATCCTCATTTCTCTATCTGACTGGTCCTCTGCCATCTATCTGCCTCATCCATGCCCGATGGAACCCTTCATCCAGACCTTTCCTTTTATCACCTTCCTACTCAACTTCCCAGTCCTGACTCTAAGCCTTTGCTTCCACTTGTTCCTCTGCTTAGGATGCTTCTGTCATTTGCCCAGAGGTGGCAGTAGTCTGCTGTGAAAGGAAGAACAATGGGCTGCCTTGAATCAAGATAACAAATCTTCATACCATCTCTTCCATAAATAACTAACTCCTTGGTGACTTTGGGACATGCTTTCTCTCTCTGAGCCTCAGTTTTCACATCTGCCCAATGGGAATGATGGTCCTGGCTTCTCCTCTCCTTGCAGGACTTCAGTGAAGCACCTGTGAGCTGTAAGGAGCTATACCTCTTCTTTTAACCTGACTGTGCTGGGTGCTCAGGCCCTGTGTCCCAGCAGGGCTTCAGTGTGAGCGGTGCAGAGCTTTGCCTATGAATGGCTCTCATGACACCTGTTGAGGGATTGAGGAACCAGCAGGCCTACCCATCTCTGTCTGTGTGACTTCAGGAAATGTCCCCAGGGAACCATCCTCAAGCACTACCTCCTTCAGAAAGCCCTCCCCAGTTGCCCCACAGGCAGAGTGATAATCCCCTCTGTGGGCCCTGGATCATTACACCTGTTATCCCATTCTGCTTTGACTTATGATTCTTTGTATCCAGCCTAACTTTATCCTTACACTGTGAGGGTGTGGACTGTCTTCTGTCTAGCATGGAGCATGGAACATTATAGGTACTCTGGAAGTGTTTATTGAATGAAAGAGTGGATGGATGGATGAACAAATGAGCTGTCTAATATGATTAGTTGTTACTAATCACCCTCAAGGGCTTCCCCGGTGACTCAGTGGTAAAGAATCTGCCTGCAATGCAGGAGACACAGGAGACTCTGGTTCGAACCCTGGGTTGGGAAGATCCCCTGAAAGAGGGCATGGCAACCCACTCCAGTATTCTTACTGGGAAAATCCCAGTAAGAGGAAGAGCCTGGTGTGTTACACCATGGGGTTGCAAAGAGTCGGACAGGACTGAAGCAACCGAGCACTCACACAATCACCCCAAACCCTATCCATCTATATTACTATCAAGGTTATTGACTCACACACACACACATCTTTGAGGAGCAAAAGGGGCATTTGAATGCAAGGTATTATTACAATTATTATTTCCCTCCAAATGCATTAGCTTCAGCTGGTTTGCAGCCCTTTTTATCTGCCAGTGTTCACAGACCAGAAAAAAATATCTCTTAATTTCTCTCTATTAGCTTTTATTCTCATTACCTGAGAGGCTATGGAACTTCTACTCCCACCCTTAAGTCTTCTATAAATGTTTCATAAGGCTGGTTTTGGCATGAATCCTTAGGGGCATGTGCTGCCCATCTGAACTTGCCCATCCAGAGAACTGTTTGCTTTTCCAGACCTACTGGCTCATTCTGTCATGTGCTCACCTCAAGGATAGGGTGGTCTGTAGCCCTGTTTGAGGGGTTGGCGTCTGGAGTGGAGACTAAGGTAAGAACTCCTCCTCCAGAGCTGATCTCAATTCTGGATAAGATCCACTAAGTCAAGAGTCACTAGCAGGAATGACCATTAGTACTTGCTTCCCACTCACTAGGCAAAGTGCATTATTCTAAGCACTTTACATACCTTAACTTGACTTGTCTATAAAACAACTCCATGAGAAAGTTTTATTACCCCTATTTTACTGATGCAAAAACCAAGCCAAAGAAAAGCACAGGAGTTTACTCAAGGTCACATATCTCCTAAGTAGTGGAGCCAGATTTCAAACACAAACTGTCAGATTCCAGAGGTCACACTGACCACTGGGCCACACTGCTCCTCACCAAGCTGCTGTGTCAGGGGCAGGCAGGCCATCTGACCAAAGGAGGTCCGATTCGGCACCCAGTTTAGAAAACAGGCTGCAAGGCTGATGCGTCAATCAGGGCCAAGCACTGGTGTTGTGACTGACATGGCTGGTCTCCATTCTGGATGCTATCTGGATGAAAGGCATTGGGCTGACTCACATCCAACAACTGGCACCTTGTAGGGCAGCCTGTACCCAGACAGGCCTCAGCACATAGTAGGTACTCAGGGAAGGGCTGTCGAATGGATGGGGAGACAACAGCAGGTATTATCAGTCCTTCTTCTCTGGAAACTTATGCTGGATTTGAGGTGTTTGGAGGGTCCAGGGGAAGGGCAGGGTGGCAGAGGATGCCCTGAGGGCCTCTGAGCAGTGTCTCTTTCCCACCTGGCCCAGAAGTGTTACAGTATCTTTCACAATCAATAGTGTCAGTCCTGAATAGTTATTCCAAAGATGTTGCCCAAAACAAGACCCCAGCTACCATGAACAGCCAGCCATCTGTGCCAATATAGGTGTAGATTACAAAAGGTAACTGTGGTTTTACTATCTCTAAACCTCACTTGTGTAATGAGGGTGAATGGAGTCAAATACTCCCATAGATCTCATCCTGGAGCCGCGGAGCCCAAAGTCGGGCTCCTTGTCCTTCCTCCTCTGGTCCTGCAGCCTGTGTCAGCTGTCTCTCACTGCAGGGCTCCCAGGGTCTGATCTAAGGGCTGGGCCTCTGGGCTGCCTGGAGCTTGCCCAGCAGCTGCCCAGCCCCTCTATGGGCTGAGCACGCCTTCAGCAGGGACCAGCCCTGGCCATGGCCACCGCCCCCAGAGGAATCCCTTCTTTGACCTTTGTAATTATTCCTGTTCAATCTTCCTTCGTGTTTTTTCCTCCCCCTTTTGGAGGTGCTCAACTCCTGCGTTCCCTCCAGTGTATTAAGGATGTGAGTGAAATTGATGACTGGGATGTCTCAGGTCTTTATGATGATGAATGACTTTCACTGCCAAAGCTTTTATTGTCTGTGATTTGGGAAGAAGGGGGAACTGATATATCAAGGCTCCCTGTCACACCATTTAATACAGTTATAAATCCTGACGTCACTAACTGGTGGTCAGGAGCTGGAGAATTCCACTGGCTGCTGCTTTGCCGAGCCTTTATGGATTTTTTCCCCCTCTCCTTTCTTTGCTTGACTGTCACAATTGTGTTTTGAGGGTGGGGGGATGGGAACAGCTGGATGGTAAGTTTAAAAGTCCCAAGGGTAATCTGGTCCAGGGAAGAAAGTGGGAGGCCTCCCCACTCTAAAGGAAGGGGAAATAGCAGGTGAGTATCACTCTAAGGTGAGCAAGAAATTGTTCAATGAAACCATATCCTAAAAGTATGCTAATATCTTTTTGCTTATGGACTGCATTTTACAATTCACTGACTGATTTTGCAGCTGTTATTTTCCAATTTTCCTTCCGTCCTTTGGGGGTGGGGTTGTGACAGACTTGAACCCCATTTTTCAGAAGAGGAAACTGAGGCTCAGCAAGGTGAAGCAACTTGGCCAAGGTTGTGCCACAGCAGGCAGATGCAGAAGGCAACTCCCTGGATGAAGGAACTGAGCCTCAGCATTAGGAATTTGGGGCAATGGAATCAGATGAAGGCGACAGGAAGAAGAGCTGGTTTAGATATCTTGTGGTCCCCCAGGAATGCTCAAGTGGAAACAGCCAGAAGGTGATGGAGGAGGCATCAGGGCTGGGAATACCAGCTTGGAATGGGCATGGTGGGGATGGAGCTACCTGGTGAAGACGCATAGAGAGAAGCAGAGCTCTAGGAGAAACTGGAGACCAAGGATGGCTGGGGAGAAGAAGTCACGGAGAAGTCTAGGGAAAGGTGATTGGTGGAGGACAAAGCAGACCACGAATGCTCTCCCTCTCGGAGCCTGGAACAACCATGACTCTGAGGTGGAACAACAGAATTCTCTCTGGCTGTTTAAGTAGAAAAGATGTTAGGATTCTCAGGAGGCCCACAGAACCAGGCTTGGAGGCTTCACAGCCGGGAATCACAGCTGAACCACACCTGAGCATTTGAACCACACTTGAAATACCACATAACTGGCTCTGTGGAAACGCTACCTCCTGGCCTGTGGACACAAAACCCTCAGCTCATGCTGCTGTCCCTGGACACCAGACATCACCACAGGACCTTTATCTCCACACGCACCTATTTCTTTGCGTCACTTGCCTCTGAATTAACGACTCACATGCGTGTCTGCTTGGTGGAGCCAAGATGGCATCTGTGCTTGAGCTGCAAGGGAGGCTGGGAGATCAAGCTTCTAACTTCTGCCATGAGGACACTAAACTCTTAAGGTGGAAAACTGTCAGAACAAAAGAAAAGTGTTCGTGGTGTCAGGTGGACAAAGGTGTTTGAAGAATCAGGAACTGAGAGAAGAGATCCAAGCTAGCAGGGCTGAGAGTGCCATGGCTTTGGAGTTAGGAGGGTCTCGTTCTTTGGGTCACTTATTGACTGTAGTCAACCCCTTCCATAGGATTTGAGGCATCATTAAATTCAGACCCAGGACGTCTGCACATAGGCCAGAAACCCCCTGAAGAGAGGGGGAAATGGCTGTATGGAGTCCAGAAATGCCCTAGTGAGAGGCAGCAGTGGGACCTGGAGCCTGAGGGTGGGGCTGGGCTGTTTCTTCAGGATTTGATGACTTTTGCTGAGTAACTGGACTGAAGAGTAGCAGGGAGGGAAGACGTGAGGACCCAGTGGTCTGGTCCCAGCCCTGAGGAGTCCTGGGAGGTAGCAGGAGGCGCTTCTCTTTCTTAGAACTTGGGTAACTCTGAGCTTTGCTGGTGGCTTTTCTCCAGTGAGAATGATGGAAAATTATCACCCATTGGTCTCAAAGCGTCGTTTTCTTAAGGGCACAAAATCCCCAGAACCTGACACAGGGCTGGGCCTAGAAGAAAGCCTTGGAAAGGTTTTCTTTTAAAAAATATTTTGTTTATTTAGTTTTGGCTACTTTGAGTCTTCATTGCTTTACACAGTGTCATGTCTTGTTGCAGAGTGCAAGCTCTAGGTGCTTGGGCTCCATTGCTCTGTAGCATGTGGTTTCTTCCGGGACCAGAGATCAAACCCATATCCTCTCCAGTAGCAGGTGAATTCTTATCTACTGTGCTACCAGGGAACTCCCCAGAAAGGTTTTCTGGATAAGTGAATGAATGAATGGGCCAGTAAGCTTTTCTTTGGCCCTCACTAAGCACTGTGCCACCTTTGTAGGAAGACATGAATGAACAGGACAGTGTTCCTGCCCTGGAAGGGTCCAGTCTTGTGTCTTCTATGGACAGCCATCCTGGGCAGCCTGACGAGAGCTATAACGTGGAGCAGGCACAGGGGACTAACGGGTGGGCAGGGCAAGGATCTGAGGAGGTTTTCCACAGGAGGTGATGTTGGTGGAGTTTTCCCAAAGCTGCCAAGGCATAGCAGCAACATGTGCTGAGGTTTGGAGGCAAACTGGGGGGAAGCAAGCTATTTGGGGCTGGAGTTGGAGTAGGGGCTGGGGAGCCACTACTTTAGCAGGAATGGAGGACAGCGAGGACTCTGGACTTGATCCCGAGATGGTGGGAATGGGGGGTGCAGGGTCTGTCTGCAGAGGAGCTGGGATGCTGGAGGAGGTGGAGCCAGGCAGGGAGACAGTTGAGGGGTGGGTGGTGGCTGGAGTCCACACTGGGGCCTGAGCTGGCTGTGGATGTGGTGGGGCTGGGACTTGGTTGTGTCTCCCCTAGTGCCCACACAGGGGCACTGGGGGAGGGGCTGGGCTGTGGGTGCCAGGATGCCCAGGGGTGCCCTCATTATGCCACTCACGACGGTGGAAAAGGCGTGTGCAGCAGTGAGACGCGGGCTGCCTCCTGCTGGTGTGCAGAGCGCAGGCAAGCCACATGAGATCCCATCTTCCTCACAATGTGCATCCGAGGACAAAATTAGATTGAGAAGTAAATGGAGCCGAAAATTTCTAAAGCATTTCCCATCAAGAAGCTGTTTGATTGCATGTTTTAATTCTCTGAGTCCTCCTGCCCAGTGAGGTTCATTTTGGTGGGGATGGCTGGAGCAGAAGGAACTTGTGATGGGAGGGGAAGCCTGGGGACCTGGAGCCTGGGCAGGAGGGAGGAAGGAGGCCTTTGACCACACGCTGGTCCTAAGTCCAGACTCCCCGATGACCTGGTTGAGACCTCAAATAGCTCTGTGAAATGGATGTTACATCCATTTTGTAGACAAGGAACCTGAGTGGCAGAAATTAGGGAAACTGCTGAGACTACATGAAGAGTGCTGGGTTGGCAGGGATGGCGTGCACCGACCCACGGGATTTTAAAACTCAAGCTGGTGCCACGTTGGGTTGCATGTTTGAATGTTTCCCATTTTTCACCAAAAAGGTAGACTGTTCCTCCTTTTCATTCTCGTTTCCTCCATTTCTCCTTCCTCCATTCTCAAAGCCTAGGAATCCTAGTGGACAGGGCAAAGGGTAACATCCCCATTCTCCAGATTTGGAAAGTGAGGCTCACGGAGGTGCAATCATTTGTTGGTAGCACAGAGAGAAGCCAATGGCAAATTCTAGGAATTCTGATTCTTGTGTGTGTTCCCCTACCTGGTCCTGTCTGGCAGGCTCAATAAATACAAAGATGTGACAGAAATCACACACACACACACATATGCACGTGCACACTTGCATGGCAAGTTTAGATCCAGATGGACTTGTTCACCAGTGCTCACCCCGTTTGGATCACGGAGCTAAGGGGTTATAGGGCCCAGGCCTTACTGTGCATGGAGCTCTGGGCCTCACCCTCAAAGGGACTTTTTCATTTACCTGCCATTAGTGATTTTCCAACAATTGTTAAGTTTTAGTCTGTGTCAAGAAAACTTTTGTTCAGATAAGANCAGTGCTCACCCCGTTTGGATCACGGAGCTAAGGGGTTATAGGGCCCAGGCCTTACTGTGCATGGAGCTCTGGGCCTCACCCTCAAAGGGACTTTTTCATTTACCTGCCATTAGTGATTTTCCAACAATTGTTAAGTTTTAGTCTGTGTCAAGAAAACTTTTGTTCAGATAAGATCTTCCTGGGAAACGTTTATGTAAATAGTCAGAATGGAGGTTCAGTGGTTGAGGGGGTGGCCATCCTAAAGGCCCCCGTGCCCCATGGAGCCCCAGGGAACATGGCCGGAACCCCTGCCTGGTCGACCTTTCATGTCCTTTGGACGCTGGTGCTCCCCAGTGCTGATGCTCCCTGAAGTTCCGAAGTGGCCTTTGAGATGTGTGAAGGCTACTCACAGAACTCGCATGTTCTCTCCTCAGCCTGGCTCTTAATCCCACCTCTGGGACCCTGGCTCTCTCTCCTTACACCTCAGCTGCCCACCCACCTTACCCCAACTTCAGCCAGTTCCTGAGGAAACTCATACCGGTCTCAAGCATGCTGCCCCTCAAGGCTCATTCATGGTGACGGGACCCACCACTACTGCCCACCCTGCCCTGGCTCAGCCTGAGCCCTGCTCCCAGTGTCCTTGGAGGAACCCTACCTACTGAGGCTCAGTTCCACTGCTGCTGCCTCCAGGAAGCCTTCTCTGCGACTGCAGGAACTGAATCTCGGGTCTTCCGTTTGCTGCCTGTGGGACCTTGGGCAGAACTCTGAGCCTCTCTGAGCCTGTTTGCCCAGCTGTGGGCACTGAGATGGTGAATAACTGTCACACGGAACCCAGGCTCCGCTGGCTCTTGGCCCTTGTCCCCTCGTGATGCTCCGGCTCTGTAGGGCCCCTGCTGTGTTGCAGTCTCCCTTCTGTGATCCTGATGGCCAAGGAGAGGGGCAGGGCATGGGTGATACCAGAACCGGCAGAGGCTTACGACTAAGACTCGGAGCTATGCTATGCTTCTCAGAGGCCCAGGCACCTGACTCGGCCTTTCTCTGGGAGGGGAGAGCCGAGGAGGGATGGGCTGGCATGTCAGCAGCCCGCGGCACCAGCAGCGCGATTTAATGCGTGTTCTCTGCAGCACATTAATTTGCCTTGCACCCTGGGAGGTGCCTCTGTGGGGTGGGCTTGGTTTTCCTCGGCAAGCAGCGCACCTGCTCAGCCTCCTTGTGTGGGCCTCATCCGCGGCGATTTCTAATCTCAGCCTTGCTGTGTGTTCTGGAGGAAACAGTTGGAGGGAGGGGCCGTCATCTGGATGGGCTCTGTTGTTTCTGGGCCCAGATCTCATGACATCCTCCAGGGCTGTTACCTTCCAGGCCAGAAGGCGATGGACCGAGGCACTGCTTTAGGGTTTGTGACTGGCCTCGATCCCTTCACAGTAGATCAGAAGCTGATTGGAGGCTTTTCTGGCTGTAACATGCACCTATTGACTATTTTCTAAAATAAATGGGCTGTCAGCCAGATGTGGAAGGAGCCTGAGAACCCAGTAATACATCTTCTCACTTCTCTACCATTGTCTAAGCTCCTCCAGGTGGGTGACCTGGGAAGGAAACTCTGGGCTCACAGATGAGAATGTTCAGACAGGGGAGGACCTGCCTGAAGTCCCTGTAAGGAAGTGGAAGGGCATTCTGACATCTAGTCCAGGGCCCTCCTACTCGGTCCCCTAGCCCTGACCTCACCCTTTAGCTGGAGAGGTCCAGTAGGTGCCTCCCACCAACCTTGACTATATTTCAAACCCATCCTAGATTTGGTACTTGGTGGTTAAGAGCACAGGTTGCCTGGTTTCTAATCCTGCCCCCACAGCCCTTTCCTGGGCCATTTTCTGCCTGTGCAAACTTGGGCCAGTTGCTTAACCTCTCTCAGCTTCAGTGGCCTCCTCTGAGTATTGGAGGGGATAACAGTCATAGCTGGGAACACAGGTATGGGCTGGGCACCTTTCTAAGGGCCTCACCTATACTAACTCTTTAGTTCTTTTAAACAGTCGTAGGAGGTACTGTTACCATTAGCCCCATTTTATAGATGAGCAAACTCAAGTGGAATCTTGCCCAAGGTTACAAAAGAACTAATAAGGAGCAGAGCTGGGATTTGAATCCAGTAGTCTGCTCCCAGAGCCGGTGCACTTAACCTCTAGGTTCCTCCTCTCAATGTCAACAACAGCAATAATACTAATTTCTACAATGTAGGGTTATTTTGATGATTAAATGAGACAAGGCATAAAACACACAGAAGAACGCCAGGCAAATAGAGCTCAACAGAGCTCCAGCCATCGTATGTGAATTTACCCACTCAGCAAGTACCCCCAGCAGCGTCCCTAACTACCAACGCCACACTGCACCCTTTTACAAAGATGCAACGTCCCCTAGTCTGGAAGGTCACCTCAAGGGAACTCTGTGCTTTCTGTGTGTTCCTTAACCCATTCCACTTTCTATTTAGGAATCATATAGTTTATGTGTAAACCAATTCTTGAGAAGGAAGACATTCCCAACCATTATGTTGGGGAAGTATCTTCTGCCTTAGCAGCCCGGAGGTGGGGAAACATGATGAGAATACTGTCAGCCTTGAGTTGGGGGGGAAGACTGGTAAACTTCCAAGTTTCAGTCCAGCCATGGGACACCATGGTTCTGACACATTGGGAGGCAAGATTACATTTTCAATATTCTCCAGCCAGCTTGGGTGGGCGGCCACCATAACCAGGAGTGGAAGTATGGCGGGTCTCCTGGTGGTCTTCCCCATTACCATACACCATACCAGTGTTCTCCAAGGACCCATCCTGGACTGAGATGGACAATTGGGCTTTTCTCCATCTGCTACCTATGATTATATAGGCCCCAAGCCGACTTTCAAAGCACTTGTTTGTCATATGGGCTTCTCAGATAAGAGGTGCAGATAATCATGCTGGAGAGAGTTCACCCTCCTCCAGTGGCAGCACCCGGGTTCGTCTCTGAACTCGCATCACTAAACCTCTCCGGCTGCAGTGGCAAAGCCTCTGGGGGTCTGTAAGCAGGCGGCTTGCCCTCCACCAGGCACCCCAGACTGCTGAAGTCTGGGCTTCTCATGTCGGATTATATTGTTTTCCTGTCTCCATCCTTGCTGCTCACCTGTCACCTGTCACTTCTCCTAACATCAGTTTGCCTGGCTCCGGAAGTCTCTCTCCCCCTTCTTATTTTGCTGTTTTCAATCTGCTGGCAGCTGGGAAGCCAGACCACTGAGCTCATTGGACTTGTGTGCCAATGAGGACCTGGCCTGCCAGACCTGGTGCCCCAGGGGCTCTAGGGACAGGCTTTGGGCCCACCTTTTGACAACTTAAAGCCAGATTGTCAGGGCTGAGGTTGCCTGATGGCACATTTCAGGTGGGCGGGACATCACTGCATTTCCTTTCTACGCGAGGCTGAGTGCTGGCTTGGGAGAGGGCTGGTGTGATCATAAGCTGTGGACATGTGACTTGGCCAAGGTGCTCCTGGCATCATAATGCTGTCTTTGAAAGCAGGGAGTGCCCACCGTGACAGTTCTGGCCCAGGAGCTGCTGAGGTGGCAGCAGGGTGGGGTAGGGGGGTGGGGGGT